>CM038144.1:415567552-416125082 GCA_021437245.1 Aegilops speltoides
CTAGACCTATTAAAGTCTTTTGCAAAATTAATTTGAGCTCTCTATTGCTCAATTCTACTTGACCACTAGGCTGGGGTGATATGGAGATGCAATTCTATGATTAACATCATATTTGCAAGCATTTTGGAAAGCACCATGAATAAAGTGTGAACCACCATCGGTCATTAAATATCTAGGGACTCCAAACCTCGGAAAAATAACTTCCTTAAGCATTTTAATAGAAGTGTTATGATCAACTACTAGTTGAATAGCTTTACCCACTTAAGTAATAATAAAACTAAAATATGTGTATATCATTAGGGAAAAAGGTCCCATTAATCAAAGCCCCAAACATCAAATGGTTCAATAACAAGTGAATAATTCATAGGCATTTCTTGATGTCTACTAATAACCAATTCTTTGACATTCATCATAAGACAAAACAAACTTACGGGCAAAGAAGTAGGCCAATAAAAACCAGATTGCAATACCTTATGTGCGTTCTATCTCCGGGTGGTGTCCTCCATAGCCCGGTGACACTTGGGGGATCTTTCTGTTCATGCTCGGTACCGCGTCTAATAACCCATCTACTCCTTTATAAAGATGTGGGTCATCCCAAAATTAATGTCAAATCATAGAAAAACCTTTTCTTTTGTTGGTATGTGAAGCTAGGTGGTATAAATTTAAACAATATAATTAGCATAATCGCATACCATGGAGTGCTACGAGAAGTGCTTTGACATTTAATTGTCATCGAAAGCTATCATCAATAGGTAGTGGGTCATCAAGAACATTCTCTAACCTAGATAGGTTTCTACAAAGGGTTCTCGCTCCTTTTCTATCAACAATATGCAAATCAAATTCTTGGAGCAAGAACCCATCTAATAATCTAGGTTTTGCATCTTTCTTTTCCATAAGATATTTAATAGCAGCATGATCGGTGTGAATAGTTACTTTAGAATCAACAATATAGGATCTGAATTTATCACAAGCAAATACAAGCGCTAAAAAGTTTTTTTTTAGTAGCATAATTTCTTTGAGCATTGTCTAGAGTTTTACTAGCATAATGGATAACATTTAATTTCTTATCAACTCTTTGGGCCCACACCTCTGACAAATCACTAGCATCACACATAATTCAAAGGGTAAATTCAATCAAGTGGGAACAAAGGTCGAGACTTGCTTTTTAAGTATTTCAAATGCTTCTACACAATCATCATCAAAGACAAATGGTACATCTTTTTGTAGTAAATTAGTCGAGGAGAAATTTTGAGAGTCCTTAATGAACCTCCTATAAAATCCGGTGACCAAGGAAACTTCTTATACCTTTGAGGTCCTTGGGACATGGCATCTTTTCAATAGCATCAACCTTGGCTTTATCAACTTCAATACCTCTTTTGAAACTTTTTCCCCAAGACAATACCTTCATTAACCATAAAGTGGCACTTTTCCCAATTCAAGACAAGATTAGTTTCTTCAATCTCGCAAAACTCGGCGACATTGCTCAAGCAATCATCAAAAGGAACCATAGGCGGAAAAGTCATCCATGAAAACCTCACAAATCTTTTCACAAAAGTCGAGAATATAGCCATCATGCATCTTTGAAAGGTAGCAGGTGCATTACGTAAACCAAAAGGCATACGTCTATAAGAAAAAGTACCAAAAGGGCATGTAAAAGTAGTCTTTGATTGATCTCTAGCCGACACAGGTATTTGAGAGAAACCAGAATAACCATCTAGAAAGCAATAATGTGTATGTTTGCATAATATTTCTAGCATTTGATCAATAAAAGGTAAGGGGTAATGATCTTTCTTAGTAGCCTTATTTAATTTGCGGAAATCAATTACCATCCTATAACCTGTGATAATTCTTTGGGGATCAATTCATCTTTATCATTAGGGACAACATAATACCCCCTTCTTAGGGACACAATGGATGAGGACTTACCCTGACTATCATGGGGATAAATTATACCTGCCTCGAAGCTTGAGTATTTCTTTCCTTACCACTTCTTTCATTTTAGGATTCAAACATCGTTGAGGATCACGAACTAGTTTGGCATCGACTTCCAAATTTATTTTATGTTGACATAGAGTGGGATGATGCCCTTAAGATCATCGAGTATATCCAATAGCGCACGGTGCTTCTTGAGTTTTCAATAATCTTTCTTCTTCATGCTCGAAAGGTTAAGCTAATAATGATAGGATATATTTTCTTTTCATCAAGATAAGCATATTTAAGATTATCGAACAGCGGTTTAAGCTCAAACAGGATCACCCTTGGGTGGAGGAGGATCCCCTAGGTTTCAACAGGCAAATTGTGTTGCAAAATAGGTTCCTGTTTAAAGAATACTTCATCTATTTCCCTTCTTTCATTCATGAACATGTCATTTTCATGGTCTAGCAAATAGTGTTCTAAAGGATCACTAGGAGAATGCGGACCATAGAAGCAAGACCAATAATTGCATCCTTACAAGGCAATTCTTCCTCACGATGTTGTTTACTAAATTTAGAAAATTAAACTCATGAACCATATCATCCAAGCCAAAGTAACAACATTCTTTTACAATCTATCTTAGCATTAACGTATTCAAGAAGGGTCTACCAAATATAATGGGACAAAAGCTATCTTGTGGAGAACCAAGAACAAGAAAATCAGGGATATTTGGTTTTTCCACACAAGACTTCAACATCTCTAACAATTCCCTTGTAGATATAGTATCTCTATTGGCAAGTTTAATTGTAACATCAATATCTTCTAACTCAGCAGGTGCAATATCATGCATAATTTCTTTGTATAAGTTAATGGGTATAACACTAGAACTAGCACCCATATCACATAAGCCATGATAACAATGATCTCCTATTTTAACATAAATAACGAGCACGCCTACCACGGTCTATGTTTATCTCTAGCACAAGGTTTAGCAATTCTAGAAGTTTCACCACGAATTGAATAACATGCCCATCAATATTATCATACAAGAGATCTTTAACAATAGCAATATTGGGTTCTACATTGACTTTCTCGGGAGGTGTATAAGTTCTAATATTGCTTTTCAACAAATTGAACCTTTAGTATAATCCTTCATTCTAACAGGGAAGGTGGTTTCTCAACATAGGAAGTGGGAACA
Source organism: Aegilops speltoides (assembly GCA_021437245.1). NCBI lineage: Eukaryota > Viridiplantae > Streptophyta > Magnoliopsida > Poales > Poaceae > Aegilops > Aegilops speltoides. The sequence goes on from CM038144.1 coordinate 415,570,665, forward strand.
ATAGGATCATTTAAGTGATCTTTTCTTCAACTTTAATAGGTGCAGCTACTTTTACTTCTATGGGAGGATGATATTTAAACCACTTCTCCTTGGGGAGATCAACATAAGTAGCAAAAGATTCACGAAAAAGCTACTATCTCGAGTCAAGTCCATATTTAGTGCTAAACTTACGGAAAATATCGGTATCCATAAAGATTTAACACAATCAAAATTAGGTGTCATAACGACTCCTTACCTTCGTGAGGTCCCAATCTTGAGTTGCGTTTAATTCTATCCAATAAATTCCATCTAAATTCAATAGTCTTCATCATAAAAAGCCACCACAAGGAGTATCGAGCATGGTGCGATTGTTATCAGCCGAGCATAAAAACTTTATAATTATTTCTCTTGGGAGCTCATGATTGGGGCATGAATATAACATTGATTTAAGCCTACCCCAAGCTTGCGATGCTTTCCTCCTTGAGGCCAAAATTATATATATAATTGCGATCACGATGAACAAGATGCATAGGGTAATACTTTTGATGAAATTCCAATTTCAATCTTTTATAGTTCCATGATCTCATATCATCACATAGCCTGTACCATGTCAATGTGTCTCCCTTCAAAGATAAAGGGAAGGCCTTCTTCTTAACAACATCATCGGGTATACTGCAGCTTAAATAGTCCACAAACATCATCCACATAGCGTAGATGTTCATCGGGATGCTTTGTTCCATCTCCTGTAAAAGTGTTAGATAGCAGTTGTTCCATCATACCGAAGGAATTTCAAAAGGAGTTTCATTTTCAATAGATTCAGTGGGTTGAGGAGCAACTCTTTGCTCTCTTGGCGGGTGAAGATACCCGAACAAGCCCCTCGAAAATTACTTTCCATAGTAACAAGTGAGAAAATTTCAGCACACTAAATAAATTTTTCCTTACCAAATTCCACCTACCAAAGGCGCTTCACTCCCGCGGGCGCCGGAAAAAAGTCTTGATGACCCACAAGTATGGGGATCTATCATAGTCCTTTCGATAAGTAATAGTGTCGAAACGAGGAAGAAGGAAATGATAAGCGGTTTTCAGCAAGGTATTCTCTGCAATCTTGAAATAAGTGGTAACGGATAGTTTTGTGATAAGATAAATTGTAGCGAGCAACAAGTAACAAAAGTAAATAAAGTGCAGCAAGGTGGCCCAATCCTTTTTGTAGCAAAGGAAAAGCTGGACAAACTCTTATAATAGGAAAAGTGCTCCAGGACACATGGGAATATCGTCAAGCTAGTTTTCATCACGCTCATATGGTTCGCGTTCGGTACTTTGATAATTTGATATGTGGGTGGACCTGCTTGGGTGTTGTTCTTACTTGAACAAGCATCCACTTATGATTAACCTCTATTGCAAGCATCCGCCTACTAACAAAAGTATTAAGGTAAACCTAACCATAGCATGAAACATATGGATCCAAATCAGCCCTTACGAAGCAGCATAAACTAGGGTTTAAGCATCACTCTAGCAACCCATCATCTACTTATTACTTCCCAATGCCTTCCTCTAGGCCCAAATAATGGTGAAGTGTTATGTAGTCGGCGTTCACATAACACCACTAGAGGTTAGACAACATACATCTCAAAATATCGAGCGAATACCAAATTCACATGACTACTAATAGCAAGACTTCTCCCTTGTCCTCGGGAACAAAGCGTAATTACTCACAAAGCATATTCATGTTCATAATCGGAGGGTAATAATATGCATAAAGGATCTGAACATATGATCTTCCACCAAATAAACCAACTAGCATCAACTACAAGGAGTAATCAACACTACTAGCAACCTACTAGCACCAATCCGCTTGGAGACAAGAATTGGATACAAGAGATGAACTAGGGTTTGGAGATGAGATGGTGCTGGTGAAGATGTTGATGGAGATGCCCTCTCGATGAGAGGAGTGTTGGTGATGACGATGGTGATGATTTCCCCCTCGGATGTCCCCAGCGGCCTGCTCTGCGGGCCCTAGATTGTTCCGCCAAGGTTCCGCCTCGTGGCGTGAGTCTCGTCGAAAGGTTGACTTTTATTTTTTCTCATCGAAGACTTCATATAGGAAGATGGTGGGAGAGCCACCGGGGGCCTGAGGTAGGCGGTGGCGCCTGAGGCTCCCCACCCTCTTGAGCGGGGTGTGGGCCCCGACCTTCATCTTTGGCGATGATTTTCTTTATTTATTTTAAATATTCCGTGGAGTTTCAGGACTTTTGGAGTTGCTGAGAATAGGCCTTCAATATTTGCTCCTTTTCAGCCGAATTCGGTGCGGCATTCTCCTCTTCATGTAAACCTTGTAAAATAAGAAGAATAGCCATAAGTATTGTGACATAACGTGAAATAACAGCCCATAATGCAATAAATATTGATATAAAGCATGATGCAAAATGGGCGTATCAAGTTATCCTCAACCTCTTGAACCTCTTGAAAATGTTGCTTTTGAATTTCTGAATATGATAGAGAAACTGCTAGCTAATCCTTTTTGCGGAGATGGAACATTGCATCCAATTTACACCTTATCTTTGTGGATGAAGTTTGTGGATTATTTAAACTTGCGGTATACCCGATGATGTTGTCAAAAGGAAATTCTTTCCTTTATGTTTTGAAGGAGAGGCATTGGCATGGTATAGGCTATGTGATGATACGGGGTCTTGGAACTATAATGATTGAAGTTGGAATTTCACGAAGTTCTATCCTATGCATCTTGATGTATTGATCATAATTACATATAATTCTGGCCTCATGAAGGAGAAAGCATTGCTCAAGCTTGGGGAGGCTTAAGTCAATTTATATTCATGCCCCAATCATGAGCTCTCAAGAGAAATGATTATTCAAAATTTTATATAGCTTTCTCTCAATGATCGCACCACATGCTCGATACTTCTGTCTTTGGTTCTTATATATTGAAGACTCTTGAATTCAAGTGGGATTTATTGGAAAGAATTAAATGCAACTCTAAAGATTGGGGTTCGACGATGGTAAGTCGGGTATGACACCTAAGTTTGATTGTGTTAAATCTTTTATGGATACCAATGCTTTTAGTGGATTTAGCGCTAAATATGGACTTGACTCTGAGATAGTAGCTTCTTTACGTGAATCTTTAGCTACTCACGTTGATCTCCCTAAGGAGAAGTGGTTTAAATATATCCTTCCATTGAAGTAAAAGTAGTTGCACCTATTACAGTTGACAAAGACTATCACGTATAATGATCCTATTGTTCCTACTACTTATGTTGAAAACCACCTTTCCTGTTAAGATAAAGGATCATGCTAAAGCTTCAATTGTGGTTCATAAGAGTAATACTAGAACATATACTCCTCTGAGCAAATCAAAGTTGAACCTAGTATTGCTATGGTTAAAGATCTCTTGGATGATAATATAGATGGGCATGTTATTTACTTCTATGGTGGCGCTAATATTGCTAGCCGATGCTAAGATACATAGACTGTTGTAGGCATGCTGTTATTTACTGTAAAATAGGATGTCATTATTATCATGGCTTATGTGATATGGGTGCTATGCTAGTGCAATACCTATTTCCTATATAAAGAAATTATGCATGATATCACCCGCTGAAATAGAAAGGTATTGATGTTACAATTAAGCTTGCCAATAGAATACTATTGCACGGTTGGGATTATTAGAGATGTAGAAGTCTTGTGTGGGAAGTTAAATACCCACTGATTTTCTTGTTCTTGGTTCCCCACAAGATAGTTTTTGTCCAATTATATTTGGACCCTTCTTGAATCTGGTAATGCTAAGATTGATTGTGAAAAGGATGTTGTTACAATTGGCTTGGGGATATGAAACATGAGTTTAATTTTTCTAAGTTCCATAGACAACCCCATGATAAGAATTTCCTAGTAAGTATGAAATTATTGGTCTTGCTTCTATTGCGTGCCTCCCTCGATCGTTAGAACAATATTTGCTAGACCATGAAAATGATATGTTTATGGATGAAAGAAGGAAATAGATAAAGTATTCCTTCAATAGGGTCCTATTACGAAACACAACTTACATTGAAATCCTAGGGATCCCCCTCCACCCAAGGGTGATCCGTGTTTGAGCTCAAACCTTTACACGATAATCTTAAATATGCTTATCTTGATGAAAAGAAAGATATATCCTGCTATTATTAGTGTTAACCAGAGCAGGAAGAAGAAAGATTATTGAAAACTAAAGAAGAAACCAGTGCTACTATTGGATATACTCTGGATGATCTTAGGGCATTAGTCCACTCTATGACACAAAATAAAGTGGAGAAAGGTTCCAAACCAGTTAGAGATCCTCAGCGGTTAAATCCTAAGATGAAATAAGTGGTAAGAAAGGAGATACTAAAGCTCCTTGGCGGTATAATCTATCCCGTTCTTGATAGTGATTGGGTAAGTCACTGTCCATTGCGTCCCTAGGAAGGGAGGTATTACTATAGTTCCTAATGATAAAGATGAATTGATCCGCAAAAGAATTATTACGGGTTATAGGATGGTAATTGATTTCCTAAATTAAATAAAGCTACTAAGAAAGATCATTACCCTTTACCTTTTATTGATCAAATGATAGAAAGACTATCCAAACACACACATTTTGCTTTCTAGATGGTTATACGGTTTCTCTCAAATACCTATGTCGATGGAGGATCAATCAAAAACTACTTTTACTTGCCCTTTGGTACTTTTGCTTATAGGCGTATGCCTTTTGGTTTATGTAATGCACTTTACCCAAAGATGCATGATGGCTATATTCTCGACTTTTGTGAAAAGATTGTGAGGTATTCATGGATGACTTCTCCGTTTATGGATCCTATTTTGATGATTGTGAGCAACCTTGATGAGTTTTGAAGATGTGAAGACACTAGTCTCGTCTTGAATTGGGAAAAGTGTCACTTTATGGTTAATGAAGGCATTGTCTTGGGGCATAAAATTTACGAAAGGTATTGAAGTTGATAAAGCTAAAGTTGATGCTATTGAAAGATGTCATGTCCCAAGGACATTAAAGATATAAGTTTCCTTTGTCATGCCGGTTTTATAGGAGGTTCATTAAGGACTTTTCTAAAATCCCTAGGCCTGACTAATTTATTGCAAAAATATATTCCTTTTGTCTTTGATGATGATTGTGTAGAAGCATTTGAAATACTTAAGAAAGCTTTGATCCTTTGCACCTATTTTCAGCCACACATTGGAATTTACCCTTTGAAATTATGTGTGATGCTAGTGATTATGGTGTAGGTGTTGTTCTAGGGCAAAAGTTTATAAAATTAAATGTTATCAGTATGCTAGTAAAACTCTTGATTTGCCCAGAGAAATTAGGCTACTCTTGAAAAAGAATTTTAGCGGTTGTATTTGCATGTCATAAGTTCAGACCTCATATTGTTGATTCTAAAGTTACTATTCACTGATCATCTTTGCTATTAAATATCTTATGGAAAAGAAAGATGCTAAACCTAGACTTATTAGATGGGTTCTCTTGCTCCAAGAATTTGATTTGCATATATTGATAGAAAGGAGCTGAGAACCCGTTTGAGACAACTTGTCTAGGTTAGAGAATGTTCTTGATGACACTACCTATTGATGATAGCTTTCTTGATGAACAATTAGTGGTCATAATGCTTCTCATCTTGCTCCATGGTATCTGATTATGCTAATTGCATTGTTGCTAAATTTATACCTAGTTTCACATACCAGCAAAAAAAAGTTCTTTTATGATTTAAGACATTACTTCTGGGATGACACCTTTATAAAGGGTAGATGGTGTTATTAGGCGTTGGTACTGGCGGGAATAGAACAATCCTACATAAGTGTCCTCCGAGCCATATGGAGGACAACCACCTTTGGAGATAGAAGCGCACATAAGTATTGCAATCCGGTTTTTATTGGCCTCTCTCTTCAAAGATGCTCGTAAGTTTGTGTTGTCCTGTGATGAATGTCAAAATTGGTAATATTAGTAAGCGTCAAGATGCTATGATTATTCTCTTGTTATTGAACCATTTGATGTTTGGGGCTTTGATTATATGGGACCTTTTCACGCCTCTAATGGATACACACATATTTTAGTTGTTATTGATTACGTTACTAAGTGGGTAAAGCTATTCAACTAGTAGTGCTGATCATAACACCTATTAAGATGTGAAGTTATTTTTACGGGGTTTGAGTCCTAGATATCTCATGGTGATGGTGGTTCAAATTTTATTCATGGTGCTTTTGTAAAATGCTTGCTAAGTATGATGTTAATCATAGAATTGCATCTCCTATCACCCACAGTCTAGTGGTAAGTAGAATTGAAATGAGAGCTCAAATTAGTTTTGCAATTAATAGATCTAGGAAGAATTGGTCCAAGAAACTTTGATGCATTATGGGCCTATAGAACGCATATAAAAATCCTATGGGTATGTCTCAGTATAAGATGGTTTATGGAAAAGCATGTCTTACCTCTAGAACTTGAACATAAAGCATATTGGGCTATTAAAGAGCTCAACTATGACTTCAAACTTGTCGGTGAGAAGAGGTTATTTGATATTATCTCACTTGATGAATGGACTGACCCGAGCCTATGAGAATACCAATGTTCAGAAAAAGTTAAAAGATGGCATGACAAAAGAATACAAAAGCGTGAGTTTAACGTAGGTGATTATGTGTTGCTATTCAACTCGTTTAAGATTTTTGCGGAAAACTTCTCTCTAAATGGGACGGTCCTTACGTTATCGAGGAGGTCTATCATTCGGTGCCATAAAATCAACAACTAAAGGCACAAGTCCGGTGGTGAGCAGTCAAAGAATCAAACATTATATCTCAGGTAATCCTATCAATGTTGAAACTAATATTATTGACCATAACCCGGTATAAAGGACACTTTCGAGAATGTTTTAGACTCGAAAAGGAATAGGTATGTGAATGCGGTAAGTGAGGACTCTGGACTAGGGGTGTCCAGGATAGCGGACTATCATCATCGGCGGACTCCAAGACTATGAAGATACAAGATTCAAGACTTAGTCGTGTCAGGATGGGACTTTCCTTGGCGTGAAGGCAAGCTTGCTTGTCTGGATATAGATCTCCTACCATTGTAACGACTACTGTGTAACCTAGCCCTCTCCGGTGTCTATATATAGCGGGAGGTTTTTAATCCGTGGGGCGAACAACCATTACAACAATCATACCGTAGAAGCTAGCTTCTAGGGTTTAGCCTCCTTGATCTCGTGGTAGATCCTCTTGTACTACCCATATCATCAATATTAATCAAGCGGGGTAGAGTTTTACCTCCATCGAGGAGGCGAACACAGGTAACATTATGTCCTTGTCTCTGTTACCATCCGCCTAGGCATACGTTTGGGACCCCCTACCCGAGATCCGCGGTTTGACACACGACAGGTGCTTTCATTGAGAGTTCCTCGTATGCTCACGATAAACAGTGGCTCCTTCAATCGTCAACAACCGCGGTCAAAATTGAGACTTTCTCCCGGACAGATCTTATGTTCGGCGGCTTTACTCACCGAGCCAATTAGCAGCCATCTGGGCAGATCAGCCTCGCCTGGTCGTCGAGTCATTTGGAAGCCTAAACTTCTGGCCGACATCGGCGGAGACTTGATCTTGATGGATTGAGCCCTGACGAAGCGCGCCGCTACTGTCACGATGGGCATGATTTAGCTCTGCTGCGGACAGTGCCTTGGAGGCGCACATGGTCGCTCAGACCTCTAGTTGAGCCGACCCTTGGTCGAGGGCAGTGGCTGGACACCTCGGGATCTGCAATCTCTGGCGATGGGCGAATCTGACCTTGTCCCTCGTAAGGCTCGTGACTACGAGGTGCGGACTCCGAACCTCGTGCTTCTGTCAGTGCGATTGAAGCGGCCGATCATGGAGTTCACGCCATGCGGACATCTTTCGGCACTCACCTTTGGCGACATCTGAATTCGCTAAACTCCTGCTCGAGGAGAGCCACGGCGGATTGCGGTCGGGGCGGTTGAGATCACGGATGACGAAGAAATTAAAACCCACCCACCACCCACTTTGTAGCCTTTATCGACTATCTAGCAGGACATGCTAGACTCGACTACGAAGACATCAGCGGTATGGGCGGCGATCAAGGAGCGACCAGAACCATGCAGAGCCTTTGGAAGACCACCTCGTCATCGACATATACATGGTGGACATCCCAAAGGATGGGAGCAGCGAAAAAGCGGCGAATGATTCCCTAAGAAGCCCAAGCGCCCGGCGTCGGTGGCGCCGCTCTAAATCCCGCCACACAGAATGGAGATTGGCATCGGAATAATAACACCCCGAGTGCGAAGACAACCTCGGCCAAGATTCAGCGCGGGGAGGGCGGAGAACAGCCCTCACGAGAGGCGGCCAGAGAGAGGTCGAGGATGATAATTACATGCCTCCCTCGACAGAGGCAAGCCTCGGCTGACTGACCAATTTGTGGTGCCGGGGATCCGTCGAACAAGGCGTTTTAAGCAGAGCTTATGTACGGCAAACAGCCTAAAAGAAAAAAGCAACAGCTCGAGCTGATCAAGACTTTCTGGCGGCGGATGGACCGAAGTCCTCGCGGCGAAGAGCATGAACTCGACGCCCTCCAAAAGCTACCCAAGCAAGTTGCTCCCCCAATTAGAGGAGGAGTATAAACCCTCATCACCAGCGCTGTCTGGCGAGACCGACCACCTCGTGGCTGCAGCGAGAGAGGCATCTAGGCCCTCCACGAGCCGTACTGGCACGCTTCGAAAGGTCACGAAGCCAAGAATCGTCGGACTTAGAGACATATTGGAGGACAAGGCAAGACAATCAAGATCGATCTACGGATCCGTGGGCGTATGATCTTAGCGACTACCGTGTCGTGGGATCTGACAACTCGATCGGGCGAACCACGATGAACAAAGCTCTCTTGATCTACGTCGTGATATTGCCCGATCTGGAGCGCCGCACCCACTATGCTTACGCGGATGAAGTAATGGATCATCAAATCCTGAGGGTTTAAACCCGTAAACATTGAATCGATGGCTAGAGACCCCTTGGTTTGGATCGAAGACTATCTCCTTCATATCCATATGGCCCGCGGTGGCGATCTCACGCCATCAAATATCTCCCACTCAAGCAAGGACCAGCTCGGCATTGGCTTAACAGCTTTCTAGCGAGTGATTGGGTGTTGGGAGGACTTGACTTCGCCCTGACAACTTCCGGGGCACATATGTCCGACCACGAGCGCCGATGACCTAAGCCACATAATTCAGCAGCGAACGAATCGGCGGACAATTCAGACACGGTTCTAACAAAGAAAAATCAAATCGTCATTGTCCGGATCACGGAGGCCCTCATGACCTTCAAACACAACATCCAGCGAGTGGCTGGCGGCACCTAGGGCCGAAAAAGCGAAATCCATGGCAGACCTCACATCACTAATGACCGCTTACATGCGGGGAGGACGCTAGCTAGCCTGATAACAACCTCGGCAAAATGCTGCATGATCCGGATACTAAGGACGCAAATGGCGGTCGCGTCGAAACAAAGACAAGCGGCGCGTTAGCGGAGATAACTGCGAGATCTGGCGATCAGCGGGATTTAGGGGCTAAACCCGTCGATGGAAAAGCCATTCAAAAGAACCCTCCGGGTCCGTCCAATTTGGACCGAATACTAGACGCTCTTGCGGATACATGGCACTTACTGAAAAACCAGCTAATCACACTAACAGGGATTGTTGGGTATTCAAGACGGCAGATTAATTGCGAAAACAATGACAAAGGGCTGCATAGCGATGGCGAGGAAGAGACCCGGCAGCGAGCGATGTAGAGGACAAAGGGTTTCCCCCACAAGTGCGGATGGTAAACATGATATCATAACCCATATACCCAGAGGAGTGGGCGTGCGCAGGATGTATATGCGATGGAGCCGATCTCCCGAAGTTCAATCCATGGTCCTCTTGCCCGATCACTTTTGATCGAAGGACCCCACACGATATCCGCCATCGGATTCGCGCGTGGTTTTAGACCAATCATTTATGGATTCACCTCGGGACACGGTCGCCAAGGTGGTCATGAACCCCTCAAGGTTAAACCTACAAAGGCGACCTTGGCGTCATACCAGTGTAAGGCCAATTATGCGAGCTCGGTTACCGCTGGAAGTGGTCTTGGATCCCGGATAACTTCGAAGCGAGAGTTAATCTTGATATAGTCCCGTTCCGTGGCGGCTATCATGCTCGGGACGAACGCGCAAAGTTCCAGCGGTGCGCGTTATCATACCTCAAGCTCAAGATGCGGGCCTCGAGTCATCACGATCAGCGGAAACACAGGCGCTCCTCCGAGCGGAGGAACATCACAATGGCTGGCGGTCTGAGCAGCCTCTTAAGGCAATTCTCAAGTCCAGCCCGTTAGCGACGGGACGCCAAGCGCGCTGAGTAACATACATCAAGACCACAGCAGCGTTCCGAGCACGGCGTAGCAATGCGACCCCAATCCAGCCCTTGCATGAGCGCAAGACTAGTCGCCAGCGTACATCATTACGCTCTGCGGAATACCATGGGCATAGGGGGAGGGCGACCACGACAGGCCAGTCGCGGCTCAACCACACGAGAGGCTCCCAAGTGTGTCGCTCTTTTCTTTTTCTTTTCTTACCCAGGGACTCCGTTCACGGAGGTACTGTCCGTGACAGAACTGCCGAGACTAACGATGCAACAGCGAGGGAAGGAGAAAAGCTCAGCGAACACTCGGTGGTCTCCATTACAAGCATTAAATCTGTTTCATACACACCATTCCGCAGCCTACCCTGAAGGGGACATGTTTAATAGTCCAACCCCTTGCTTACCTTTTCTTGTATCGCTTTCATTCATTCATGATTTCTGAATAAACAATGCATCGCTTTTTGCTTATAATTGCATCTCTTTTTTATATGTTAAACATGACATTTTGCATCCGTACACTTTGATGCGGCCGAATACACCGAGGGCTTATGTTCCCCGCATTATGGTGTGATAAGTCGAACACTTTCCCAAGTCGGCACCCGAACTTATAGCACTATATGCATCGGCTCGAATCATGTCTTGGGTCAATAGTTGGGTTTGCCCGACTCCATGTTTTGTACCTTACGTTCCGTTTTATCGGCTAAGGTAGCCTTTGGGAGGACCCTATGATTGCGGTTGGTTTGGCGGCGCCTCGATGGAAAGCTAAAAGTATTTGTCATGATAAGGCGAGAGTCGCTATTCGAGAGGTCTTTCGAGTCCCTAAAGACTTATGCAGCTTAGGCGAGCCGGCTTTGTCAGGATAACGCATTTCGAATACTAGCTTCAAATTTAAAATTATATTCTATGGCTAAGTGAGCAAGCATTATCCTGTCTGCGGGTTGCGCCCTTGAGAACACTCTTATAGAACACGGCCCGTGGCATGGTGCTCACTTGCCCTCGTGATAGCGTTAGATATGAAATTTTTCGGCGAATCCAGCCCTTTATGCACTTTAGCGCGAGGCAGGCGAAGCAGGCACCTTCAATCACGGTAGGAAGCGCCAGCTGACTTCCACCCAGGACCGCGCATCCACCAGCCGCGCGCACAAGCCAAAGTAGCTCCAGGCATGGCCTCCTCGGGCCCGCGGCCGAACTATAGGGGCCCTTCATGGCTGTTCGGCTACCGCATGAGCTTCGACCAGGTTCTTTAGGCTGGTCGCTAAGGGGCATCGGATGTCCGGCCTCGGCATATTGAGACCGAAGACCTTCTCGTCGAGCTCCCTCCTCGGCCAGTAGAATCACGGCGGCATCGGACCGCAGCCAGCGAGGCAGATCTGCAAGCAGCTCTGGAGAGCTCGAATTGGGAAATAACGGGTAATTCACTTTCACATACTTGCTTTGCATGAAAAAGCCTTACCGCTGCTATTTTCTTCAAATCATCGACCTCTGGAGAATTGTGAGCCGGCCTTAGTGGCTTTTGCACCTCAAGAGCCGATGCAAGCTCGGACTCTCGAGTCCTTGAGTCGCGCTCCAAACCCTTATGTTTTTCATGAGAGCACAGGCTCTTGCTGCCTCCGCCACCCTCGCCTCCTGCTTCTCCTTTCGGCTCGCTCACTTGACCGCCTTGTGTTGGCCGCGAGACACCGCCTCCTTGAGTCGCCACCTCGTTCGTGGCCCTAGGTACCACGATATCCTTGTTTTTTTGCAGCAAAATCCTTTTCTATAAGGTACAAATTCAATATGGTGTTACTCACCTTCCTTGTCCTCGTGCTTCTTGGCATGGCGAGCTCTCTCTCGGACGCTCGAGGTTACCTTTAAAACATCGACCTCCAGATCAATCGGCGGAGTCGGCGACACCTGCAATCCCATATTGACATAATTTTTAGACCTCCTGCATATATCTTTTTAGATCCTCGGTCGGCTTTTCTTTGAACACGGCAGAAATCGAGGGGCTAATGTCTATCTCCGGATACTAAGGACGCAATGGCGGTCGCGTCGAAACAAAGACAAGCGCCAGCGTTAGCGGAGATAACTGCGAGGATCTGGCGGTCAGCGCGGATTTAGAGGCTCTAAACCGGTCGATGGAAAAAGCCATTCAAAGAACCACTCCGGGTCCGTCCAATTTGGACCGAATACTAGAACCGCTCTTGCGGATACATGGCACCCTGAAAACCAGCTAATCACACTAACGGGATTGTTGGGTATTCAAGCGGCGAGCAAGTTAATTGCGAAAACAATGACAAGGGGCTGCATAGCGATGGCGAGGAAGAGACCCGGCGCGCCGAGCGATAGAGGACAAAGGGTTTCCCCCACAAGTGCGGATGGTAAACATGATATCATAACCCATATACCCAGAGGGAGTGGGCGTGCGCAAGGATGTATATGCGATGGAGCAGTCTCCCGAAGTTCAATCCATGGTCCTCTTGCCCGATCACTTTTGATCGAAGGACCACCACACGATATCCGCCATGCGGATTCGCGCGATGGTTTTAGACCCAATCATTTATGGATTTCACCTCGGGACCACGGTCGCCAAGGTGGTCATAGAACCCCTCAAGTTAAACCTACAAAGGCGACCTTCAAAGCGTCATACCGGTGTAAGGCCAATTATGCAGGCTCGGTTACCGCTGGAAGTGGTCTTGGATCCCGGATAACTTCGGCGAGAGTTAATCTTGATATAGTCCCGTTCCGTGGCGGCTATCATGCTGCTTTCGGACGAACGCGTTTGCAAAGTTCAGCGGTGCGCGTTATGCATACCTCAAGCTCAAGATGCGGGCCCTCGAGAGTCATCACGATCAGCGGAAACACGGGCGCTCCCTCGAGCGGAGGAACATCACAATGACTCTCATGGCGAAATCTGAGCAGCCTCTTAAGGCAATTCTCAAGTCCAGCCGTTAGCGACCGGACATAGCCAAGCGCGCTGAGTAACATACATCAAGACCACACAGCGCGTTCCGAACACGCAGCGTAGCAATGCGACCCCAATCAACCCTTGCATGGCGCAAGACTAGTCGCCAGCGTACATCATTACGCTCTGGAATACCATGGGCATAGGGGGAGGGCACGACCACGACAGGCCAGTGCGGCTCAACCACACGGAGGCTCCCAAGTGTGTCGCTCTTTTTCTTTTCTTTTCTTACCCACAGGACTCCGTTCACGGAGGCCTGTCCGTGACGAACTGCCGAACTAACGATCTACAGACGGGGAAGGAGAAAGGCTCAGCGAACACTCGGGTGGTCTCCATTACAAGCATTAAATCTGTTTCATACACCATTCCGCAGCCTACCCTGAAGGGGACATGTTTAATAGTCCAACCCCTTGCTTACCTTTTACTTGTATCGCTCTGCATTCATAGCGATATTTGAATAAACAATGCATCGCTTTTTGCTTATAATTGCATCTCTTTTTTTATATGTTAAGCTTATGACATTTTGCATCCGTACACTTTAGTGCGGCCGAATACACCGAGGGCTTATGTTCCCCGCATTATGGTGTGATAAGTCGAACACTTTCCCAAGTCGGCACCCGAACTTATAGCACTATATGCATCGGCTCGAATCATGTCTTGGGTCAATAGTTGGGTTTGCCCGACTCCCATGTTTTGGTACCTTACGTTCCGTTTTATCGGCTAAGGTAGCTTGGGAGGACCAACTGCGATTGCGCCCGGTTGAGCTGGGCGGCGCCTCGATGGAAAAGCTAAAACTATTTGTCATGATAAAGGCGAGAGCTGGTCGCTATTCGAGAGGTCTTTTGAGTCCCTAAAGACTTATGCAGCTTAGGCGAGAACCGGCTTTGTCCGGCCCGAGCGTGGATAAGCGCCCGAACTTCGGTCTTCGAATACTAGGGCTTCGCCCAAATTTAAAATTATAAATTCTATGGCTAAGTGAGAGTGTTCAAGCATTATAAGTCCGGTTGCCTCGTTAAGTGCGTGTTGGCGCCTCCTAGATGGACCCAAAAATGGGAACAAGGCGCTCAAGTTTATCCGAACACCCACTTTTCGTGGCATGGGGGCTGAAGCCGACGACTTGCCATCTCTCAGATTTATAAGCGGCGCATAGAAGGTAATATTTTAAATTAATAAGCGTTATAGCGCATATGAACAAAGTTTTCAGCGCATAGGATAACACATTGCGAGTCTACTCAAATATTACATCTTTGGAGCACTCATCGCAATCTTGCGGGCACCCTTGAGGACACTCTTATAGTACATTTGGTGTGCGATACTCCTTGCCCGGTGATGCGTTCGTTAAAGCTTCTCGGCATCCAGCTGCCCCAGTGCACTTTGCGCGGGCAAGGCCCGACAAGCACCTTCAATGCGGCGGGCGCTTGGCGACTTCCACCGAGGGGACACGCATCCACGGCCGCGCACTAAGCCAAAGTAGCTCCGGGCATGGCCTCCTCGGGCCCTGGCCGAACTATGAGGCCCTTCATGGCACATTCGGCTACCTTGTGAGCTCGACCAGCTGCTTTAGCTGGTGGCTAAGGGCATCGGATGTCGGCCTCGGCATATTGAGACCGAAGACCTTCTCGTCGAGCTCCCTCCTCGGCCGGTAGAATCACGGCAGCATCGGACCGCGCTGCTGAGCCGATCTGCAAGCAGCTCTGGAGAGCTCGAATTGGGTAAATGTGAGGTAATTCACTTTCACATGCTTGCTTTGCATGAAAAAGCCTTACCGCTGCTATTTTCTTCAAATCATCGACCTCTGGAGGCCTTGTGAGCCGGCCTTAGTGGCTTTGCACCCTCAAGAGCCGATGCAAGCTCGGACTCTCGAGTCCTTGAGTCGCGCTCCAAACCCTTATGTTTTTCATGAGAGCACAGGCTCTTGCTGCACCTCCGCCACCCTCGCCTCCTGCTTCTCCCTTTCGGCTCGCTCACTTGGCCGCCTTGTGTTGGCCGCAGAACACCGCCTCCTTGAGTCGCCACCTCGTTAAGTGGCCCTGGGTACCACGTTATCCTTGTTTTTTTTGCAGCAAAATCCTTTTCTATAAGGTACAAATTCAATATGGTGTTACTCACCTTCCTTGTCCTCGAGCTGCTTCTTGGCATGGCGAGCTCTCTCTCGGACCGCTCGAGGTTACGCTTTAAAGCATCGACCTCCATGATCAATCGGCGGAGGAGGACGGCCTGACCTGCAATCCCATATTGACATAATTTTTAGACCTCCTGCATATATCTTTTTAGATCCTCGATCGGCTTTTCTTTGAACACGAACCGAGCATCGAGGGGCTAATGTCTATCTTGGTATTACATTACATATTTTAAATTTCTTACCTCAAAGCCCGTTAGAAGGCTGCTGCGAGGCTTGGTCGGCCCGCTCTTGGCGGTGAACCTTGAATCACCACACTCATGATAGTGCGGTGTTCTTCCTCGATGGAAGCACCGTTGGCGCCTCCAACAAGTTGTCCGGCGCCTCGGTTGGGCGGAGGCCACGGTGTCATGGTCTTGCCCTTCTTACGAAGGGGCGCTGCGGACTCGGAACCACTACAGGTTCGGTGCGAATCCGGCACAAAGTCGGGAGGCTGCCTTGCGGCGCCTCGGGCCTCCTCTGATGGGTCCCCTCACGGGATCCCACCTCGGCGTCGTCGGCGTCACGGGGAGTTGAGGCGGTCGGAAGGAATCCACATCCGGCAGGCCAAGGACCCTTCGAGCGGGAAGATCATCCTTGGCGGACTACGGGTAGTATGCGGCATTAGAAGGACACTCGTGGCACAAGAGAAATTATAAATCATTGAGTCCGGATACTTACGATCTTCGAGGGCTTGGCCTTGAGGGCCCTTGAGGAGTCTGGACTAGGGGTGTCAGGACGGCGGACTATCATCGTCCGCGGACTCCAAGACTCTGAAGATACAAGATTGAAGACTCCGTCCGTGTCGGATGGGACTTTCCTTGGCGTGGAAGGCAAGCTTGGCGTCTGGATATGTAGATCTCCTACCATTGTAACCGAATCTGTGTAACCCTAGCCTTCTCGGTGTCTATATAAACGGAGGGCTTTAGTCCGTGAGACACAACATACATTACAACAATCATACCATAGGCTAGCTTTAGGGTTTAGCCTCCTTGATCTAAATGGTAGATCCACTCTTGTACTACCCATATCATCAATATTAATCAAGCGGGGACGTAGGGTTTTTGTCGATTGTCAAAACGGCGGATCTCGGTAGGGGTCGAGCGTGCGTCTAGGCGGATGGTAACAAGGCGAGGACACAATGTTTTACCCGAGGTTTGGGCCCTCTCGATGGAGGTAAAACCCTCGTCTGCTTGATTAATATTGATGATATGGGTAAGTACAAGAGTAGATCTACCACGAGATCAAGGAGCTAAACCTAGAACTATCTAGTATGATTGTTGAGATGTAATGTTTGTCCTACGGACTAAGGCCCTCCAGTTTATATAGACACCGAGACTAGGGACCTGATCGGTTACAATGGTAGGAGATATCATATGTATTGCCATAGCTTGCCTTCCACGCCAAGGAAAGTACGGACACGAGCGATCTTCAATCTTCTATCCGTGATGCAGGAATCGGCGGATATTGATGTCCGTTGTCGAGGACCAATCGAGACTCCTCTAACTACGAACCGATCTTCAATGGCGATAAGTCCGGCGTGCATAATGTTCGGCATTGCAAAGCGGGTTCCTCCTTGAATAATCCAGAGAAAATAATGAACACCGGGATAGTGTCGGCTCTGCAAAATAAATTCCACATTCCAAACATAGAGAGAATAAAACACATATCTTGATCCAATCTGGCGTATTATGCGGCGTGACATCACCCGCTACCAAGCCCTTGTTTGAATTACTATATCACCTCGGCCACGTTTAGCGAAGTGGTTTCCTTAGCACGTCTGTCGAGCGGAGATCGTGTTCCCCTTATTCAGGATTCTCATCAATACGTGCGTGGGTAACCCAACCGTGCCATTGATGATGGCGCTTGGGAGATAGCGAGTTTTACCGGGCGGTGAGGGCGCATAGTTTTGTCCGCCTATATATAAGGGATAAGTTTACCTTCTCACCTCGCCTTCTTCCTCCTTTGCTCATTCACCCTGCGAACTCAAGCTCCAGCCCAAGCTCGCGCATCTCACCTCGACCCTTCTCCGAATAATATGGGAGGGAGGCAAATGGTTGGCCTCCACCGCTAAGGAGGAGGACATCACCAAGCTGCGTGATGCGGATACCTTTCGGCGACATCGCGCGTCGGCTGCCGGCACGGCAGCTCATCCCTACCCAGGGCCCCATGAGAGGGTCGTCTTCCTTCCCCACTTCCTCCGCGGACTGGGCTTTCCGCTCCATCCATTTGTCCAGGGATCATGTTTTTCTCGGCCTAGATTTCCACGATCTGGCGCGAACCGTCCTCAACATCTCAGCTTTCATCGTGCGTATGCGAGGCCTTTCTCTGCATCTGGCCCCACTTGGCTGTGGCTCAAGACTTTCAACGTCAAGCGAAGGTTGTGAAGGGGCATAAGCGGAATCTTGGGCGCCATGTTGGGTAAGCTGCCGCGTCCCTTAGCTAGAAGGACCCGTGGACTCCGTCAAGGGGTGGCAATCGGGGTGGTTCTACATCACCGAGCGCGCCAAGCCCACATGGGCGGCCCCCAAATTTAGATCTGGAATCCTCGCAGCTCACCTCACGGAAAGAAAGGTCTGCGGTGGGGTGATCCGATGGAAGTGGCGGGACTTGAGCCTGCATCAAAAGCTGGTGAGCAATAGGCTCGAGGCTCGTCGGCGTGGTCGGGTCATGCTCCTCCGGCGGATTCTCCCATGCCAAGCGGGCATTTAATCTGTGGGAGTTTAATCCGGAGCGAGTTAAGCGCTCTTCCACACAGCGTCTGAAGGCGCTGGAGGTGTCTTGTTCAAGGCGCGAAGCCCCGCATCGCGACCAAGCGACCCATGATTCAGCTCGCGATCTCCATTGCGAGGTAAGTGATTCGACCCCATTACGGGACACTTGAAGTAATTAGATTGACTCTAGCGAGGCTTTTAATCTGCCTCTTCCTTTGGCGGGACTGGATGGAAAGGCCCGGCTGCTCATCAGCCCGGCTCCCATGCGGAAGAACCGGTGGATGCCGCTTAGCAAGGCTGCTGGTTCCGGCACGTCACGTGGTCTTGGGGAAGAAAAGCAAGAAGGTGGCGCGGGGACTCGAAAGAGTTCCCAATCGGCGTCTGACGGCGGCGGCGAGACTCCTCCCGAAGGCGAGGAGGAGGAGGAATACTCTCTCCGGAGGAGGGAGAGAGGAAGAGCCTCTGGCAGGCGGACGAAGGGTCAGAGGAGAACTATCCCGGACAGCTTCGCCAACATCGGCGTTGGCGAGGATGAGTGGCCTCAAGGGCGAGGCGTCCGGCGAGGATCGTAAGTATTCAGATCATTTATATATGCGTACCTTGTATGCCATGTAGTGTCCTTCTAACGCGCATTCTACCCGTAGTCCGGCCGTTGGCGATCTTCCCGACTTCGATGGCGGGTCTTCGCCGCCGTCGGACGTAAATTCCATCGACTGCCTCTACCCAGCATGCGCCGACAAGGGCGGTGGCGGAATCCTGAGAGGACTCTCGGGAGGAGGCTCCGGAGGTCCGTCGAGCAACCCCGGACTTCGTGTCGGACTCCACGCCGGAACCGTGGCGGTTCGAGTCAAACAGCGGCCCCTCGAAAGAAAGGCAGGACCGTGGCGCGGCAGCCCCGTCCAACGGGCGCGGATAACCTGCTGGGCGCTTAAAGCGCTTCCATCGAGGAAGAACACCGCACTCTCATGGGTGCGGTGATTGAAAAGTCGGCTTCGCCAAGGCGGGCTGACCAGCTTGCAACAACCTTCTAACAGGCTTTGAGGTAAGTTTAAAATAATGTAATGTGATACGCATAGGCGGTAGCCACGATGCTTAGTTCGGTGTTGAAAGAAAAGCGGACTAAGGATCTAACAAAATAAACGCGAGGTTGCTAAAAACATGTCAATATGGGTGTGCAGGCTGCGGTTGTTGACCTCTGCCGCGTGCTTGGCGGAGGTCGGCGTGAAGAAGGACCTTGGCCGGTGTGAACAAGAGCTCGGCCATGCCAAGAGGCAGCTCAAGGAAAAGAAGGTGAATAACACCACTTTAAATAAGTACCTTCTGAGAAAAGGGTTTGATTTGCAAACATGATTAATAAGGATAATATATGTAATCGGGGGCCACTAACGAGGTGGCAGCCACGAAGGATGCGTGTGTCGTGGCGAGCATAATGCGACCCGAGCGGACTGAAAGCGAGAAAAGCAAGCGGCTTGGTGGCGGAAGTTCGGCAAGAGCTTGGGCTCTCATGGAAAAGCATGAGAGTTTGGGCGTGACTCAAGACTCGAGAGTCAAGCTTGCCTCGGCTCTCGAAAGTGCCAAATCCGCCAAGGCCGAGGCCCGAAGGCCCATGAGGAAGTAGAGGACATGAAGAAGATAGCGGCGGGTAAGGCGTTTTCATGCGAGCAAGCATGTTAATGTAAATTACGGATACTTACCCGGTCGAGAGCTCTCGGGGGCATTTGCGGATCTGCCGCATAGTCGTCGATGCCGCTGCGTTTTATCGTGGCGAGGAGGGAGCTCAGCGGAGAAGGTCTTGGTCTCAATATCTTTGAGGCCGGCCATCCAGTGCCCCCAAGCGACCAGTGAGCGGTGGTCGAGCTCCTAAGGTGGTGAGGAGGCCATGAAGGGCCTCACGGTCCGGTGTGGCTGGGCGAGGCCATGCACAGCAACTACTTTGGCCTAGTCAGCGGCTGGTCGTCATGCCCGGGCTGGATGTGATCAAGCGCTCACTTTTGCATTGAAGGTGCTCGTCGGACCCTTGCCGCATAAAGGTGCAATGGGGCAAGCTGGATGCGGAGAAGCTTCTCACGGATCCGCCGCCGCCCGGAGCAAGGAGCATCGCGCCGGGCGATATTATAAAGTTGTCTGAAGGGAGCCGCGATATTGCGGATGAGTGCCCCTTAATGTAATCTTTGAGTGAACTTCTTTGTATATTTATCTATCTGCATTTGAAAACTTCGTTTATATGCGCCATGAGCAACGCTTGTTGAATTTAAAATATTACCTTCTATGCGGCCGTTTGTAAAATCGAGAGATGGCAAGTCGTTGGCTTATTTGAGCTACAAAGGCTGGGGTGTTCGATGATAAACTTGAGCACTCTTGTTCCCATTATTGGGTCCATCTGGGAGGCGCTCAACCACGACGAACAAAGCGACCGGACTTATAATGCTTGAACACTCTCACTTAGCCATAGAATTCTATAATTTTAAATTTGGTGAAGCCCCAGTATTTGGAAGGCGAATCCGAGGCGCTATCACGCATATCGTCGGACATCATCGGAACTTAAGCTCGAAGCGGCATGAGCCTTTAAGGACCGAAAGAACCTCTCGAGCAGCGACCAGTCTCGCCTTATCATGCCCGATCGGTTTAGCTTTCTCCTTTGAGGCATTAACCCGGCTCAGCAGGCGCAATCATGATGGTTCTCCCAGTGCTACCTTAGCCGACGAGAATGGAGCGTAAGGTACCAAAACATGGGGCCGGGCAAGCCCAACTATTGACCCAAGACATGATTGAGCTGATTCATATAATGCTATAAGTTCGGGGTGCCGCACTTGTGAAAGTGTTAGGACTTAATCACACCATAGTATGGGAGAGCGAAGCCCTGGTGTATTCGGCCGTACCAAAGTATCTGGGTGCAAGATGTCATATAATGAACATATGTAAAGATAAGCATAATTGCAATGAAAAGGTAATGTACTTGCAAGAAGGAAATGTTGCGTTATTTATGAAAGAAGATGCGCTAATAAAGCGGTGATACAAATAGTCTTGATAAGCAAGGGATTGGACTAAATTAACATGTCCCCTCGAGGATAAGCTGCAGAGACTTGGTGTATGTAATCGAATTTAATGCCGTAATGGAGACCACACGAGTGTTAAATGCAGCCTTCTTTAATCCACGACTGTTGCATCTTGAGTTAAGCAAGTTAGCCGTCGGACAGGGCTTATGGTTAATGGAGTCTGTGTATGCAAAAGAAAAAAGATAAAAAACAAAGCCAAGAGGCGTCGCAGAGCCTTGTGTGGTCGAGCCGCACTCTTTGGTCCTTAATGGTTAAGCCCCTCCCTGCACCCATGGTATCTCCAAAGCGTAATGATGTGCAGCAGTGTTATTCTAGTGATCATGCAGGCGGGGTTGGGGCACGCATTACTCTGGCGATGCTCGATCGCGCCAGGTGGTCTTGGTTGGTGTTGCTCGGGCGCTTTAATGTATCCGGCTTTCTAATTGCGGACTAGAGAATGCCGTGAAAGGCTGCTCTGTATACGCGCGAGCAGCTGTATGTTCCTCCGTTCGGAGGGCGTTCCGTATTCCCATTGACCGTAATGACTCCACGAGGGCTGGCATCTTGAGTTTAGGTATGCATAATGTGGCACCGCATTGAATTTAGCAAGCGTGGTTCGTCCGAGCGGGGCATGATAGCCGCTACTGAGCGGGACTATATCGAAGATTAACTCTTCGCCGGAAATTATCAGGGATCCGAAGACCACTTCGGTGTGATGAGCACATACAATTGGCTTCCTCACAGGATGACACCTTTAAAGGTTGTTTTAGTAGGTTTAATCCTAGATGGGTCTATGCCCATTTTGCGCCTTGTGTCGATAAAGCAGGTTCAGGCTCTGCCGCCGATCCATCGAGGACTCTTGTGAGTGAAATCCATCGGCGATTGGGTCTAAGACCAATGCGGCGAATCCGCCATAAGCGTATGCTGGTCGGATGGTCTCGTCGATCAAAAGTGATCGGACGGGAGGACCATGGATTGAACTTAGGCGGCTGGCTCCATCGCATAGGCGTCCGTGTCTGCGCTTCCTCTCCCTCTTGGGTATATGGGTTGCGTAAATCATATTCACCGTCCGCACTTGTGGAAACCCATACATCCTCTCTTGTTCGTGGCGGGTCTCCTCCTCGTCGTCGCTATTTAGCCTTGTCATTGTGTTGGCAATTAACTTGCGGCTGTGAACACCAACAATCTCTATTGTTGTGATTAGCTGGCTTTTGAAGTGCCATGTATCGGCATGAGCGGTCGAGTATTTGGTCCAGATTGGGCGGACCGGAGTTGTTCTTTTAAATGGCTTCTTCCGTTGACCTGGTTTTGAGCCTCGGAATCCGGCATTGACTGTCGTATCCTCTTTGTCGTCGCCGTTAATGCGGCGTTTGTTTTTGATTCGGCGTGACCTGCCGTGGTTGTCCTTAGTGTCCGGACTGCGAGAATTTTTGCGGAGATTGTTGCTGCGGGCTAGCCGGCTGTCCTCTCCCGCAAAAGCGGGTCATTGCGATGTGAGGGCTGCCATGGATTTGGCTTTTCCTGCCCAGTGCGGGCTAGCCATTCGTCCCGGATGTTATGTTTGAAGGCTGCAAGGGCCTCCGCATCCGAGACGGTCGGCGATTTGATTTTCTTCGTCAAGAACCGTGTCGAGCTATGCGGCGATTAAATGCGGCTGCTGAATAATGTGGCTTAGGTCGCCGGCGTCACGGTGGTGCGCGTATGTACCTTGGAAGTTATCAAGGAGCGGCCTCGGTCTTCCCAACACCAATCGACTCTGCGGGCGAGCTGTTAAGCCAATGCGAGCTGGTCCTTTAAGCAGTGGGAGATATTTGATGGCGTGGAGATGCGTCGCGCGGGCCATATGGATGTGGAAGATAATCTTGATCCACACGCGAAGTCTGTTGTACCATCGTAAGATTCGATATTCACGGGTTTGAACCCTTGAGGGATCGATGATCCATTACTTCATCGATGAAGCATAGCGGGTGTCTTGGCGCCCTGTATTGAGCAATATCGCGGCGCAACTCGAGGGCGCTATGCTGCTATGTTCGGCCCGGCGGCGTTATGTCGGCGTGACGGTATTAAATGCGTGGGTCGTAGGGCGTACGTGATCCATAGATGGATCTGGATTGTCTTGCTTTGTCCTCAAGATGTCTACGCAAGTCCGGTAGCGTTCCTTTTGACCGTACTCTTGGATCGATGTCGAGTGCGGTCTTGGCTGGGGGCACTGAATGCCTCTCTGTCGCGACCACGGGGTGGTCGGATCAGCCATGTCGTCTTGCTGGTGATAAAGGTATGTATGCTTCCTCCTCTAATCGGGGAGCAGCTTGCGTCTTAGGTAACTTTTGGAGGGAGTTCGAGTTTATACTCTTGACGCGAGGACCTCGGTCCATCGATCGGCTAGCAGATCTTGATCAGCTTGGAGCTGTTGCTGCTTTTCTTTAGGCTATTGCCGTGGCTATGAGCCTGCGCTGGCGCTCTTGTTGACAGGATCCTCGGGTATGGCGAATTCATCATCGTTGAGGCTCAACCGTCTTGGAGGAGGCATATAGTTATCATCCTCAACCCCTTAAATGCGCACGCCTGTCGTGAGGGCTTGCCTGCGTCCTCTTGTCTTGAGTCTTGCGAGGAGGATCGTCTTGGCACTCTCCAGTGTTATTGTCTCCGTGCGAAATCTCCATTCTTGTTGTGGCGGGATTTAGGCGGCGCCCTTCTTGCCGGCGTTTGGGTTGCTTCTTTAGAGAATCTTCCTCCGCTGCCTTTTGCCATCCCCTTCTTTTGGGGTATCCACCATGTAGGCGTAAATGCTGCAGGTGGCCTTCCGATTGCCCGTGGGTCTTTGGGTCTGATTTCGTCTCGGCATAAATGCGTCCATAGTGTCGATGTCGTCGGTCATAGTCTAGCATGTCGGTTAAATCTTGACGGTGGCTATAAAGTGGGTGGTGGGTGGGCTCTAAATTTCTTCGTCGTCCGAACTCCAACCATACTGGCCATAGTCCGGCGAGTTCTCTGATAGCGAGATGCTTGAGAGAATTCAGGATATCGCCAAAAGCGAGTCTTTGAAAGATGGCGGTGAATTCCATAACGGCGTAATCTGGCTTAATTGGCGAGGCGCGGGAGGCTCGAGTCGGCGAGGTCGGCGCCTCGGGATCACGAGTTCGCGAGGGACAAGATTGGTATTCGGCTCCATCGCCGTCGATGTTGAAGCCCCAGGTGGCGTCTATCCACGGCCCTTGTCATGGGCAATCGGCTCGGGCTAGTGGCGGGGCGGATTCAAATCTTGACCTCAAAGCCTTTGTCGGTGGCGAGCTAGATCATGCCCATCGTCACCGCTGCGGGCGCTTGGGCGTGGCTCGAGTCGTCGAAGATCAAGTCTCCGCTATCGTGGCCGTGAAGTTCAAGCTTCGAATCGACACGGCGGCCGGGCGTAGCTTCGATCTGCTCGGATGGCCAAGAGAATTTGCCGCGGTACAAAGCCGCCGAATCTGAAGATCTGTCAGGGAGAAAAATCTCACCTGGACAGCGTTGATGGTTGAAGATGCCATCGAGCCTATCGGTGGCGACAGGAGGAACTCTCAATGAAAGCACCAATGTCGATTATCAAAACCGGCGGATCTCGGGTAGGGGTCCCGGCTGTGCGTCTAGGCGGATGGTAACAAGGGCGAGGACACAATGTTTTTACCCAGTTCGGGCCCTCCCGATGGAGGTAAAACCCTCGTCTGCTTGATTAATATTGATGATATGGGTAGTGCAAGAGTAGATCTACCACAAGATCAAGGAGGCTAAACCCTAGAAGCTAGCCTATGGTATGATTGTTGAGATGTAATGTTAGTCCTATGGACTAAAGGCCCTCCGGTTTATATAGACAGGAGAGGCTAGGGATTACAGTCGGTTACAATGGTAGGAGATCTACATATCCGTATTGCCAAGCTTGCCTTCACGCCAAGGAAAGTACCTTGGGACACGAGGAGTCTTCAATCTTCTATCTTCGTGATGCAGGAGTCCGGCGGATATTGATAGTCGGCTGTCCGAACACCCCTAGTCCGGGACTCCCTCGGTTTACCTCCATCAAGAGGGCCTGAACACAGGTAAAACATCGTGTCCCTTGTCTCCTGTTACCATCCGCCTAGGCATACGATTCGGGACCCCTACCGAGATCCGCCGGTTTGACACGACATTGGTGCTTTCATTGAGAGTTCCTACGTATTGTCACCCGATAGGCTCGATGGCATCTTCAACCAACGACAACTGTCGAGGTGAGACTTTTCTCCCGGACGGATCTTAAATTCGGCTGACCGCCTTTGCGGGCTAATTCACTTGGCCATCTGGAGCAGATCGGAAGCTCGCCCACAGCCATCGAGTCGGTCGGAAGCCTAAACGCACGGCCGACATCCGCGGGACTTGATCTTGACGGGCTCGAGCCGACCAAAGCGCCCGCCTTTATTACGATGGGCATGATCTGGCTGCTGCCCCGAGCAGTGCCTTAGTGGCGCACAAGAATCCGCTCGGCCCTTAGTCGAGCCGTCGCTAGATCGAGGCGGTGGTTGGACACCGCCTCGGGGCTGCAACTTCTGGCGATGGGCGAACACTAACCTTGTCCCTTGCGAAGCTCGTGACTCCAAGGTGCCGGACTCCAGACTGCCCGCGCCCCTGCCAATCAAATCTGATCGGGCGCCGGTTATGGAATTCACCGCCACGAACATCTTCCAACGCTCGCCCTTTGGCGACATCCTAAATTCGTTAAAACACCTCTTGCTATCCGGAGAGGCCGGCGGACTACGGCGGGGCGGTTGGGATTGGGAGCGAAGAAATTCAAAGCCCACCACCACCCACTTTGTAGCCAGCTTTGTCGGCGATCTAAGCGGCATGCTAAACTATGACTCCGAAGACATCGGCGGCATGGGCGGCGATGCGAAAACGAACAAGAACCGGTGCCTCTGAGACGCGTGAAGACCACCTCGTCATATGGCGTATACATGGTGGATACCCCAAAGGAAGCGACAGCGAGGACCAGCAGGCGGCGGCGAAGATAATCCGCCGACAAACAACAAAAACATCGCCGCGAGCGCGCCTAAGTCCGCCTCAACAACAACAACGCTCTTAATGACCCAGCAATAGAGCGGGGGCAAACCCGGTGGGCGGCGAACAGCAGACAAGCAACCGTCCGAGCAGGGCGAAGTCGGATAATCGATCGAGGCCAGCGAAAACAATAGTCGAGGCGACCTCACGCCGGGCACACGCGGAGAATAAAAAGCCGGAAAAGACTAAATCGCCACGCAAGAAGCTTGAAAAAGAAAAAGCGGAAGCTCAAAACAGCGGAAGATACACTCGAGAATAAGGTGGAGCAAAGTGCTCAAAACCCTTGAACAAATATGGCAATGGCCATCAATCAAAAACTACCGAAGTGCAAGCTCTGCGAGAATTTGATGAGGAGGCCATAGAGCCCCCACGATCAAAAAAACAAAGAGGCGCTGGTTGGATAGGCGGCGGATGATAGGCCAAAATCTGAAGCGGTAGCGCATATAAACCGACTAATGACCTGGAAGGGACAGATGGCCCAACCAGGTCCATTCACGGACCAAAGAAGAGGGCCCAGGAAGCAATACAACCACGAAGTGTCGAAGACAGCGGTACACCCAAATCTGAGGGTGCCGCACACCCACTATGTTTCACGGCGAGTCTTTGGATCATGAATTCAGCAAGATTTAAACCCATAAACATAGAGGCCTCTGACGGAACAACAGACCACAGAGTGCGGATAGAAGATTATATACTACACATACACATGGCTAGAGGTGGCGATCTCACGCCATAAAATACCTACCCCTCAAGCTCAAAGGCCAGCCGTCATTGGCTCAAAAGCCTCCCGAGAAAACACTTGTTGGAAGTTGGGAAGAAAGCTGGAGGGCAGCGTTTAGAAACAAATTTTCAAGGAACTTATGTCCACCCTCGGATCGAGATGATCTAAGTCATATAACTCAACAGCAGGAGAGTTAGCAGCATAAATTCAAACAGGTTCCTCACCAAAAGAACCAAATAGTTGTTGTCCGAGCGCGAAGCCTTAGCAGCTTTTAAACACAATGTCAGGGCGAATGGCTCGCTGGACACCTCGGCCAAGAAAGCCGAGGACAATGTCGCGCTAACAAGCCTCATGACCGCTTTTGTGCGGGGAGGATAGCTAGCTAGCAAGATGCAGCACCAGCGACCCAAGTACATCGAGATCGAGAGATGGAAAGCGGAAAATCACGGTAGCGAGAAAAAAAGCAGCGCGGAATAAAGAAAAAAGCCAAAAACGCGGCGATCGGCGCGGATTCAAAAGCTTCATGACGAACAACAAAACACCGCCTCTTAAGAATAACAGCAATGAGCTATCCAACTTAAACAAGATTTTGGGTCGGATATGTCAAATCCACAGTACCCTCGGAAGGCACGCAAACCACACCCACGAGATTGTTGGGTTTTCAAACAGTCCGGCCGACTAAGCGCCGAACACAAGGGCTCGGCGCATCAAGCAAAGATGATAAACCCCACCGGCGAGCAGGAAAACAAAAGAATTTCCCACAAGAGGTCAAAGTAGTAAATTCACTTCATGTGATATCTGAGAAAAACAGTCGGCACCCGTTAAAATGGGTCTTGCGGTCCAACCAATGGAACATAGAGATTGGACATCAAAACCAATCACTTTCGACCACTGGATTATTCGAAGCGTTAAAATGCAGGATGGACTACACGTATTGGATCCTATAATCGACGGACTGCAATTTACACAAGTCACGATGGATGGAGGCGGTGACTTAAACCTCTTGTATCCAAACACAATCCATAAGTTGAGGATAGACCTTACTAAAATTAAACACAGCCGCACTTCCTTTAAAGGAGTGGCGCGGGCCCTTCGCCAAGTGCAGGATCCCTATTACTAGAAGTTGTGTTGGATCACGAACAACTTTTGTGCGAAAAACTAATCTTTCATATTGTCCCATTTAAAAGTAGCTATCAAGCACTCTTGGGACGAAGCTTTAATCGCTTCAACGCCATACCACATTCGCGTCTCTTACACTTAAGATGCCGGTCCCGTGGCATCATTTTAATCTTGGTCATTTAAAGACCCGGACACGGTCGAACGAGTCCGGCATAAATAAGCTAGGGGCTCCCTAGCCGCACATCCCTTCACAAGGGGCTGCGCGCACAAGCAACAGCGAGCTCACACAAACTCCGCTTTACTTATTTATATTCTTCCTTCGTATATATTTCTTTCTTTACGAGTTCCTTTCAAACTAAGTTCCTCTCTTTTCTGAGATGAACAATGTACACCCGTCGGGATAACGGCTGCGGAGACCACGGCGCGAGCGTGCGGTAGGGACCCGTCGCGAGATTCTTTTGATTAAGACCTGCGTAAACCTTTTTTTGTCTCTTGTTGTTATAATCCCTTGGTTTCTCATTATAACCAAAGCGGAGCCTGATGTTTTGGCATCGGCGCGTCGGAGAGACATGCCGTACACGGACACTAGGGGCTTAGGGCATTATTACGCCCATTATTACAAAGACCGAACACCTTAGGGAGTGTTCGGCGTCTCGAGATTAGGCCTTATATGCATCAGCTCGAATCATGTCTTTGGTCAAATGTTGGGTTTGCGGCTCACGTGTTTTGCTGCCTTCGTTCCGTATCATCGGCTAACAGCGGCACCGGAGAACTCTGCGATTGTGCCCCGGTTAATTTGGCGAGCACCTCGATGAAAGCGAAAATTTGTCATGATCTGCGAAGACTGGTCGACCACTCGATCGACTACCGGAATGTTTAGAATTCCCGCTTTGACGAAGGACGTTTCGGTCGAGCACACCGCAGCGAATTCGGGAGGCGGTGCCCCAAGGGCTATATCGTAGCCCACCCACGAACTCCACGGCTAAGTGAAAGTGATAAAGCATCATAGTCCGGATTGCCTCGTTTGCTCGCTACCACCTCCTTAACAGGACCGAGGCGTACGATTAAGTGTGAAAAGCGCTATTTTTGCGAACACCCCGCACCTTGTGCGTGGGGGCTGAAACCAACGCAATCTTTCGGGTTATACAAGCGTATACATAAGCGGCCGCATAGGAGATATTTTAATACTTGGAGCGCACAAGTATAAGCGGTTACAACATAATCATTGTTTTACAAGATAAAGCGTTCATTTGAACATGACATTTTTGAGCACCTGCGACTCTATTACCGAGCGTCACGCATAACTTCCCCAAAATAATGCTCGGCGGGTAACGGCTTTAAATGCGAACCACAGGCTGCAATAGCGGTGGCATCCATCTCTGTCAATGTGTCTTCACGGGCAAGGGCCATCCGCGCACCTTCTATGCTGAGCCGACCGCTTCATCTCCTTGATATGCGGCACCGCTCCAGAAATTGCTGCAATAAGCGAAATAGCTCATTGCCTTGGGCCTCTGGCGGACATGAGCCCACGATATCGATCATGGAAAGTCCGGACAATCTGTTCAGCTCAGCCCATTCGGCCCGGTGATCGGTCAGCGAAGTGAGCGATCCGGACTATGGAATTGAGACCAAAATAGCTCTTCCGTCTTGTGATCATACGGCTCAGGAAGTGCATAGCGGCATCGGCCGCACTTGCCGCTAAGTCCATATATGGATCCTCCGGACCCCCACTGGCCAAGTTGGGCATACTTTGGATCCGTAAACGGTGGCCAGCGAAAAAGGCTGCCGACCACAATATCTCGGCCTAGCGCAGCTCCTCCTTCATAGCCGCATTGCGAGCAGGCATCCTTGGCCTCGGCGGTGGCCTTCCCCATGTCTTCCCGCTCTGATAGGCGCTCCTTTTCAAGAGCCTCATTGCGGTCGGCAGCATCCTTCAACTTCACGGCCAATTCGGCCATCTTTTCCCTACTTAGGCGGTGTGCAGCCTTCCGGCTTTCAACTCCTCGGCGCCCTCGAGGCAACCGCATCACTCCTCCGGGCTTGCTCCTTAGCTTGAGCAAGCTCAGCCGAAACTCTCCACAACAGCGGCACCGTCGTATCCACGGCATATATATTGTCGAAGCGGGCTTTGGCTCCCTTAAATAAGTATTGCGGAGAATTCATTTACCTTGCGACTCGTCAAGTCGCGGTTGACAAAGCGATGTCGCATCCGCCACATCGAGTTGCCGCATTAACTCGACAACTCCACTAGTCCGGCTAGCCCGGACTATCCGCCACTGCATAGGAATGGCGACATTCATTACTGCGATTTTGATCCTCGGCGCGGCTGTCGCTTTCGACAACCTACCGAGTCTCGAGGGCTACTATCTGCTCTGGCGCGCCATGTGCGGGCATCAAAAGGTGTGTCGTTCTTGCGTACCTCAAATCCCGCTGACAAACTCACGGCGGCACTATGCAATCCGCTTTCGGCGGACGAAATCCTTCAATCACCATACTCATCAAAGCACGGTGATCTTACGAGATGGGCGCCCTCTCAGCAGATCCTTGGCTCCCCGGCGGACACTAGTTGGCGCCGAACTCTCCGGCCCACGGACTCAGGATACCCTCCGGGGCGATACTTGAGCTCGTCGCCTGTCGGCAGCGCGTGCGAGACGGAGGCGTTCGCTCTCCATCATCTCGGGACGAAAGATCCCCGAGCGAACTCATCACGAGAAGGCGGCGAGGAGTCTGGACTAGGGGTGTCCGGACAGCGGACTATCATTATCGCGCGGACTCCAAGACTACGAAGATACAAGAATGAAGACTCCGTCCCGTGTCGGATGGGACTTTCCTTGGCGTGGAAGGCAAGCTTGGCGTCTGAGATATGTAGATCTCCTACCATTGTAACCGACTCTGTGTAACCCTAGCCTCCTCCGGTGTCTATATAAACCGGAGGGCTTTAATCCGTGGGATAACATACATTACAACAATCATACCATAGGCTAGCTTCTAGGGTTTAGCCTCCTTGATCTCGTGGTAGATCCACTCTTGTACTACCCATATCATCAATATTAATCAAGCGGGGCGTGGGTTTTACCTCCATCAAGAGGGCCGAACACAGGTAAAACATCGTGTCCCTCGTCTCTGTTACCATCCGCCTGAAACACAGTTAAGGACCCCCTACCGAGATCCGCGGTTTGACACGACATTGGTGCTTTCATTGAGAGTTCCTCGTATGCGTCACCGATAGGCGGATGCCTCCACCGTCTTCAAAAGGCGGTGTTTTTCGCCGAAGGGCCTTAGCCGCCGGCCAAACTATATCGGCTTAGTGGTTTTCTTATGATTGCTGTCCGGCCGCCTCTTGGCAATGGCTTCTCAAGCCGTCGGAAGCAATCTTCGCGTCAGCCCTAAAGCTGCCGAGCAGTTGGATCAATAGAGCTCTCGTCATTGCGAGCTCTTGGATCCATCGCCGCTCTGGGAGTCGCTACGGACTACAACCAGATTGGGCTTAAAACCGATCTGAGAGAGATTAACTCTCCCGGGCCACCACTGCGTCGTAGTGGTCGAGAACATCTGGCAACTCTTTGCTGTATTGAAAACTATTCATGTCGGATTCCGAACCCTCCATGCGGATTCAGCGGAGGGGCGGACTTCGATCGAGCATTGAACTTAAAATCGTGCATCGCTCCGGACCCGGCTGGATTGTGTCCAGCGAGCCAAGCTCCAATTGGAAGCCCCTCGGCCTTTGAGCCCCAAGATGGGCGGGATCGGTTCAGTCCACCACCCACCCGGACATATCGATCTATCTCTAATCGGCAAGAGCCTGCTGAAGCGATTACATCACTCTTGGGCGATTCCTCCTGGTTATGGGCGGGATAAAGGACTACTTAGAGAAAGCATAATCTCAATCTTCTGCAATAGCTGCGCGGACAAGGAATACTAAGCGCCATTGATCGCCGCGAATTCGCGCTTCACCGTCTGGCGTCCATAGTCTGAAAATCTTGTGCGATGGAAGTTTTGGAAAAGCGAAAATCAATTTTGGGACAATCCGCCCCAAACCCGATCCATGATAAAAGGCGCCTTACGCTTGAGCCCTAGATGCAAAAGCGAAAAAACAAAAACCCAATAAGGAAGCGGAACCGTCTTTGGAGGGATGGCTCAATGGACCTGTAAGCTTCATAGTACCAGGGGCCGTCCCAACACATAACCGAGCATGTTGGATATTACGGCGGTGGCCAAAAGTGGCGAGAGCTTACGCTCAGAAACCACTCCAACAATACCGACCGCGGTATCAACGATCTTGAGACCTTTGCATCAAATAATATCACAGCGAACAATCCAGCGGACTCGCGAAGTCTACCAAGTAGCAAAGCAAATCCATGGAGCAACCAGCTATTACCTTCAGCGCCCGGCGACGAGCCTAAATTCCGAACAACGAGCACGGTGCCTTTGGTACTTAGTCCCATAGTGGGCGGCTTTCGGTGACTAAAGTCCTCATGGATGGCGGCGGACTAAACCTCATTTGAGAAACTCTGCGAAAAATGGAAATCGATTGGAGCTGTATTGGCTGAGCAGCACAACCTTTAGAGGAATAATCCCTAGCGGAAGCGCTGCCGGAAAAATCACACTCGATGTGGTGTTGGCTCTCCGGACAATTACAGATCCGAAGAATTCACGTTCGGTGGCCCGTTCAGCAGCGGGTATCCGCCATATTAGGGCGAGAGGCATTCACAATTTTCAGCGGTACCTCATTACGGGTACATGAAGCTCAAAATGCTGGGCCCGGCGGAATAATCACTCTCGTTAGTGATCCGGACATAGCACTCAGCGCGCGAAAACAAGACAGCCGCACTAGCCCTTGAGGCACTATCCGAAACCTTAGCGGTAGAAGAACTCACCGTCTTTGCGCTCTCGGTGAACGAGGAGCGATGTGATACTCGATAAAAGATCCAAGTCCACCTCCTTCAAACCAGCGAGATGAAATAATAAAATTACAGGTCCATCCAGCAGACCCAACAAAAGGCGGCTGAAGGAAATATGCCCTAGAGGCAATAATAAAGTTATTATTTATTTCCTTATTTCATGATAAATGTTTATCATTCATGCTAGAATTGTATTAACGGAAACATGATACATGTGTGAATGCATAGACAAAACAACATGTCACTAGTATGCCTCTACTAGACTAGCTTGTTAATCAAAGATGGTTATGTTTCGACCATGAACAAAGAGTTGTTATTTGATTAATAAGGTCACATCATTAGTAGAATGATCGATTGACATGACCCATTCCTTAAGCTTAGCACCACGATCGTTTAGTATGTTGCTCTGCTTTTATCCATGACATATACATGTTCTGTAACTATGAGATTATGCAACTCCCGTTTGCGGAGAACACTTTGGGTGCTACCAAGCGTCACAGCGTAAGCTGGGTGATTATAAAGGAGTACTACAGGTGTCTCCAAAGGCAGATGTTGGGTTGGCGTATTTGAGATTAGGTTTTGTCACTCCGATTGTGGGAGAGGTATCTCTGGGCCTCTCGGTAATGCACATCACTGAAGCCTTGCAAGCACTACAGCTAATGAGTTAGTTGTGAGATGATGTATTCGGAGCGAGTAAAGAGACTTGCATGTGAGATTGAACTAGGTATTGGATACCGACGATCGAATCTCGGGCAAGTAACATACCGATGACAAAGGAACAACGTATGTTGTTATCTTGATCTGACCGACAAAGATCTTCGTAGAATATGTAAAGGAACCAATATGGGCATCCAGGTCCGCTGTTGGTTATTGACCGTGAATGGTTCTAGGTCATGTCTACATTGTTCTCGAACCGTAAGTCCATGCAGCAAGGTTTCGATGGCGGTTATTATGAGTTTATGTATTTTGATGTACGAAGGAGTTAGTCCGGATGTGATCACGGACATGACGAGGAGTCTCGGAATGGTCGAGACATAAAGATTGATATATTGGAAGCCTATGTTTGGAGTTCGGAATGGTTCGAGGCGGCAGAATTCTGCGAATCAGGGAGGTTCGGAACCCCGGGAGGTAAATGGGCCTCGATGGGCCTTGGTGGAAAGGAAGGGGCAGCCCTAGGTGGCGCGCCTCCCCCTTCCTAGTCCTACTAGGACTAGGAGAGGGGCAGCCCCTCTCTCTCTTTCCCCTCAGGAATCCTAGTCCAACTAGGATTGGGGAATCCTACTCCCGGAGGAGTAGGACTCCTGGCAGCGCCCTCCTTTGGCCTGGCCCCTCCCCCTTGCTCCTTTATATCTGAGGCAGGGGGCACCTTGGAACACACAAGTTGATCGTGAGATCGTTCCTTAGCCGTGTCGGTGCCCCCTCCACCATATTCCACCTCGGTTACCGTCGCGAAGCTTAAGCGAAGCCTGCGCCAGTGAAACATCAAGATCGTCCTGCGCCGTCGTCTTGTGAAACTCTCCCTCGACACTCGGCTGGATCGGTCTGAGGGGCGTCATCGAGCTGCGTGTGTCAAGAACTCGGGGCGTCGAATATGGCGCGGGATCGGTCGGATCGCGAGGAGAGCGTCGACTACTTCCTCTACGTTGTGATCGCTTCGCCGGGTCTACAAGGGTATGTAGACAACACTCTCCCTCTCGTTGCTATGCATCACCATGATCTTGCGTGTGCGTGGAAAATTTTGAAATTACTCGTTCCCCAACCACGGCCTCCATTGGGGCACAATTGAACCCAAGTCGGCGCGCCTTTGCGTGAATTCCTTCGGGAAAATTGGGACATCTTCGCTGGCATCCTTCGGATATGCCGGAATCCCACGTAGATTGGCGAACATAGCCTAAACATCCTAAAAGTTTAAGCCGATCAAATAGGCTCTTGACGATTTTCCGAACCCAAAAGACAGGCAATGGGAGAAGAGCTAGCCAAACTATTGGAAGCGGATTCATTAGAGATATCAAACATCCGGATGGCTAGCAAACCTGGTAATGGTACCAAGAAGGATAAATCATGGCGCCTCTGTAGCCGATTTTAAGGACCTCAATAAGGCTTGCCCAAAGGATCCTTCCTCTCCCCGCATCGACCAAATTATCGATGCTACCGCGGAGTTTATGATTCGTTGTGCTTCACGGGCGCATACTCGGCTATCATCAAATCAAGATGGCGAGCGAACCAAGCATAGCGGCATTATGTCGGCTTCGGTTTGAAGGACTGGAATTCCATCACATAGCTCGAGATAATAACCAAGCGGCGGCGTCTTGGCATGCATCGGTGCGGCGTGATCTGTCCCTCCTAATATCTTCTGGAGCGGCTCTTCAAGCCATCCGTATTATGGGAAGAGGAGCCGGTAGTGACAAACCGGAGAAAACCGCACCAACCGGTGATTCGGTAGATGACATAACACCTTCATTACGTCATAATGGCGATAATCGCGCGTGGACAGAACCTTTCTAGCCTACTTACTTGGCGGGAACTTCCGAACCAAAGCGAGGCCCATTGCATAGTCCGTGATCGAAGGCCTACAAGGTCCATGAGGAGAACTTTATAAGAAAAGTACAACGAGTCCTTGAGGTGTATCTCCGAAGGAAGGCGAAACCTCTGGCTGAAATTCATGCGGATGGCGGACACCACGCAGCAGGCGGGCCCTTGTAGGAAAGGCATTCCGTCTGAGTTTTATTGGCCGGCGGCCCGGCGAACAGCGAGGACTTGCTCGACAATGCGTTGGTTGTCGACTCTTTGCTAATCGAGCCATATGCCACCCACCGCCCTCAAAACCATACCCATTACGGCGTTCGCGATGCAGGGGCTTGACATGGTTGGACCCCTTAAAGGGAACCCACAAGCAAAGGTACCTATTGGTCATGGTGGATAAATTCACCAAATGGATAGAGGCCAAACCGGTCAAAGCAGTGATGCGGACCAGTGATAGACTTTATATCGGGGTGGTACACGTTCGGAGTTCCCACAGCATCATCACCGACAACAGCACGAACTTCACAGCCGGCGAGGTTAAGTCATGGTGCAAAAATATGGGCATCAAGCTCGACTACGCCGGTTTATCACCCTCAAACCAGCGGTCAAGTGGAAAGAGCAAATGGTCTACTAATGGCGGCATTAAACCCAGATTAGTGAGGTCACTTACTAAATCCGACACACAATGGGTCGAGGAGCTCGACTCCGTACTCTGGGGGCTGCGGACAACGCCTAACCGTACTACCGGATTCACACCATTTTTATGGTATCTGGTATGAGGCGGTCTTGCCTGTGACATTATTCATGACTCACCTCGAGTGCGCATGTATGAGGAAAGAGAGGCGAGCTTGATCGGCGGGACAGCTGGACACATTGGAGGAAGAACGTGGCGTCGCGAAGGCTCGTTCCGCATTTTATCGGCAGCAGACCGAAGATATCAAAGCGAGAAATGCGGGCCAAGACTTACAGCGTCGGCGAACTAGTTCTCGCTGCCGGACAAGAAAAAGGACAAGCTCAAGCCCAAATGGGAGGGGCCTTCATTATCGATCAAGTCGACCGGCGAGCATACCGTCTGAAATCGTCGGATAACCGACTCGAGCGAACCCATGGAACGCAGCCCGCCTCCGACGGTTCTATGCCTAGCGCCGGACTAAGAGTTCGTCCCCTTCCCCAGTCCAAACTTTTACACTTCGGCTGTCTTTCGTTTCTCTTTTTATGCCTTTTTATTTAAAGAGCCCTTACGGCCCTATTTTCGCATTTTTTGCATACGCATGATGTGCCATCCGCACTCATTATTCGTGGGGGCTTCTTTTACAGAAGCTCAATTAAGCGGGTTTCATACCCAGCACATGTGTCAAGCTTACACATGTACCTTTTACTCGCCATTATATGCATCGATATGACTTAAGTTTTGGCCAAGCTGGGTTGCACTGGCTCACATGCTTACCCCTCGTTCCCGATTGTTGGCTAGGAGGTAAAGGAGCACCTCTGCGATTATTCTTGCCGGGTGCATCGGATGTGTACCTCGGTGGGTGAAGCCTAAAGCTAAGCGTTCTTAAGGGAATATTCGGTCGGTGACTTAAAGATGACTTTTACCTATTTATCTATTTTTCCCCAGATGTTTTATTGCTTTCTTTGCAGTCAGGACATACACTTTAGGGCATGCCTCGAGAAAGGAACCCATACGAAACTATTCTCCTGGAAGATGTTTCTTACTAACCATGTAATATAACATAACTAGTTGGGCACTTATGCGATAAAGCACTAATGACCCTACTTTGGTCTCCATGCATACCCGGTTGTTTCTTAACCAAAAGGGTATTCGGACACACTCAGGACTCTAGGGTCTCGAGGTTGAAGCGAAAAGGTCGGCAAAGACAAGCGATCTACAATCCGACTAGAAGGCATTTCACATGTCACTTTAAAGGATAACATACATTGTCAAATTCTTGATTGTATTCCTCCTCAATCCCGTCTAACAGGCTGTCTAGTTCTGATCCGTTGGGAAAATTTAGCAGCCAACTCTACTTGGCTGTATACTAAACTCACAGGATCTCCTTCCCATCGGGCCCCACCGGTCCGACTTGGCCATGTGGTTGGGATTAGCCTTCTTGTACAGCGTCTTCACCATGGTCCAAGCCTCCTGGCACCTTGACGGCAAGCGAAATCTTCCACAAAGCAGGCGCTGCCGCCTCCTGCAGCTTCTCCATAAGCTCCCGAGGCCCTCGGGTAGGGTGAGGGCTGGCCATAAAGCCTGAGCAGCGCGCTCATCGCTGCCGAACTTCGTTCGAGTAGCCGCAACAGTTCGGAAGTTGATCACCCGTTGATATGGGCATCTCCTCTGCGGGGCGACTGTGAGTATACCTACAAGACATATCATGTCAAAATACTTCCTCGCCGAACTCTTCTTTTGAAAAGAGTCCGCTCAAGCACTTACTATAAATGCAGCGAAGCCGCTGATTCTCCCTAAGCGGAGCAGACAGCTCGGCCCTTGCGCCCTTCAGCTCTTCTCCGAGCTTGGTGTTGGCATCTGGAGCTTGTTCCTTTCTGCTGAACCCTATTCAGCACACTCTCGCTTGACCTTTAGCTGGCGCAGCAAGGCTTACTGTCGAGATCTAGTCGGCGGTACTGCAATGTCATTATTAGACTTCGCGCGCCGCCGCGGTAGCTTATATTTATTAATAAAATGTGTTACCGGGAGGGGTCTTTGCGTCTCCTCCTGCGGCAGCAAGTCTTGACCTCAAGTTGGGCCTTGCAATCTTGCAGCTCCCGAGACAGTGGGCGTTCTTCTCGGTAAGAGCACGCATTTTCAAATGATCCTTAAATCAGTTAGCATAACTACTTTAAGTCTCGGGGCTCTTGGTATATACAACCATTAAAATTCCCTTACCCGTATGTCTTTCACATACTTTGCTCCGTAGCTCTGGTAAAACCATTTTGGCGGCACGGAGATGCGCGTCCCTGCGTTAAAGGCATCCAATGCCTCGGGGAAAAGCACGCTTCACGCAATCTTGTCGTGGCGCCTATGGTTCATGGCGCTCTCCACCTCGAACTTGGTGGCGGACGATCTGTCGGTGTCCTCCGTTGGAGAAGGATCCGTCCGCGTCTTGCGCTTGCCTCCCCCCTCTAGGCCGGGCTGGGGCTGGCGGTGTAGGTTGGATCGGCAACCTGCGCCCTTGATCCGGCGGCCTTTTCTCCTACAAAGATCATGAGCACTCGAGCGTTTCCTAGAACGCTGCTCTGAAAATTCAAATACAAGCTATACCTTTGTGGCGGCGTTTCCGCCCAAGATGCGCTCCTTTTCCGCTTTCTTTGGTCGGGATGGCCTCTGTTGGTCACGCCCTTGAGCTCGGCTTCCGCCGTGAAAGGCGCTTCCTGCAAAATACCATCGTTCGCGAAGGTTAGAAATGGGCAGGAAGAGATAATGGTGTCCGGACTTGATTGCGGTCACTGGGAAGCCGGACATAGTCGGGGTAGTCCGCCGTAATGGCGACCAAAGCATTGTCTATGCTGAGCTAGTGAAACACCCGTCGATCAGCTCCACCTTGATGTTGGGTCCTCTTGGAGGCGGATCGAGGATCTTCTGGATCCTCGGTTATGGAGCAGGACTCACCATGTCCTCCACATCCGGCGTAGATCCTGCGCCGAAGACATAATGTAAGAAGCTTAAACTTGAAAGCATGGGTTGAGCCCTTAAAGGTGTTCACTTACCCATCCTCTAGGGTTGATCATGGAAAACCCATTCAAAGGTTTGTTGAAGGAAGTCCTCCTTCTCCCCTTGTATAGGCTGGACGGGATCTCCACGGATCCTCGGTCGAATCCGGCCCTTTGCGGCCATGCCGGGTAGCATCGTCCTCCTGTTGAAATCCCACATGGGGTGGCCTCAGTATTGCAATGGCTGTACCCCGCTTGATGCATGTCGCCATGACTCGATCATGGTCAAGCGAATGGGCCATTAATCTTATTCGGCCCATCAAGTAATGGACGCTCTTGTCTTCCTCCAATCGGGGGCTCCGTGGGCGCCAGCTGAGGCGTTCTTCAAGGGAGCAGCACTAAACTCCGGGAGGCCGATCCGGACTGGGTCCGCAGCGAGCGTCTCCTATATAAAACCACTCGAGGGCGATCTTGGATGCCTTCTTGGGAGTACGGATGGGTATCCGGTCCGGCAATCGCCATATTTCAGCGCCGCCCACTTGATATATGGACCCCTCGTGAGAGCGAGTGCGAGGCAAACAGCCTCTTCCACAATGCAAAATGGGGCTCAATGCCCGAGAATAGCTCACAAAGAGCTACGTAGTCCGCGATATCACGAGCAGGCGGGCGTGAGGTGGTGGAGCTGGAGTCCAAGTAGAACTCCGAGGAGCCCGCGGAGGAAGCGGATGTATTGGGAATCCGAGTCCCCTTATCGGATAGGGGCCAAAGCATACACGCTCCCCTTATTGGGGCTTGGGTGTCCTCCGCCTACCTCCCACCTTGGTAAGTAACCAGTCCGGCCGGATTGGGACCATGAAGGCCGGAGGAGAAATCCCCGTTTGGAGCTTCACTAGCTCGTTGTGCAAAAGAGCACCTCCTCCAATTCCCGGTGGCGGGGTGGGGCGCGTGAAGAAGAGCCGCGTCGACGATCCATGATGGAATGGATTTTTAGGTCAAAGGTACTTCGATGAAGTATTCGCGGAAGGAAGACGGTGTGGTTTGGATCTGGATTCTTGCCTCTTTTATAGGCGGACGACTCGCGCGACTAGGGGGTGAAACGTAAAAGACACCCTGGCTTTTCGCATCCGTCTGACGCATGGAAGAGGGCCATTATTTGGCGTAGAAGCCGAGAACACGATATTCAAGATGAAGCGGACACATCGCTCGGCGGTACATGGAATTTGAAGGAGAACCCGCCTTGCAGCGTCGAAGACTATAAACGCTACTGGACTTATCGTCATTGAAGCCTGGTTAAAGGGGCTCTTGAGGAGTCTGGACTAGGGGTGTCCGGACAGCCGGACTATCATTATCCGCCGGACTCCAAGACTATGAAGATACAAGATTGAAGACTCCGTCCGTGTAGGATGGGACTTTCCTTGGCGTGGAAGGCAAGCTTGGCGATCTGGATATGTAGATCTCCTACCATTGTAACCGACTACGTGTAACCCTAGCCTCCTCCGGTGTCTATATAAACCGGAGGGCTTTAGTCCGTGGGACAACATACATTACAACAATCATACCATAGGCTAGCTTCTAGGTTTAGCCTCCTTGATCTCGTGGTAGATCCACTCTTGTACTACCCATATCATCAATATTAATCAAGCGGGACGTGAGGTTTTACCTCCATCAAGAGGGCCGAACACAGGTAAAAACTTCGTGTCCCTCGTCTCCTGTTACCATCCGCCTAGACGCACAGTTCGGGACCCCCTACCCGAGATCCGCCGGTTTTGACACCGACAGCCGCAGATCCGAACTGTAAGGTAAAAATTTCGGTTATCCACAGAAGCACAAATAGGGGTATTTTCTTATTAATGAACCCCCCTTTTCCTACTCACGGCTCGCTAGAGGGTTGACCCTTTAGAGACGATTGTACGTCCGGGCTCTCCCCGGACGCAGGACCCTCCGGCAAAGATTTCTTCCCCTGCTTAGGGGCTTTGGCCTCCGGGTCTTCAGAGGCGGTCCTCTTCTCCCCCTGGAAGGAGGGATTTTTGATCCCCCCCCTCTTCAGGCGCCCCCTTGGGCGAGGTGATAGCTCTTCTATTTTCCCCCATCGCCCCCTTCTATGGGCGCGACCTCCAACATTCTGACCAGCACGGGCTCCGGTGCGGTCTCTGGGAGGGGGGCCAGACACCTTATCAGCTTCGATCGCGCTACCCACTCCTGATGAAGAATAATGGGTTAGAAGGCGAATTTCAGAAAAGCAAACAAATAGAACGTCCGGACTCTGAGCCACTTACCTGTGTATCCGGGCGATTGCAGCTTAGGCCTGCATCCTCGGTCAATTCCGGACACGCCGCCTGCGGTCCGAAGAACAACTTGTACATCTCCATGGGCGTCATACCCATGAAGTGTTGGAGAATTCGTGGTCCTTCCGGATTGAACTCCCATAACCGGAGAGGACGTCGTTTGCAGGGCAGAAGACGCCTGATTAGCATGACCTGCATCACCACAACCAGATTGATCTCCCTCGCTTGGAGGTCTCGAATCCGGCCCTGCAATAAAGGCACGTCTTCGGACGGCCCCCAATTGAGCCCTTGGCTGACCCACGACATCAATCGGCGTGGAGATC
This sequence comes from Aegilops speltoides, assembly GCA_021437245.1. Taxonomy (NCBI): domain Eukaryota; kingdom Viridiplantae; phylum Streptophyta; class Magnoliopsida; order Poales; family Poaceae; genus Aegilops; species Aegilops speltoides. The sequence goes on from CM038144.1 coordinate 415,612,496, forward strand.
CCGGGCGGAATGAAGGCGGCGGCTTTTGTTTGCTGCCCTTCGGAGCGGTGATATAGAACCATTCCTGCTGCCACAAGCCGAGCTCTTCTTGGAAGGAGCCCTCGGGCCACGGGGCATCGGCCCTCCTGCTTATGGCTGCCCTGCCGCACTCCGCTTGACGCCCCCCAATCATCTTCGGCTCCACATTGAAGGTCTTGACCACAGGCGAAGTGGGGGTGACGCAGAGGAAGGCTTCGGAGACAATAATGAATGCGGAAATATGGAGGATGGACTCGGAGCCAAGTCGTGAAAATCCAGCCCGTAGTAGAACATGAGCCCTCTCACGAAGGGGTCCGTCGAGAAGCCTAAACCCGGCGGAGGTGGGATCTGAAGCAGCGTACTCACGGGCTCGGGAGTGGAGTGCGGCCTGCCCTTGGGCGGGCAACCTATCTGAAATCTCGTGGGGATGTACTTGGCCTCACGCAGCTTTAACACGTCCTCCTCCGTGGCGGAGGAGGGCATCCACCGACCACGAAGGTCGGGCGGACATTGTTGAAGATCCGGCGCTCGAATCTGGGGCTCTGGGTGTTGGAACTTGGAGCAAGGAGAAGATTCGATGGAAGATTGAAGAAAAGCGAGCCTTGGTCCTCTTATAAAGGGGAAAATACCAAGAGCGGCTCCGTGACTGTTCGGGATTCACCTTCGATAGAGGCGTGGCGGCAGGCGCGGTTGGGTTACCCACTTCGTATTGATGAGAATCCCGGAATAAGGGGAGCACGATCTCTGCTTCGACAAGACGTGCCAAGGAAACCGGTTCGCTAAACGTGCTGAGGGTTGTTGATTTTCTAGTTTTTTAGCTGACTCGGGACCTTCCATAGAAAACCGTGGTATAATAAAAAACGATTCAAGTAAAGGCTTGGTAGTGGTGTGACGTCATGCCACAAAATACGTCAGCAGATTGAACTTGTGTGCATTTTATTCTCTCTACGGTAGAATGTGGAATTTATTTTGCAGAGCCGGACACTATCCTGGTGTTCATGATCTTCTCTGGATTATTCAAAGGAGGAACCCGCCTTGCAATGCGAACATTATCTTGCTACCGGACTTATCGTCATTGAAGCCTGGTTCAGGGCTCTTGAGGAGTCTGGACTAGGGGTGTCGGACAGCGGACTATCATCGTCCGCGGACTCCAAGACTACGAAGATACAAGATTGAAGACTCCGTCCCGTGTCCGGATGGGACTTTCCTTGGCGTGGAAGGCAAGCTTGGCGATACGGATATGTAGATCTCCTACCATTGTAACCGACTCTGTGTAACCCTAGCCTTCTCCGGTGTCTATATAAACCGGAGGGCTTTAGTCCATAGGACACAACATACATTACAACAATCATACCATATGCTAGCTTTAGGGTTTGGCCTCCTTGATCTCGTGGTAGAACCACTCTTGTACTACCCATATTATCAATATTAATCAAGCAGGACGTAGGGTTTTACCTCCATCAAGAGGGCCCGAACCTGGGTAAAACATCGTGTTCTTTGTCTCCTGTTACCATCCGCCTAGACGCACAGTTCGGGACCCCCTACCCGAGATCCGCCGGTTCTGACACCGACAGCCACTCCCCGTCACCGTCACCGGTGTTGGCGAGCAGTCCGGAGGAAGGGTGTAACACCCCGGATGTAACTTTCCATATTTGTAACTCCAACTCTTGCCATTTTCGGATATGTGCTATGATTTTTCCCTCCGTGGTTGGGTTTTGTTTTCGTTTTGCATTTTGTCCATGTCATGCATCCCATATCATGTCATCATGTGCATCTCATTTGCATACGTGTTCGTCTCATGATTCCGAGCCTTTTCCCCTTTGTCCGTTTTGCAATCCGGCACTCCCACATGCACCGGCGCACCCCCTCTTGTTCTTTTTCCGTGTGCGGGTGATGAACATTCTCGGAATGGACCGAGCCTTGCCAAGTGGCCTGGTATAGCACCGTAGACCACTGTCAAGTTTCGGTCATTTGGAGTTCGTTTGGTACTCCAACGGTTAACCGCACTCTCGCAAAGGCCTCTTTTGAGTTGCAGCCCAACAACCCTCCAAAACAGCCCAATAACCCATCTAACTCCCTTCCATGCTCTCGGTCGTTCGATCACGATCGTGTGGGCGAAAACCGCACCCCATTTGGAGTCTCCTAGCTCCCTCTACCTATAAATTCGTGCACCCTCCTCTATTTTGGATCCGAAACCCTAGCCCTCCTCCTCCGCTTGCGGACACGTCCGGCGAGCGAACACGTCCGCCGCCCAGCGCGCGCCAGCTTCTCGGGCATGCCACGTGGCGCCGCCCAGCCCCACCGCCCGGCCCGCGAGCCCGCCATGAGCCCTCGCGCCGCCGCCGCCCATCTGCCGGCCGGCGCCCTTGATCCCGCCGCCCGCGCCGCCCGCCGCCGCCGCGCCGCTTTGCCGCCCTTGCATCCCCTGCCGCCGTCGTCCGCCCGCCTCCGGCCTCTGCCCCCGCGCCCGGCCTCGCCTCCTCCTCCGACTCGGCGAGGGCCGCCCATGCGCCTCCTCAACCCTCCTCCGCGACGCCCGGCCTCGCCTCCTCCCTCGCGCGCCCTCTCCGTGAGCCGAGCCCAGCTCGCCAGATCTGGATCCAGGAAAAACCTAGGTTGACTTTTACCCCGGCTCCGAATTCCACTAAGTCCCTTTTCTTTTAATATTTTCGTGCATTTTCATAGCATCACATCTTTGCACCCGTGGCTCCGTTTTGGGCGTATAATATGTCAAATTGTTCGCTCGAAGAGTACATCATTTCATTCTATTGCATCATTTGCATTTGAGCTCATCTTGATGCCCGAAATGCTGTTGGAAGAGGGCTTCGGATCGTTAGTTCCAGAATCTTATCAGCTCGAGCTCTTTTGTCATTTTTGCCATGATTAATGTGTGCACCTTATGAACTTGAGCCCTACATGTGAGTTGAACTTTGCCATGCCATCTTTCCAGGGGTGTTTGCCATGTATTTTTGTGATCTATGTGTTGACTAGAACAAGCATGCAAAGTAGGGATGATGATGTTGCTGATTTCAGGAACTTAGTGTTTTCACTAAGTCTTGTCCTGCTGTTATTTTTATGCCATATGTTCATGTTGTTACAGAGAGATCTATGCCCTTTTTGAGCATGATCAGTAAGGGTGTTTTGAACATATGGATGTGATCTATCCATCCATGCCTTTGTTGGCATTTATGGAGTAGTCTAGCATGTCAATTTCGTGCTCTACTTTTGCTTGAAAATGTTTCCTGGCAGATTGTTTGCATGAGATTCAATTTTCACGAGGTCGTTGTAGTTGATCCGTGTATGCTATGATGTTGTTCTTGCCATGTATCGCTTCTATGCCATGTCTTCTTGATGGGGGTATGCTAAGTTTATCATGAGATGCTCTGTAGTGAGTGCATCGAGCTCACGAAGATGCCATGTTGAATCTGTTTTTGCCATGCCCAGTTTTTCTGCTAAGTCTGAAATCTGTAATAAAACTTGCAATGTTTACATGGGTGCCATCATTTCTTAAGGTCCTTTTTGGCTTATGGTCAGTAAGGGACTATTGATATATGCTTTGAGTAGAATCATGTCATGCCTTGTTTTGCTATTATAAGTTCCTGTAGCATGTTGTTTGCTTGCTCTAAACATGCCTTCTCGATGTTAATTCTGGCATGTTAGTATTTTCACTAAGTCTGTGAACCTCATATTTTTAGCACTTTCACCATGCTTGTTTGAACATGTTATGATGTGATTTAGCCGTAGCTCAGTGTTCCTCTTTTGTTAAGCATCTCCTGTAGATCGCTGCCATATGCTTTGTTTTTATGTTGGGGTGCTGTAGCATAGTTTCTTGTTGCGTGCTAAGTAGCATCGGGCTGTTAAACGCAGATTTGCGTCATTCTTGTTTTGCTTGTCATTTGCAAACCGTACCTCCGATTCCGGTGATCTTTATATCGATTTCAACCGAAATCACCCCATCTTTCCAGTGGTATACTTGGTTTGCCAAGATGATGCCTGGTTCATCATTTTCCTTCCGGAGCACACATATGCATTGCATATCACATCTCGCATCGCATGTCATGTTTTGCATCATATTGCTTGTGCATTGTTCCTTGTTTGATTGTGGTTGCGTTGCTTGTGTTCTTGCTTTGGGTAGAGCCGGGAGACGAGTAAGTGAACGAGGAACCTGTTGAGAACGCCTACGAGGATCAAGCCTTCGACGACTCTGAGAACCTTGCAGGCAAGATGACCATACCTTCGAAATCACTTCTATCTTTGCTTGCTAGATGCTCGCTCTTTTGCTATGCCTATGCTACGATACCTACCACTTGCTATATCATGCCACCCATATTGCCATGTCAACCTCTAACCATCCATGCCCTAGCAAACCGTTGATTGGCTATGTTACCGCTTTGCTCAGCCCCTCTTATAGCGTTGCTAGTTGCAGGTGAAGATGAAGTTTGTTCCTTGTTGGAACATGGATATTTTGGGATATCACAATGTCTATTGTTTTAATTAATGCATCTATATACTTGGTAAAGGGTGGAAGGCTCGGCCTTATGCCTGGTGTTTTGTTCCACTCTTGCCACCCTAGTTTCCGTTATACTGGGTGTTATGTTCCTTGATTTTGCGTTTCTTACGCGGTCGGGTGATTTATGGGACCCCTTGACAGTTCGCTTTGAATAAAACTCCTCCAAAGAAGGCCCAACCTTGGTTTTACCATTTGCCACCTACACCCTTTTTCCCTTGGGTTTCGCGAGCCCGAGGGTCATCTTTATTTTAGCCCCGGGCGGTGCTCCTTCAGTGTTGGTCCGAACCGGCAGATCTGCAGGCCACCACGGGCAACTCGAGGGCTGGTTTTACTCGAGGCTGACCCATCCGTTGTGCCACGAGAACGAGATATGTGCAGCTCCTATCGGGATTTGTCGGCACGATCGGGTGGTCTTGCTGGTCTTGTTTTACCATTGTCGAAATGTCTTGATGTACGGGATTCGAGATCGATCGGGTCTTCCGGAGAAGGTTTATTCTTCGTTGACCGTGAGAGCTCGTGATGGGCTAAGTTGGGACACCCTGCAGGTATTATCTTTCAAAGCCGTGCCCGCGGTTATGAGGCAGATGGGAATTTGTTAATGTCCGGTTGTAGAAAACCCGAAGTTGACCTTAATTAAAATACATCAACCGTGTATGTAACCGTGATGGTCTCTTCTCGGCGGAGTCCGGGAAGTGAACACGGTGTTGGAGTTATGTTTGACGCAGGTTGCTTTAGGATCACTTCTTGATCACTACTAGCTTCGCGAACGTGCCTTGCTTCTCTTCTCGCTCTCTTTTGTGTGCATAGAAACCATGTATGCTAGTCGCTTGCTACAGCTCCACTTCTTGACACCAACCTTCCCTTAAGCTTAAATAGTCTTGATCTCGCGGGTGTGAGATTGCTGAGTCCCCGTGGCTCACAGATTCTACCAAAACAGATGCAGGTACCGATGATACCCGGTAGCAGAGGGCGCAACTGAGCTGAAGTGGGAATTTGATGAGGCCCTTGGTCGTTACTATGTTTCATTTCCAGACGATTAGTAGTGGAGCCCAGTTGGGGCGATCGGGGATCTGTGCTGCATTTGGGGTAGTCTTCTCTTATTTTGGTTCCGTAGTCGGACCTTGATTGTAAACTGATTGATGGATGTTTATTTATGTATTGTGTGAAGTGGCGACTGTAAGCCAACTATGTATCTCTTTCCCTTATGTATTACATGGATTGTGCAAAGATTACCTCACTTGCGACATTGCTTTCAATGCGGTTATGCCTCTAAGTCGTGCTTCGACCGTGGGAGATATAGCCGCATCGAGGCGCTACAAGTTGGTAATCGAGCCATCCCGACCTTAGGAGCCCCCACCGCTTGATCGCTTTTAGTGGCGAGTTGTGTCTAGAAAAATGTTTTGAGTCATTTAGGATTATATATATCGGAGAGTTAGGAATTTTTTTACTCCTCGGTCCTTAAATCGCTCTGGTGAGGTCTCGACGAGAGTTTTGACTCTTCTCTTCTTAAATTTCACTAAAAAATTTAGGATCACGCGGGTATCTTAGAATCGTTCGATGGTTTTATGATGACAACATTGTCTTGGTGCCTCCCGTCGGCAGGGTTTTTTAGTGGAGGTGTCCGGGGAGTTGAGCTCCGAGGTGTTGTCGTCATAATTTTATCGTTGCATTCTGGAATACCGAGTTTAGTACCGACATCGAAAATCTCTTTTATGCGATCCGTTGGTGAGATAACCCGCTAACTTGAGATCGAGGTGAGTACGGGAGTATTGCCATGACTCGCATAATGGATGCTTCTCGAAGGTTGAGGTACACGATTTCCGAAGGTTTCTTGGTTATGTGTTGAAGGATGGATACAGCTGGATGTAGAGATTGTTAGTTTGGGTGAGATATATTGCTCCCCTGTATCCCCAACACCTGATTGCATAACCGGAAAGTTTCGGGAGTTTATAGGTGGGATTCAAGTAGCTCTAGCATTTCTTCCGCAGATATTTGGTTTGTGATTGGGTAATCCTTACCACATATTTGTTCCATTCATACCTTGTTTTTATTTTCATTCATCAATATCTCTTATCAAGTGGCTTCTCACCTTTATGGATGTGATGTTTACTTTGGAATTCATTCGTTCATCCCTGTTCGAATGTTTATTGTGAAGACTATATGTTGCAAATTCTATCCGTTGATTCAACTTGTCTATCTGTCTATCAAGATGCTAACGGATGTCACCCTCTTCAGGATGGCTCCGCCTACGCGTCAGAATCCAGAACGCAATGATGGGAGTCAGGCGAACCCTCCACCTCCACCTCCACCTCCGCCTCCGGAGGCATGGCAAACTTTGATGGCAACCACAAACGCCAACGCTCAGTTGTTGATCCAGCTGATGCAAGAGCGTAACCAAGGCCAAGGCAACCAAGGGAATCAAGGTCAAGGCAGTTCTTCCATCAGCCACGATTTCCTACCCTCAACCAGTTCCTTGCAAACCAGCCAAAGTCTTTCACCATCGTGCCGAGGCCACAGACGCCGACGATTGGCTAGTGGATATCAACAAGCATTTGAATGCAGCAATGTCGACACGAGGACTACGTCAAGTTCGCATCTTTTCAGCTCAAGGATCAAGCTGCTGATTGGTTCCAAACAATACAAGGATTCAGAGGTGGTCGAGTGATTACTTGGACTGATTTACATCGGGACTTTAAAGCTCACCACATTCCTACCGGTGTTGTTGAGAGCAAGCGTGAGGAGTTCCGCAATCTCAAGCAAGGAAACATGTCGATGTACTGAATGCAACATACTGATTTGAAACTTGCTCGTTTAAGCTAAACAAGATGTTCTGACGATAAGAGTATGATCTATCGATTCAGAGGTGGCCTTAGAGAGGATCTGCAGTTAGCTCTTGTTCTTTTTGAGCCCGCTCGGTTTGATCAATTCTACAATATGGCACTCAAGCAAGAAGGTGCTCAGCTCAAGTGTGAGGCTTCAAAGAAGAGAAGCAGGATGCAGATTCAGTCTTCTTCTTCCTCTCAAGTGGCAGCAAAGCAGCAAAAGTTCTACCTTCCTCCTCCTCCGTTTCGCCAGCCTTACCAGTGAGAAGAACTCGGTGGTCGTGGATCTTCCCACCCACCCAACCCGATCTATCGAGAACAAGTCTCACCTCAAGCTCCATGGTCAAATGCTCCTTATCACCGTCCGCTCTCAGAGGTGACCTGCAACAAGTGCCAGCAGAAAGGTCACTATGCGAACAAATGCCATAACCAAAGGCGCCTTCCTCCTCCTCCTCCTGTGAGGTCTTCAAGCAATGCAGTGGTCAAGCATAATCCCAAGTATGCAAAGGTGAACATGATGAATGCTACGCAAGCAGAGGATTCTTCTGACGTGATAATGGGTAATCTCTCAGTTAATGATATTCCTGCAAAAGTCTTATTTGATACTGGTGCATCGCATTGTTTCATGTCAACACCGTTCTTTACCAAGCATGATTTCTCTTCGGAATATTTGGATAAAACTCTAGCAATTGTTTCCCCGGGCAAGCACATGAGTTCTCGTTTGAGGGTTCCGAATGTCGGTATCAAGATGGGCGACTATAGATTTCTGTCTTCTCCAATTGTTCTTGGTGACTCTGATATTGATCTAATTCTCAGGATGGGTGGCTTTCAAAGCACAAGGCTCGGCTTGATTGTGCTGCCAGCAAATTCAATTGACACACCCTTACGAGGATGTAATCATCTATGCGCTTCGTGATGAAACCATTCGGTTGTTTTCTCTTAATGAGAAGGGAGAGTTGGATGCTATCTCTCGATTCGATCGTTTGTGAGTACCAAGATGTCTTTCGGAAGAGCTTCGGGTATGCCTCCTCATCGGCGGTCGAATTCGTTATCGATCTTGAGCACATCGAACCCGTTGTAAGCGTCCTTACAAGCTTGGACCCAAGGAGCTGAAAGAATTGAAGAAGCAGCTCGATTAACAAGAGCGTCTGGTTTGATCAGACCGAGTTCATCTCCATGGGGATGTGGAGTTCTTTTTGTCCAGAAGAAGGATGGCACGGACCGACTTTGTGTTGATTACCATCCATTGAACAAGAAGACAATCAAGAACAAGTATCCACTTCCCAACATCAATGAGCTATTCGAGCAACTCAAAGGTGCTAAAGTATTCTCCAAGCTTGACCTCCGTATGGGTTATCATCGATTCGCATTCGTGAACAAGATATTCCCAAGACAAAGATTCGAACAAGCTTTGGTTCTTATGAATATACTGTCATGTCTTTCGGCCTTGTCAATGCTCCTCCAACTTTCTCTCGCATGATGAACTTTATCTTCAACCCCTACACCAATGATTTCGTCTTGGTGTATCTCGATGATATTTTGGTCTTCTCCAAGAACAAGCGGGATCATGCCAAACATTTGCGATTGGTGCTCGACAAGCTCGAGAGCATCAATTCTATCGAAGTTTTCCAAATGTGAGTTCTGGCTTGATGAAGTTCTTTATCTTGGTCACATCATTTCAGCCAAGGGCATCGCTGTTAATCCCGATAAGGTGTCTTCAATTGTGAATTGGGAACCTCCTCAGAATGTCAAGCAGCTCCGCAGTTTTCTCGGTCTTGCAAGCTATTGCCGAAGATTCATTGAGAATTTCTCTAAGATTGCAAAGCCTCTTTCCAGCCTCCTCCGAAGCATGTCAAGTATGTGCGGGCCTTTGAGTGTGATGTCGCTTTCAATACCCTCAAAGAGAAGCTAGTTACAGACTCTGTCTTGACTCCTCTGATGAATCCAAGCCATTGAAGTTTTACGTGATGCTTCCTTGCAAGGTCTCGGTCTTGTGTTAATGCAAGAGAAGAAAGTTGTGGCCTATACCTCTCGTCGATTGAAGCCCAACGAAAAGAACTACCCCACTCATGATCTCAAGTTGGCGGCGATTGTCCATGCATTAATAACATGGAGACATCTCTTGTTGGGAAGGAAAGTGGACATATTCACCGATCACAAGAGTCTCAAGTATATCTTCACTCAGCCAAACCTCAACCTCAGGCAAACTCGATGGGTCGAAATGATTCAAGAGTACAATCCAAGTATTGAATATACTCTGGCAAAGCGAATGTGATTGCAGATGCTTTGAGCAGAAAGGCTTATTGCAACAGACCTAATTCTCAAGCCCTTCCAACCGGATCTTTGTGAAGCTTTCCATAAGCTGAATCTTCAAGTTGTTCCTCAAGGCTTTCTTGCCAACCTCATAGTCTCTCCTACTTTGGAAGATCAAATTCGTGAGGCACAACTTCGGATACCATGGTGAAGAAGGTGAAACGTGGTATTGACAAGGGCATTTCAAATACAAGTGCTATCGCTTGGATGACAAAGATACTCTTTTCTTCGAGGATCGAATTGTGGTTCCTAAAGGCGATCGAGAAAAGTCATCATGAATGAGGCACACAATTCTCTTCTATCCATTCATCACGGAAGTACGAAGATGTACCATGACCTCAAGCATCGTATTGGTGGACTCGAATGAAGCGAGAAATTGCTCAATTCGTGAATGAATGTGATGTCTGCGAGAAGGGTGAAAGCGAACACCAAAGACCAGCTGGTCTCCTCCAACCTCTTGCTATTCGAATGGAAGTTTGATCACATCGAGATGGACTTTGTGACTGGATTTCCTAAGTTCAAGCGTGGAAATGATGCTATCTTCGTTGTCATTGACAAGCTTACTAAAGTGGCTCATTTTCTTCTGTCAAAGAATCTATCACAAAGAGCTCAGCTAGAAGAGCTATACACCTCGAAATTGTCTCCTTGCACGGTATTCCACAATTGATCTCTTGAGACCGTGGAAGCATCTTCACTTCTAAGTTACGGGACTCCTTCGAAGGCTATGGGCACCAACATTCGTTTCAAAGACAGCTTTCCATCCTCAAACAAGTGGCCAAGTCGAGCGAGTCAATCAAATCCTTGAAGATATGCTCAGGGCTTGTGTCATTTCCTTTGGCATGAAGTGGGAAGAGTGTCTCCCATATGCCGAGTTCTCCTACAACAACAGCTTCCAAGCAAGTTCGGGCAAGGCCCCATTCAAAATTCTTTATGGCAGAAAGTGCCGTACTCCTCTCAATTGGTCCGAGGCAGGTGAACGCCAACTTCTTGGCAACGACTTGATCACAGAAGCCGAAGAAATGTGCTAAGTCATTCGTGAGAATCTGAAAGCCGCATAATCGCGCGGAAGGGCTATTATGATGACAAGCACCGTGATGTGGCTTTTGAAATCGGAGACCATGTCTACCTCCGCGTCTCTCAATGAAAGGCACTCGCCGCCCGGTATCAAAGGGAAGCTTGCCCCTAGATCGTGGGTCCTTTCAAGATCACTAGCAAAAGAGGCGATCTCGCCTATCAACTTGAGCTTCCATCCAACTTTGCAAGCGTGCACGATGTGTTTCACGTGTCACAGCTCATGAGTGCTTCAAGATTCTGGCGCACTATCAACTTTGAAGAAATTGACCTCCAACAAGATCTTTCTTATCATGAGCACCCGTTGCTATTCTTGAAGAAACCGAGCGCAAGACTCGCAACAAGTCAATCAAATTCCTAAAAGTAAAGTGGTCACACCATTCCGACCGAGAAGCCACCTGGGAGCGCGAGGATCACCTCCATTCGAATATCCGGAGTTCTTTCGGTCCTAGATCTGGGACGAGATCCTCTTGTAGTGGTGGAGTGTTGTAACACCCCGGATGTAACTTTCCATATTTGTAACTCCAACTCTTGCCATTTTCGGATATGTGCTATGATTTTTCCCTCCGTGGTTGGGTTTTGTTTTCGTTTTGCATTTTGTCCATGTCATGCATCCCATATCATGTCATCATGTGCATCTCATTTGCATACGTGTTCGTCTCATGATTCCGAGCCTTTTCCCCGTTGTCCGTTTTGCAATCCGGCACTCCCACATGCACCGACGCACCCCCTCTTGTTCTTTTTCTGTGTGCGGGTGTTGAACATTCTCGGAATGGATCGAGCCTTGCCAAGTGGCCCTGGTATAGCACCGGTAGACCACCTGTCAAGTTTCGGGTCATTTGGAGTTCGTTTGGTACTCCAACGGTTAACCGCACTCTCGCAAAGGCCTCTTTTGAGTTGCAGCCCAACAACCCTCCAAAACAGCCCAATAACCCATCTAACTCCCTTCCATGCTCTCGGTCATTCGATCACGATCGTGTGGGCAAAAACCGCACCCCATTTGGAGTCTCCTAGCTCCCTCTACCTATAAATTCGTGCACCCCTCCTCTATTTTCGGATCCCGAAACCCTAGCCTTCTCTCCGCCTTGCCGGACACGTCCAGGCAAGCCGGACGCGTCCGCCGCCGCAGCCAGCCACTCGGGCGTGCCACGTGGCTCCGCCGCGCCAGCCCGCCGCCCAGCCCATGAGGCCCCGCCATGCCCCTCGCCTTGGGCAGGCGCGCGCCTCCCTCCGCCGCCGCCGCCCATCCCGCCGCCGCCGCCGCCGCCCCGCGCCGCCGCCGCCGCGCATCACGCCGTCGTCCGCCCGCCTCGCCTCGCCCTGCCACGCGCCCGGCCTCGCCTCCTCCTCCGGCTCGGTGAGGTCGCCCGGCTCTCCCGGCCCTCCTCCGGCGACGCCCCGGCCTCGCCTCCTCCCTCCGGCCGCGCCCTCTCCGGCGAGCCCGAGCCCAGCTCCGGCCAGATCTGGATCCAGGAAAAACCTAGGTTGACTTTTACCCCGACCCCGAATTCCACAAAGTCCCTTTTCTGCTAATATTTTCGTGCATTTTCATAGCATCACATCTTTGCACCCGTGGCTCCGTTTTGGGCGTATAATATGTCAAATTGTTCGTCTCGAAGAGTAAATCATTTTGTTCCATTGCATCATTTGCATCTGAGCTCATCTTGTTGCCCGAAATGCTGTTGGAAGAGGGCTTCAGATCGTTAGTTCCAGAATCTTATCAGCTCGAGCTCTTTTGTCATTTTTGCCATGATTAATGTGTGCACCTTATGAACTTGAGCCCTACATGTGAGTTGAACTTTGCCATGCCATCTTTCCAGGGGTGTTTGCCATGTATTTTTGTGATCTATGTGTTGACTAGAACAAGCATGCGAAGTAGGGATGATGATGTTGCTGATTTCAGGAACTTAGTGTTTTCACTAAGTCTTGTCCTGCTGTTATTTTTATGCCATATGTTCATGTTGTTACAGAGAGATCTATGCCCTTTTTGAGCATGATCAGTAAGGGTGTTTTGAACATATGGATGTGATATATCCATCCATGGCTTTGTTGGCATTTATGGAGTAGTCTAGCATGTCAATTTCGTGCTCTACTTTTGCTTGAAAATGTTTCCTGGCAGATTGTTTGCATGAGATTCAATTTTCACGAGGTCGTTGTAGTTGATCCGTGTATGCTATGATGTTGTTCTTGCCATGTATAGCTTCTATGCCATGTCTTCTTGATGGGGGTATGCTTAGTTTATCATGAGATGCTCTGTAGTGAGTGCATCGAGCTCACGAAGATGCCATTTTGAATCTGTTTTTGCCATGCCCAGTTTTTCTGCTAAGTCTGAAATCTGTAATAAAACTTGCAATGTTTACATGGGTGCCATCATTTCTTAAGGTCCTTTTTGGCTTATGGTCAGTAAGGGACTATTGATATATGCTTTGAGTAGAATCATGTCATGCCTTGTTTTGCTATTATAAGTTCCTGTAGCATGTTGTTTGCTTGCTCTAAACATGCCTTCTCGATGTTAATTCTGGCATGTTAGTATTTTCACTAAGTCTGTGAACCGATATTTTAGCACTTTCACCATGCTTGTTTGAACATGTTATGATGTGATTTAGCCGTAGCTCAGTGTTCCTCTTTTGTTAAGCATCTCCTGTAGATCGCTGCCATATGCTTTGTTTTTATGTTGGGGTGTTGTAGCATAGTTTCTTGTTGCGTGCTAAGTAGCATCGGGCTGTTAAACGCAGATTTGCGTCATTCTTGTTTTGCTTGTCATTTGCAAACCGTACCTCCGATTCCGGTGATCTTTATATCGATTTCAACCGAAATCACCCCATCTTTCCATTGGTATACTTGGTTTGCCAAGATGATGCCCGGTTCATCATTTTCCTTCCGGAGCACACATATGCATTGCATATCACATCTCGCATCGCATGTCATGTTTTGCATCATATTGCTTGTGCATTGTTCCTTGTTTGATTGTGGTTGCGTTGCTTGTGTTCTTGCTTTGGGTAGAGCCGGGATACGAGTAAGTGAACGAGGAACCTGTTGAGAACGCCTACGAGGATCAAGCCTTCGACGACTCTGAGAACCTTGCAGGCAAGATGACCATACCTTCGAAATCACTTCTATCTTTGCTTGCTAGATGCTCGCTCTTTTGCTATTTTGGGATATCACAATGTCTATTGTTTTAATTAATGCATCTATATACTTGGTAAAGGGTGGAAGGCTCGGCCTTATGCCTGGTGTTTTGTTCCACTCTTGCCACCCTAGTTTCCGTTATACCGGTGTTATGTTCCTTGATTTTGCGTTTCTTACGCGGTCGGGTGATTTATGGGACCCCCTTGACAGTTCGCTTTGAATAAAACTCCTCCAGCAAGGCCCAACCTTGGTTTTACCATTTTCCACCTACACCCCTTTTTCCCTTGGGTTTTCGCGAGCCCGAGGGTCATCTTTATTTTAGCCCCCGGGCGGTGCTCTTCGAGTGTTGGTCTGAACCGGGCAGACTGTGGGGCCACCACGGGGCAACTCGAGGGCTGGTTTTACTCGTAGGCTGACCCATCCGTTGTGCCCTGAGAATGAGATATGTGCAGCTCCTATCGGGATTTGTCGGCACAGTCGGGTGGTCTTGCTGGTCTTGTTTTACCATTGTCGAAATGTCTTGATGTACCGGGATTCTGAGACTGATCGGGTCTTCCCGGGAGAAGGTTTATTCCTTCGTTGACCGTGAGAGCTTGTGATGGGCTAAGTTGGGACACCCTGCAGGTATTATCTTTCAAAGCCGTGCCCTGCGGTTATGAGGCGATGGGAATTTGTTAATGTCCGGTTGTAGAAAACCCGAAGTTGACCTTAATTAAAATACATCAACCGTGTATGTAACCGTGATGGTCTCTTCTCGGCGGAGTCCGGGAAGTGAACACGGTGTTGGAGTTACGTTTGACGCAGGTTGCTTTAGGATCACTTCTTGATCACTACTAGCTTCGCGAACGTGCCTTGCTTCTCTTCTCGCTCTCTTTTGCGTGCATAGAAACCATGTATGCTAGTCGCTTGCTGCAGCTCCACTTCTTGACACCAACCTTCCCTTAAGCTTAAATAGTCTTGATCTCGGGTGTGAGATTCTTTGAGTCCCCGTGGCTCACAGATTCTACCAAAACAGATGCGGTACCGATGATACCAGTAGCAGAGGGCATAAATCGAGCTGAAGTGGGAATTTGATGAGGCCCTTGGTCGTTACTATGTTTCATTTCAGACGATTAGTAGTGGAGCCCAGTTGGGGCGATCGGGGATCTGTGCTGCATTTGGGGTAGTCTTCTCTTATTTTGGTTCCGTAGTCGGACCTTGATTGTAAACTGGTTGATGGATGTTTATTATGTATTGTGTGAAGTGGCGACTCTAAGCCAACTATGTATCTCTTTCCCTTATGTATTACATGGATTGTGCGAAGATTACCTCACTTGCGACATTGCTTTCAATGCGGTTATGCCTCTAAGTCGTGCTTCGACACGTGGGAGATATAGCCGCATCGAGGGCGTTACAAAGGGTCCTTCCCTTCTTGGACCCTTCGACCTCCCCTGTTAGGGAAGCCTTCCTTTTCTTCTCTCCCCCCTCTTGGGGAGAGTCCTCTTTCTCCTCCTCGTCTTCGGGGGAGGAGTCCGCCTCGGAGCCATCGGACGACGAGTCCGATATCACCTGGCGCCGGGAACTTCTTCGGGTTCCCGTGGCCTTCTTCATGGCCTTCTTCTCCGGCACCACATAAAGTGTCGGGATTAGCAGCCCCGTCAAACGGGTATCCGCTGGGTCTTCGGGGAGGGGAGCCGGACAGTTAACCTGTCCGGACGTCCTCTGCTAGTCCTGTTAAAGGCATGGGGATTTTAGGTCCCACATAGAGTCAAACTATGAAAGAAATGAATGTCCCATAAAGGATAACATAGCTTACCACACCGGCCGGGCGCTACGTGCTGAATCCGCGATCTTCAGTTGCGGATGCGGGGGCTTCTCCGCCCTTGAACAGCACCCTCCAGGCAGCTTCGTACGTTGTGTCGAAGAGCCCGCTAAGGGTCCGGTGTTGTGCCAGATCAAACTCCCACAGATTGAAGGCCCGTTGTTGGCAGGGGAGAATCCGGCGGACGAGCATGACCTGGATCACATTGACAAGTTTAAGCTTCTTGTTCACGAGTGCGGAGACAGGATCGAGTCGATCGGCTCCTCGAACTACCCCATAGCAAGCCCTTCTCTTTCCAGGAGGTGAGCTGCATGGGGGAAGCAGATTTGAACGCGGGGGCCGCTGCCCATTTAGGGTCACGTGGCTTGGTGATGTAGAACCACCCCGATTGCCACCCTTTGATGGTTTCCATGAAGGCGCCCTCGAGCCAAGTGACGTTGGGCATTTTGCCCACCATAGCGCCTCCGCACTCCGCTTGGTTGCCCTTCACAACCTTCGGCTTGACATTGAAGGTCTTTAGCCACAAGCCGAAGTGGGGCTGGATGCAGAGGAAGGCCTCGCACACGACGATAAATGCCGAGATGTTGAGGATGAAGTTTGGCGCCAGATCGTGGAAGTCCAGGCTGTAGTAGTACATGAGCCCCCGGACGAAGGGATGAAGTGGGAAGCCCAGTCCGCGGAGGAAGTGGGGAAGAAATACGACCCTCTCATGGGGCCTGGGGGTGGGGATGAGCTGCCCCTTGTCGGGCAGCCGGTGCGCGATGTCATTGGACAAGTATCCGCGCTGCAGTTTCTCGATGTGCCCTCCAGAACGGAGGAGGCCATCCACTGCCTCCGCTCCGGACATGGCTGGAGAAGGTTGAGGCGAGGTGTGCAGACTTGGGCGCTGGAGCTCGAGTGCGCGGAGATGGATAGGTAAAGGAGGAAGAAGGCATAGGTAAAAAGGGTGGATCCTTATCCCCTTATATATGGCGGACGAAGACTATGCGTCCCCACCGGCCTGGTAAAACTCGCCTATCTCCCAAGCGCCACAATCAATGGCGCGGTTGGGTTACCCACGTCCGTATTGATGGGAATCCCAGAATAAGGGGAACACGATCTCTGCTTCGACAAGACGTGCCAAGGAAACCGCTTCGCTAAACGCGCTGAGGCGGTATAATAAAAACGATTCAAGTAAAGGCTTGGTAGTGGTGTGACGTCACGCCCCAAAATACGTCAGCAGATTGAACTTGTGTACATATTATTCTCTCTACGGTGGTATGTGGAATTTATTTTGCAGAGCCGGACACTATCCTGGTGTTCACAATCGTCATTGAAGCCTGGTTCAGGGGCTACTGAGGGAGTCCTGGACTAGGGGGTGTCCGGATAGCCGGACTATCATCATCGGCTAGACTCCAAGACTATGAAGATACAAGATTCAAGACTTCGTCCCGTGTCTGGATGGGACTTTCCTTGGCGTGGAAGGCAAGCTTGGCAATACGGATATGTAGATCTCCTACCATTGTAACCGACTCTGTGTAACCCTAGCCCTCTCCGGTGTCTATATAAACCAGAGGGTTTTAGTCCGTAGGACGAACAACCATTACAACAATCATACCATAGGCTAGCTTCTAGGGTTTAGCCTCCTTGATCTCGTGGTAGATCCACTCTTGTACTACCCATATCATCAATATTAATCAAACAGGAGTAGGGTTTTACCTCCATCGAGAGGGCCCGAACCTGGGTAAAAACATTGTGTCCCTTGTCTCCTATTACCATCCGCCTAGACGCACAGTTCGGGACCCCCTACCCGAGATCCGCCGGTTTTGACACCGACAGTAAGTAAACCGACTCTAAAACAATTCTAATGGCATTTTTTCTCCGTTTTGGAATATTTAAGAATTTTGGAAAGCAAGAAGTAATCCGGGAAGGACACGAGGCCTCCACGAGGGTGGAGGGCGCGCCCACCCTTACTGGGCGCACCCCCCTATCTCGTGGGCACCTCGTGTGCCTCCCGGACTCCGTTTTCTTGCACAATACTTCTTTTGGTCGGTAAAAATTCATTATATAATCTCCCGAAGGTTTTGACCACCGTATCAGGCAAAAATCCTCTGTCTTTGTTTCGAGCTGTTTCTACCGCAGATTAGAGCAATATGTCATCCCAGGATTCGGAGGGAGAAAGCTATGTGGCTGATTACCTTGCAGACCCTAAGGTCTAGGGGACTTGGAACATTGTGGCTGGACTACTGAGGAAGAGGAAGACTACAAGCCTAAGGGAAAGGAGGAGACTAGCTCGGACGAAGACGAAGTCCCGTTACCTCAACCTGGGGATATGCATGTGGAGTTTAAAAAGTCAAGCCTCTCTGATAGGGCAAAGAAGCCCAAGATCGAGTTTATCCCTTTTCGTCTCTTGTAGGAAAATAAACAGGAACAATGCAAAAGGATATTAAGCCTTGAGCGGGAGATCGATGATTTAAGGGAGCAAAATGCCATTCTCAAGCGCAAATTAAGGAAGAAGCCTACATCATCACCACCTTCATCACCTCCGAGGACATAATCACATGGGTATGAGCACTCCCCTTGGCAACTACCAAGCTTGGGGGAGATGCCCCGGTATCGTATCACCATCACACTCCTATCTTTACCGTTTTTATTAGTTCGATCCTTTTAGTAATATCTTGATCTAGTAGAATAAAGTTTTGGTATGAATTAGTTTCGAGTTTTGCTTTGTGATCCCTTTATGTAATCGAGTCCGTGAGTTGTATAATAAAGACAAGTGTTGAGTCAAGGGCTTTGCTATCTTGCTATGATCTTGAGAAAGTAGAAAGAATAAAAAGGAATAAAAGAGTTCATATTGATCTTATGGATAGTAATGACTTCACATATAAAGAGTATGAGGCATAAAAGTTGTTGAGAGTTGACAAACATAGTTTTGGTCATCGTTGCAATTAATAGGAAGTAATAAAGAAAGAGAGGTTCCCACATATAAATATACTATCTTGGACATCTTTTATGATTGTGAGCACTCATTAAGTATGACATGCTAAAGAGTTGATGTTGGACAAGGAAGACAACGTAATGGGTTATGTTTTCTCACATCTCAGTTAAAGTATATTGTCATGGATCTTTCAAACATGTTGAGCTTTCCTTTCCCCCTCATGCTAGCCAAATTCCTAGCACCAAGTAGAGATCCTACTTGTGCTTCCAAATATCCTTAAACCCAATTTTGCCATGAGAGTCCACCATACCTACCTATGGATTGAGTAAGATCCTTCAAGTAAGTTGTCATGTTGCAAGCAATAAAAATTGCTCTCTAAATATGTATGACTTATTAGTGCGGAGAAAATAAGATTTATACGATCGTGTGTATGGAAGTAATAAAAGCGGCAGAGTGCATAATAAAGGTTCATATCACAAGTGGCAATATAAAGTGACGTTCTTTTGCATTAAGATTTTGTGCATCCAACCCTAAAAGCACATGACAACCTCTGCTTCCCTCTGCGAAGGGCCAATCTTTTACTTTATGTCTTTTATTTTATGCAAGAGTCAAGGTGATCTTCACCTTTCCCTTTTTCATTTTATCCTTTGGCAAGAACCTCGTGTTGGGAAGATCCTGATATATATATCCAATTGGATGTAAGTTCGCATGAACTATTATTGTTGACATCACCCAAAGGTGAATACGTTGGGAGGCGAACTTATAAGCCCCTATCTTTCTCAGTGTCCGATTAAAACTTCATAACCATAAGTATTGCGTGAGTGTTAGAAATTGTAGAAGACTATATGATAGTTGAGTATGTGGACTTGCTGAAAAGCTCTATTGTTGACTCTTTCTGATGTTATGATAAATTGCAATTGCTTCAATGACTGAGATTATAGTTTGTTAGTTCTCAATGAAGTTTCTGAACCATACTTAACATTGTGAATAGATTGTTACTTGAGCATAAGAAATCATATGAAAAAATCTATATATGTTGCTGTTATAAGAATGATCATGATGCCCTCATGTCCGTATTTTATTTTTATCGACACCTCTATCTCTAAACATGTGGACATATTTTTCAATTTCGGCTTCCGCTTGAGGACAAGCAAGGTCTAAACTTGGGGGAGTTGATACGTCCATTTTGCACCCATGCTTTTATATAGATATTTATTGCATTATGGGTTGTTATTACACGTTATGTCACAATACTTATGGCTATTCTCTCTTATTTTACAAGGTTTATCATGAAGAGGAGAATGTCGATCGGATTCGCTAGAAAAGGAGCAAATATTGAAACCTATTCTCGCAGCTCCAAAAGTCCTGAAACTCCACGAAAGTCATTTTTGGAATTAATAAGAATTATTGAGCGAAGAAAGTACGGAAGGGCCCACACCCGGCCGGGAGGGTGGGGCGCCCACCGGGCGCGCCCTGTCTCTGGGCCCCTGGTGGCCTCCGTGCCCATCTTTCGCTATATGAAGGCTTTTACCTGGAAAAATCATAAGCAAGCTTATGGGACGAAACTCCGCCGCCACGGCGGAACACAGGTGAAACCAATCTAGGGCTCTCATGAGCTGTTTACGGGAAACTTCCCTCCGGGAGGAGGAAATCATCACCATCGTCATCACCAACGATCCTCTCATCGGGAGGGGGTCAATCTCCCCATCAACATCTTCACCAGCACCATCTCCTCTCAAAACCCTAGTTCATCTCTTGTATCCAATCTTGTATCAAAACCATAAATTGGTACCTGTGGGTTGCTAGTAGTGTTGATTACTCCTAGTAGTTGATGCTAATTGGTTTACTTGGTGGTAGATCATATGTTCAGATCCTTAATGCATATTAATACTCCTCTGATCATGAACATGAATATGCTTTGTGAGTAGTTACGTTTGTTCCTGAGGACATGGGTGAAGTCTTGCTATTAGTAGTCATGTGAATTTGGTATTCGTTCGATATTTTGATGAGATGTATGTTGTCTCTCCTCTAGTGGTGTTATGTGAACGTCGACTACATGACACTTCACCATTACTTGGGCCTAGAGGAAGGAATTGGGAAGTAATAAGTAGATGATGGGTTGCTAGAGTGACAGAAGCTTAAACCCTAGTTTTTAAGTTGCTTCGTAAGGGGCTGATTTGGATCCACTAGTTTCATGCTATGGTTAGGTTTACCTTAATACTTCTTTTGTAGTTGCGGATGCTTGCAATAGGGGTTAATCATAAGTGGGATGCTTGTCCAAGAAAGGGCAGTACCCAAGCACCGGTCCACCCACATATCAAATTATCAAAGTACCGAACGCGAATCATATGAGCGTGATGAAACTAGATTGACGGTAATTCCCATGTGTCCTTGGGAGCGCTTTTCTCATTATAAGAAATTGTCCAGGCTTGTCCTTTGCTACAAAAAGGATTGGGCCACCTTGCTGCACTTTATTTACTTTCATTGCTTGTTACCCGTTACAAACTATCTTATCACAAAACTATCTGTTACCTACAATTTCAGTGCTTGCAGAGAACACCTTACCGAAAACCGCTTATCATTTCCTTCTGCTCCTTGTTGGGTTCGACACTCTTACTTATTGGAAGGACTACGATAGATCCCCTATACTTGTGGGTCATCAGAAATCTACGGAGGAAGAAGTGGGAGGAGGAGAGGGCGAAGCGAGAAGCTGATGGAGAGGTTCGTGGACATCTTGGCGAAGAAAGAAGAGGCATGTGTGAGGCGCTTGAGGATCAAGGAGGAGAAGAAGGCGAAGAGGTTCAAACTATTGATGGACGCGACAGACAAGAAGCTCAAGCTCGAAGAGAGGAGGACCATGATCGAAGAGAGGAAGGTCACGCTCGAGGAAAAGAGGGTGAAGATCATCGCCAATGCGGAGGACGCCAAGATATTGACCTTGAATATCGACTCTTTGCATGCCAATGCAAGAATGAGTGTGCAATCGGTCCGCTTCCAGATATTGCAGCGGCAGAAAAATGCGTTGGCAGCGGCTGGCTACGAGGACGCGGTGGAGGCGGAGGCTGCCTACACGGCGGCGATGGCACCTTGTCGGGTAGCTGGTTGGGATTGCTGGCCCGACTGGGCAGAAATGCATGGACTATCGGACTGATATTTTTTTTGATTCGTGCATGTAAAACCTAAGCATATTTGCCTCTTTTTGGTTGTGGTCGGGCATGCGATCCGGCGCGCTGTGTGGATCAGATCAGAGTACATTTGAATTTGAACTTACAAATTGACATATTCAGGCTAGGGTTGGATGAGTCCTACTGCATCTGTGTCTACATGAGACGGATGGTTTCTTTGTCTGTGAACCCGTCTCATGTGTGTCCATACTCCATAGTGTCCTTGTTAATTTGGGTTTAATATTTGCAGGGGTAGGCCAAATATATTACTATATTCCCTGCAATTAAATAAATAAATACTTCCTGTCTAAGCCTAGAAACGTCTTATATTTCGAGACAGAGGGAGTATTTCAGTGTATTTGTCATTCTCTTGAGAATGTCGGTGATTTTCTTATCTCTTTTTTTTGAAAAATATAGGACTTTATTCAACCGAAATAACAGATACATCGTTTGTGAGGAAAGGTACAATCTCAATCTTAGGCTCCTCAAGCCAATCAACAGTAGAAGAAAATCTAGCCGACCTAGCAAGCTCGTGCGCGTAGTTCTTATCTCAGTTGTGTGGTGTCGTGGTGATTTGCCATGGTGGTGCTGCCTCGCGTGCTAGCACTGTCTGCGGATTTGGGTTTATTTTGGTTGGATATGACAAAACTGACTGGTTCTCTTTCGAAACCCTAGATTCTTCCTTGGAACTGCTCCGGTTTCTAAGCAGTTTACATGACAACTTTTGTGAAACATTCTTAAAAATTTACCACAAGCTCTAAGGGTCATATCATGACATCATGCCAAGTTTTAATTTTTTACCATTTTTGAATTTTTTAGAATTAAAAGCCAATAAGCTCCATGTTGGTGGCCGAGTCTTGGCACCCTGGTATTTCACACTGCTTTTCTTCTGTTGGATAAGGCCTAAACATAGACTAAAGACCACCAATATGAATTTATAACCTATATCTGGCCATTATTTCACACACTTGCAGTTCAAATTTGAGTTATATTCATTAAATGACTATAAATACATTAAATGGCTTGAATATAGCAAACAAACCCAAGAAACGCAAGAAAATTGACACGTGACATGTAATGGTGTATGATCAAGTTGAAAGCTATTATTTGATAGAGCTAAAACTTGAAAGCCCCACCCATATTACCCCATAAAACTCCTTATCCTGGAAATATAATGGGAATTTGAAAGTGAAAAGGCGAAACTGGGGAGGCGACAAACTAACCACAACACACAACGGTATAGGAACCAACAGAGAAGATGGTCCACTTAAAAGAATACAGAGAAGATGATCGCGCCAAAGGAAGGGAGAACTGTAGAAGGTGGTGGTCGCCGAGGAGCAGGGGTGGAGGAACAATAATAGGAGGATGCAACGGCGACGTGGGGGTATGAACAGCGCTGGCGGAAAACAAGCCAGGCGGCGGCGACGATGCGGGGAGGAAGACACATGGAGGAACATATTAAAAGGTATATTAAGAGACCTAAATGTTTAAGGGCTAAAATGAACAAGAGAAAACCACTAACCGAGAAAATGAATTAGATATCCTTAACAAGTAATTTTGCGTATAGACCCAAAGGAAAAAACAACAACTCAACACCGGAACCCTGGAATTGACGACAACCAGGCCCACGGCCCACCGTAAGCACCCCTCGAAATCCATGGATTACGCTACGCCCCACACCGTTTCTGTGTGGAAGCTTCCCCTCTCTCCTCCGGCCGCGATGGCACCGTCAGGCTCGAACCCGCTGGGGGCCGTGTTCCAGACCGTCGCCGCCTTCTCCCGCCGCCTCCTCATCGCCCCCGACACCGCACCCGAAGACCACCGCCTCCGCCCCCTCCTCTCCCTCTCCCTCTCCCCGCCTGCGCCCCCGCCCCCGCCCACGCCCCCGCCGCCGGCGGTCCTGAAGGCAAGCTCTCTCTCGCCGCTTCCTCTCCGTTTCTCTGTATGGAGGGGCTAGTCGTAAGGTGTTCGGCTGAATGCGCAGCAGAAGGATGCGAAGGTGGCGCCCCTGACGAAGGAGGAGGTTGGCCGGGCCACGTGGATGCTGCTCCACACCATCGCCGCACAGGTGCTCCGTCTTTACTTTCTCTGTCAGTAGCACACCAATGTGCAGCAATTGCCTGAAGCTACTAGTCTTGTTCATTTAGCAACATATTATCATGGGTCGTCAATGTGGATGGTCCATGGATTATTATGCATTTTGCGTTTATTGATCAATTTAATTGTGGATAGGGCAACGAGTTGCTTGAAGCATCGATGCTTTAAATCCATTTGCTGCCAGCTTACTTTGTTTTGTTTAACCGTGTTTCAGTTTCCTGATGAACCAACCAGGCAGCAGAAACGCGATGCGAAAGAGCTGGTAAGCGGGACAGGGAACTCAACTACATTTCTTTACATTTGGTGGTGACGCATAGGTGTACTTGTATGTCATAATCTGCATATCTTGCGGAATTGCGATCTTGGAAGATGTATGAGCACTTTGCAGGCACTTCTAGGGCTAAGAAGAACATTCCAATTCAGACATCGATGCTTTTTTTTTATAGGCTTAGCTTGAGATCCGACATGCTTTGATAAGATAACCTGTAACGGATTCGTCGAAAGCAATGCTTGTTTTATTCTTCTATTGACTCAAATAGATGCGAGACTGCTACTTGATAAAATTCAGGCACAACGAGTTCCACAGATTGAGTATTGCTATGGCAAAACTACTGGGACATGCTATATTATAGACTTACCGGTAACCCTTCTGTTCATTTCTAATAAGTTCTTAGCTTACACGGTTTTAGTAAGTATGTCTTCTACTTGGTTTACCATTACTCTGAATTATTATCATGTTATACGAGCGACTATTGACTACCACTTAATCTATCTGGAATATCAGTAAAAGTTAGTTTGTTCATTTTTTTTGTTTTCTCTCTTCCTGAAGATTTCCCTGTCCAACTTATCATTTTAACTTTTGTTTATCTTTTGGGTCCATGTACAAAGATAACATTTCTGCCCGTTTTCATATTCAGATGGCTATAATTTCTAGAATGTACCCTTGCAAAGAGTGCGCTGATCACTTCAAGGAAGTTTTGAAGTAAGCAATGCTCTCCGGCCTCTTGGATAAATTGCTATTTCCATTTAAGTGGTTTGATGCTTGCGATGCCTTTGTACGCTACAGGCTTATATCTTGCTGAAATGTTGGTATTAGTTATCAAGGAATCAATGTTTGACCTTTTGCTGCTATATACTTAGTTACTTTTGCAACATGAACCTATGCGTATAATGTCAGATTACCAAATTTATATACATGCACTTGTCTGGCACAATCTGCAACATTTTATGATTAAACTTTCCACGCCTGCTTTGTTCTTCACAGAAACCAGGTGATAGCTGACCAGGGTCATATAGATATAACAATTGAGCATGATGATTCAATGGCTATTTATATGTACCAATTGCTAATATGGGGCTCAGGTGAATTGCTGGCCATTTGGGTTCTTCAAAGCTTGCTTAGATTAGAACACTTCATCACTGTAGTGTAATATGCTCGAAACATGTGATCAGGTTGTCCAGTTGTTGTTACTCGATTACTTTCTTGTTTTATGCAACATAATAGCAAATAGGTTGTTTTCTTGGAACAATGTTAAACTGACTTAATTATGATCCTATTTTCAGAGCAAATCCTGTGCAGGCAGGATCCCAGGCTGAATTCTCTCAGTGGTTATGCTATGTGCACAATGTGGTTAATCGAAGGTAAGTCCATACGAGCAACTTTGTAATGTTTACTCGGTGGTCCCTGGGAAAACCATCAAGGTAATTGTAGTTATAATGTGTTTCTGTTGTCACTGGAAAGATACGGTCTGCAGGCCAAAAAGAGGAGAGCCGAAGCAGTATATCATTTTGGTTCCCTTTTACGATAAACAGATGTTCTCATTCATCACAACATATCATGATTTTACAGAATATTAGGCCGTCGACCGACGGGACCATTCCTGTGACCTGCTCACCTGAGTGTATTGTGGTTGTGTTTTGCAGCCTTGGAAAAACAATATTTCCCTGCCAGAGAGTAAATGCACGGTGGGGCAAGCTGGATTGCCCGGATCGCGCGTGCGACCTAGAAGGCTCGAACGACATCATGCCGAACCGATGACACTGCCAGAAACCTTATAAAATCTCCGCGCCAGTAACAAATTTGAACCACCATTGGATGGGCAATACCAGGAGGATAAGGAAAGATAATTCAGGACAATACCGGTGTATTATTATTGTTTACCTCCTCCATCCTCTATCCCTGGCAAATGTAATACTAGTATATGTCATCTGAACCTGCCCTTTGATGCTGCGTTCCTGTACAGTACAGCCTCACCATCTTTACAGTGAATCAATGATGAAATATCCTATGATCTGTAAAGGTTTTGGGGTGAAGTTGTATCAGTTACACTGATTTACTGCTTTCTGAAATCTGAACCCTGATGCTTTTTTCAACTCCTCTGTCTGGCAAACATTACAGGTTTCTGTGCAACCTGTATCACCGAAAACCCTGGGAATGGGACACGTTCTGTTCATGAGATTGCATAGGATAATTTGTGGGAAAAAGAGGCGGCAAATGCGTGGATCGCTACTGATACGGTACTAGTATATTCAGAGGCAACAAGACCTGCAAGATCTTGGCAGTCAATGACAAAGCTGGCACGACGGAGGAATGCATGGAGGCCACCTTCCTCGCTTTGCCCGGCCGTTTTTCCTGCACCGCCTGCCTCCTCGGTGTTGCCGAGACATAAATTCTGCCGTGTTATCGCGCCATTTCTTTAATCCCATGCTGACACCTACGAGTGATGCACATGCGGAGGTTGCATCACCCATTGCATTGCATGCACTGCCTGTCTTTATCTTACAGCCAGGAGACGGTGTCAAGGAAGCAAACCACAAGAACCAACGCCGGTGCTGAAGCTCAAGCGTCTCAGCTTCCGAGTCTCAGGGGATATTGCAAGCGGTGGAGAGAACGACGGCGATGAAGCGCCGCTCCGTGCTGGCTTTGCTCGTCGTCGCGTTCGTCGGAGGGAACCTGCTCCTCGGAGCCTCGTTTAGCGCCAGAAGCACGGTGAAGTCCTCAGGCTCAGGTACGTACGCAATGGAAACTGCCTCCGTTTGCTGTTCTCTCTTGCTCTATTGTCAGTTGTAGTTCAGGTGAATCCTGTTCCGTTTCTTCTGTCCAGTGTTGCTGTGTTGGTGCTTGGTTCGATCTTTGAAAAGAAACTGCCAGTCCGACATGATAAAGCTATCTTTTTATTTTGGGTCTTCTTTCGCTCTCTTTTTGACGATTGGGTCCTCTTCTCTGCAACTGCATACAACTTGAAGGAAATGTTTGGTAGGAAACTAAGCGAGGTTCCCAAAGTTATCTGCATAGCTCCAATGGACTGTTAGATTCCGTTACGTTTGCATGGGTTGGTGCTGGTTTCTTCGGTTCTCACTATGTAGGTTCAGCAGCTACTTAGTTTCAGTAGGGAATATATGTCCTATGGCTTGACATCTGAACTGCAATCAATGCAGGCCCGACCTATGGAACCGCTGAGCTAAGCGGCAGGAGACTAAAGGTGTGCATTCTCAGACAGAACCTGTAAAAGTACACTACATTTCTTCACACATCAGTATGATATACAAACACCACATGTACCCTCTACTTCACATAATTTTCCTAATGAAAATTTGTTTCTGTTCAGTATAGCTTCTATAAACTCTGAAGGAAGAATACCTAAGTTGTGTTCCTTGTATACCTTATCCAGGAAAGTAGGCATGATGTTACTGACAGGAAGACTAGGAACTTACAAGATGTAAAGACTGATGACTACCAACCTATTGACCCAAGTCCAAGCTCCAAGGCAAGTATCAGGCCAGCTCCAATCGAGCATGGCACTCCTCTTCTTCCTTATGTGCCACGGTACCCGCCGCCTCCTGGTCAACCGAAGGATGCGCGTTCTGCTCAGTCCGCTGCCGCTCCTGACGCTTAGCTGAAAACTGAAATGCTCCAGAGGCGGTACTTGAAAAATTAGAGAACCACCATATGTCCAAAGTCTTCTCTGATGTTATGTTATGTGTCGTATGTGTGTTTACACTAAGTACTTGAATGGTGCATGTTCTTTGATGTCTCAGTGTTTGGAATCACTTGGTGAGGGACAGTGTTAGCTGTATCTGTGGGTGGTCAATTAGTCAACTGCTCAAATCTTGAGGGCATGTTTCTAGATTAGATAAGGTACCAGCATTATTCTGGGGCACCTAGGTAAGCTGCACTACTATTTTCATATGTAAATGTTATTGTTATGTTATACTATAGCATAACCATGGTATTAGTCAAAACTGTTTGCTGAATTCTTGTGTGACCTTGGTGCTTGGTTGAAGCTATTATCCAATTTTCAGAAAACTATCAGTACTGGAATACCTCCTATTTCCAGTGTGAATCATTGGGCAGGTGTAATTCACTAATCTAATCCTCTTACAAGGTCCGGTTTGGAACGCGAGAAATTTTCTGGGTTCCAGATTGAACTATTTCCTGTGAAATTCTTCTTGTCCCAAACATGCACTAAAAGCTTATTCATCCACTTCTTCCGTCAGTCATCTGTAAAGATGATATTGCCAAACCTGGTTTCATAATTAATAAAAGTTGATACTTAAGCTCTAAGTGTTTCTCGTATGGGTATTCTCACATTTGAGAATCTTGCAATAAAGGTTTTCTAAGTATGGAACCCTCTAGTTTTGGTCGGTATGATGAGAAGGATGGCTAGTTAGTCCATGTCATTTCCAAAGACACTTTTCTGAATACAATAGTCAAAAATATACAAACATGTGCTGGTTACATTTTGCACAATCACCTACCGTTACCATACCCCTTGTATGTATTCTGTGACATCCTATTGAGCACATGCTGATTCTTTTATTCTTTTTTTTGAAGGATTTTTTTTTTGAAGGAGATTCTTTTATTCTTGATTTGCCTTAGAAACTAAGGATCATGTGTTAATCAGCAAACGAAGCATGCTACCTATCTCTATCTGTACTGTCTTGGCAACTTCCTGCAATCGTGTGTTCAATTGTATAGCACATTTGACTTGGTGATAGTACAGTTAAGCTGCAGTTTAGTTGATGTGAGTATGCAGCTGCAAATTTGGCAACAAAGCTTAGTTTGTCAAATCAAATTTACACCTGTCAAAACCATACAATGTCATTTTGCCGACATCGGAGAAGGAGGAATATAGCATGGTTTCTTCTTTAGTAAAAGATGATATAATGCTGACATATAATGTTAGATTATCTATTGATGTAATCTATCAACTCTGTAGAGCTGGTTGTTGGGATTTCCAGGATTGCTTTCAACTTAAGTTCAGACAAGCAGAACAAACTAATGGTGATTGACTGGTGGTTCCCCTTATACCGGTCTCTTCCTTTCAAGCTTTGTTCATCTGTCCCACTGACACAAAGAGGTGTCACAATATCATATGATCTATTATATGATACATGTCACTGTTTTTGTCTCGCGGACTAATATTTGTCAAAAGTAAATTTGACCACAAAAATCTTCTTGAAATGAAACTTGGTTGCCAAAGGCATGTTCTGTTATATTAAGAATGTGTGCTCTAGATAAAAGAACAAGTCGAACTAAACATGCACATTACCTGCCAGGGCACATCCTGTTCATAATCTCATTAAAAAATACCAATGTTGATTCACACGCAGAGAAAAGAATCAATATGTCATCAGCAACTTGGATAAGCTAGAGTGACATGAGACCTAATCACCAAGCAACACTAGCAACAACCTTGATTACTATCATGACTTCATGAGTCATGACATGCATGTTCCTTCCGCTTCAAGGTATAATCCCATCACAAAGTTCTAGTTAAAGTCCACATACACAATGTATGCACCACTAGGGATCTTTTTACAAGAAACTACTCATGCATGCATCCTCCTTTTTATCTACTATAGGCAGTGAGCTTCAATTACCTCTCCACTGGCAGCCTTCAACTATTATCACTTTGAGTCTGAGTGACCAAATTATGCCCATTAGGTGACACCTACTTTCAGCGATAGGCCTATTACTGCAAACAGCCTAGCTAACAAGCTTTTGTAGTGGACAATAATTGTGGTTGAGTACCGGTGTTAAGACTCAGCAATCACAATATCGCTCTTTGCTGACACCTTAGCTGCTAATGGTGACGCATTGTTAGACTTGGAGCGAAAACCGACGGTGTTGTTTCTTTCAACAGTATTCCTGACCCAACAGATACAGTGACAGAGGTTGTTCAGAAGATGTTGAGTCTGCGATGACATTTTTCCAAACCGTCGGTTTGCAGCGGTACGATTATCTTAATCGGAAACAGACGTTTCAAAGTGGCGTATATCTGAATTTACCTTTGGGAAATAGTCATGCGCCTATCCCCTTCTGTCATCTGACACAACGTTTCCTGAATCATTCTTCCAAATAAATGACATTGTGCTGCAACTGAAGTCAAATCACGTTTATTTTCGAAACCGTTATGTTTCCCTTTTTTTTCTTCTTATTTTTGTACTATATATCTTATTATGTGCCCATCCATATCCTTGCTGGCTGATAATTCCAATATCGGTACTATCGTCTTGCTGCATATGTGGATGATCTCCATGGTGTATATATGTTACGTCGAAACTAATAGTACCAAATATATTTCCAATAAGCTTATTACAGATGACAAGGATGCTTATTTTCTTTTCTTGGTCCAGCAAGAAGCATCTGTCTCATGGAAGGCAAGGGTTGCATTGCTCCGTCTGTTTACGAGAGCTTTAAAAGAGGAAAGTGGAATTCCACTTTGACAAATTCTCAAGTCTCGAACGAGAACAGATTCTAAAACAAGCCAAAATGCTGCTTTTCCTGAGCCTTATTTGAAGCAACTGCATCTTAGCATTCTCCGAGCGTTCCATTCCCCGATCCAAGCAAAGTTATGCTGAAGCCTAAAGAATGGAGGCTTCCTTTCCAGGAACTGAATCAGCCGAACAAAATAAATTGCAGCACTGAATCCCAAGCTTGTGAAACTGAAACCTCACTCTGATGTTACATTCAAATGCACTTGTGCCCAGATCCTTTGCACCAAGCATGGAACATGACAAGTGCAAGCAAGGACAACTGGCCACTCGGAGCAAGAATGATGACCTGCCACAGCTCATGGACAAAGACAATTTGGCTCAATTCAAACAATTTTGGGACCATTCAAATTCTATACAGAAACGTAAGCGGATTAAGCGGTCGAGCTCTCGGCGCACGCTTGCCTATCTGTCGCGTCGCACGCCGTGTGATGCTCGCTCCTTATCTGAAAGCCGGGGAGCAACCGTCCGAGTCACGCTGCGTTGCTGCAAAGGCATAGGTATGATAGACAATTATGCCTGCCATGCCCCGGGTTTAGCCCAGTTGAGCCCCTATTCTTTCCGCAGTAGTCAGTGCTAAGTCATGTGCTCTTGAGAGATACTCATGCCTTCCCTCTCTCTGCTTTCCCTCGATGCTTCCTCTGCTTTGGTAGCGCAATCCTGTGAGCTCTTTTTTCCTTTTCGCCTTCGTTCTCTAACCGCTCACTCATCAGTGCTAGTACTCCTACATCAAACTTACAGTGCGATTGTACCATTTTGGTGCAGTAAGCAGCAACTGGTTAGTACAGTACGATCAAACTTAACTTACGGGCTACCACTACTTAACCACTAGCTAGCCAGTACTGAATGATAGTATGTGTAAACGCGAAAGGCTAATCAATGCCGTAATGCATGGTCCTGTGGCTACATTTGGCCGCTTCCTTTGGCGTCCACTGTTCCTCTGTGCTGAACCTGCACTAGTTAGTTAAGAGGGTGTTTGGATACTCTTTAGTCATGTGACTAGTAGTAGTCAGACTAAAAGTTTTTAGTCAGGCCCTGTTTGGAAGGTGACTACTACTAGTCAGGATTAAACGTCTCAAGATTAAATTCTTCTCTCTTCCTACCAATCCGGTTTGCTGCTGCAACAGGATGGGCCCGCCAATTAATTAGAGGAGAGACTTTAGTCACTTTTAGTTGGGGGTGGGGTGACTAGAGACTAAAGTAGTTTTAGTCACCCATTAGTCAGGGGTGTTTGGAGGTTTGCTGACTAGAAGTGACTACTACTAGTCTCTAGTCTCTAGTCACTAGTGATCGAAACACCCTCTAAAAGCCACTGAACAGTAACACTGCCGTGGCTTCATGGCACGCCCGTTTCCAGTCCTCTAATCAATACTCACTGCATCAGAAACAGCAGTGCACAACCACTACGAACGAACCTTCTTCACCAGCTAGCCAGTAGCCAGTGGCCAGTACAAAAGCGTCCAGCTCTACTAAGATTCTGCCGCTTTTACACTGCGAGGAAGTGGAGCAGCGGTCAGATACCCGTCGCCTTTGCACACACATGTGCACATGCGTGATGCATCAGCACATGGCCGAAATGCTAACGTGATATATTCACTCACTCACAGACGCAGACTAACCAATGATTAATCAGTGCTGATGAGGGCGAGAACATATGTCTTTGGGAAAGCCGATGCACTGTTCCAATCTGTAAATTAAAGAAGACACGGCACGGCAGTGTGCCCCATGAGGCTGAGCCATGACTGATTAAAAAGCGCATTATAAAAAAGATTAGGAGATCCTCCTTAGAAGCAAAGGGGAGAGGAGGACAAGGAAAGGTATGTGTGTATGCAGAGTTGCAGAGGGGGGAGGGAACTGAGTGAGTGTGTGGGGGCCTAACGAAGCTTAATTTGCAGGCAAATAACAGCCGCTTTTAAGGGCCCTCGAGCTGCTTGCTCGCTGGGTTTCGGAGCCTGGTATTTTGTTAAGGACGGGCTGAAGAGCTTCTTCTCGTCTCTGGGAGGGAGGCACGAGGCAGCTTCTTTTCGTCTGAAGAATATTAAGCTTCTCGTCCCTGCCTCTCTGCCGCATTGCGTTTCAACTGACTCAGGTACCACTGAAACCTATGTAACCTTTGAAAATTCAGACTTGTTCTTCCTTGCTGTATTGTTTAGTCTCGTTTTCAATCGGTTTTGTTTGGAATCGGTTTTTTCTCCTCGGTTGCATGCCATTGCTGCATATGCTCTTCATTTTTCTCTGATCGAAGCTGCGTCGTAGCTTAGCTTGTGAACTGGAACCATGCACTGCATTTCACAACTTCAGTTACACGATGTCGAATTGCTCCATCGTCTTTTAGCTAGATGACGAGTTATCAGGTTCGATAAGACAATCGAAGCTGGGGTTGATCTTCAGACCACTGAACTTGTCGGGCGTGATTAACAACAAGGCCATTTGTTAAAGTAAAAAAGGCGACGAAATCCTCCTAGCTTTCGGCAAACGTAGCACACTTTCTTGGCAAAAGTAGCTAGCTGCCTCACAAGTCAGAACTGCGTCGTAATAATGAACACGTGGTCTGCTAGTGGTAATCTTCTTGTCCAACTGTTATTTTTGGATCTTTCGGGACAGCGTCGGCGTCGTAGCAGCTTTGTTTGCTGATGCCACATACGCAAATCTCATTTTGGGTGCGAAGAAGTTACCACAAAAGGCCAAGAAAATGCTTCACGGCTTGTCCAATTGTTGTCGCATATCCTTGTCACCGGCCGGGACTGAATTACGTACGTACTCCCTCCGTTCGGAATTACTTGTCGCGAAAAAGGATGTATCTGACGCGTCTTTGGTTAGATACATCCATTTCGGCACAGTAATTCGAACGAAGAAAGATAACATACGTAGTTCATGTCGTCATCCTAGCCTGACGAGACCCTGTAATAAATCACCATCGACGACACACCTTAACTGATCCATTACCATGTTTCCTCCACGTTTTTTTTTGTGAATATATGCCGCGATCGAGCCCATGTTGTACAATCTACCGTGTTAGTGTATAACTAACTACTAGTACAGGCCTGTCAGTGTGCAACATCTGGCACATCATGGATGCTCAAGACGCCCGCCTGATTCCATTAGCACACACGTCAAATCAGAATTCAGAATTCAGAGACCTTATCTATGGCACAAACTGTATGCGTGTATTTCTGTATTTGTGACCCATACGCGCACGATTCACATGTACGTGCTGGGATCAGAGCCCTCTGATCCGCCGTAGACAGGCAAGCACAATCATGGGCACATGATGCTTCCCCTCTGCCTCGTCCCATGTCCATCATCGTCGGACACAAGCTAAGCTAAGCTATGGTCAAACTGAATCCCAATCAGGATGGATGATGTACAGTGCTGCTCGGCGGGATGATCGCCCTGATCATTGGGGGTGGATTTCTTCTTCTTGTCCCAGATCTAGGAGAATGTGTAGTGTTCACGTCGTTACCATTGTCCACGCGTGGCTCCGCGGGAGGGAGCGAGAGAAAAGAAACGGAGTATGTCCTGGATTCTTCTGCCTATATTTAAAAAAAAAAATCGCCGGCCCGTTTGTTTCTGTGCACTGGAATCGGTGATCCGGTTCGCTGTTCTAGGACCAAAATCCAAAGCTCTGTCCACATGCTTATACAGAAACCGATACGGTTCTTACACGTAGCTGGTTTCCCTGTCCACGTGCTTACATAAACCGATACGGTTCTTGCACGTGGTTTCCCATGGCGTTCCCATGCGTCGGCTGCGGATTTGTCGTGCCGTAATTTCAGATTGCCATGGTCCTTTTCGTGATCGAGTAACACGTACGTACTCCCTTACTTACTCTCGTACCGACACAGCACTAGACCAACCCAACCCAGCATTCAGCACAAGTGTAATGCCGATCGATGTGATGCTCTCGTGCAAGGACCGGCGGCAGCAGATGCGGACAGAGAGGCGAAAATGGCAAAGAGGCTTCCGGCCATTTAAAGGGCACTGAGCTGTGTAGTGCAGCCTAGTGAGCGGTGGCCGCTGGTCCAGACTTGTACTCGAGAAAGAAAGAAAGCGTGCATGTCTTGGCTCCGTCTTCCGTCCAGTAATCTCGATTGCCTCCAAGCCATGGCTCTACCGGCTCTACGTGCATGTGCGCCGGCCCCGTTGGTCCCCCGGCGACGCCCTCGACCCACCCACTGTATCACTGTAGTAGTAGTCTGTATGGCTGGAGAGCACCACAGCACTAGGTCCAATCCTTTCCGGTTACGGCGCAGACCAGGGCCAGGTTCCATCGGCATGGAAGGCCACACCGTTCTCTCGCCCGTTGATGCCTTGCCAATGCCATGACAGGCCAATCCGTGGATGGATCTCCCGCTCGGCTGCGCCGCGGTCGGCCCCGAGAACCGACGTGCCACTCGGGAGCGTGACAGCTGGTCTTTATTACCGCCGCCGTGCTAGAAGAAGCAGCTGCTTCCACTGCAGGACTACAGTGCAAAGCCGGTCGGGTCCCCTGATCCGTGGAGCTGGAGGCCCGGGCAACGGCAATGCATGCTCCTCGAAAGAAGAGAGAGAATTCTTAACGCCACCTTTACAGAGGAGGGAGCGGCCCTTTTGTCCGGCGAGGCGAGCGGGCAGGTGCGGAGGAGGAAGACCGGCCCGAGGGGGACCAGCGGTAACGTGCTCCACGGACCGAAGCGGAGGGGGCGACGGATACCCGGCGCCGGTTGCGATAAGGTGGCCGAAAGAGGAGCGCTTTGTGCCAAGTGCGTGACAACTGACAACCCCGGGAGGTTTTGGCTGGATCGCTCCGCTTTACAGCCTCCGCTCGGCCACGGCCACGGCCACGACACGGGAGCGCGCATCCATCCAACCCAACCCAACCCAACCCACCCCAACGCTACGTTCGTCTCCGTGGCCTTGTGGGGATACCATGCCATGGCGTTTTCCCGTTGGTACAGCTTCCAGCCAAAGGCGGGGGCACTTGTACTGTTGTCTTATAGCCACTGTAACTAACCTACTAGTACTGCACAGTACTGAGTGTAGCTAAGTATGGTTGACCTAGGAATAACCGGCATGAATGCCAACTTTTTTTATTTTTTGGAGAGCTGCCTCTCTCTCGGATTGGTTAGGCTCAGACAGGCAAAGCCCACTCGGTTGGCCCGAGCCCAACCACTTCCCTTTCCCGGTCTGGCTAGAGACAAGCACTCGGGGGCCAGATTAATGGCGACCGTCGACGTCCCCCGTTGATGAATTAGGAAAGGTTTAGCAGATCGGTAACGTAAGACTCCGTCCGACGTCACACGCCTGCGTGCATCGTAGGTCCAGTGGGTGCCACCGTGCCAACTAATGAGACGCACGTAGTGTTGTACATCCCAGCTAAACTTTCCGGTGGCCATGGGATTGTTTATGGCTTCTTCTCAGTGCACACCATACTGCTTTAGTTGTTCATTCAAGCAACCGCACGTATATTAATCGTGTTTGTGCGCGTGCACAGAGTAAAGATTATTATCGCCACCGATAGCTAGCGTACAACGCAAAATACTGCTTCTTTCTTGTCAAATACAAAACCTCTGTTTTTCTCCTTTTGACTTTAGATAATAGTACAACATGCTGTCATTGGTGGTGGTTGATGCTGATTGTTACTGCTGCATCTTGTACAGTTCACTTCGGCGGGGTTTTAGGTCACCTTTCTCTTACAATTTTTTTTGCGGGTAAATCTTTTACGTTGATGCTTTGCATTTTCTTGATGCTAGTGTCAAAATAATAAAATACACCCTTTACTAGGAAAAAATAGACATTGTATCAGAAGAAGAAGAAAAAAAAGGAGAAGAAGATGAAGAAAACGGAGAAGAAAAGATAAAGCCAACCACCAAGTAGTCAGCTTGGTAAGCTATCAACAAAAATATTGCAAACACTCTCGGCCTCAAAGAATTTAAATTATATTGACAAATCCTTTAGTTATGACCGTTTGATAGTTTTCCCCCAGGTTTCTTTTAAAAGAATTGATAAGGTGGACAATGGGTTAGGATGATGGCCAACTGACTAGGCGGCCAACTTGTGTATGTATTCGCTAAGGAGAGTAGTTTAGTACAACTAACTACACATTTTCGGCAAAATTGTTAGAATTTTATATAATTTGACTGAATTTAATGAAATTCAAACCAAATTGACATGAGTTGGTATGCTTATAACGAGTATGCAATTGAGTTGTCTTCTCAATCATGTACGATGTTCTTCTAACAGTTGATCTAGCTTTTCAAACTGGGAAAGATGGTAAGATACGATAAAACCTATGACATGATCACAAATTCACAATTCAAGGTAAAATGCGGTAAGTATTTCTAAATGTGGTTAAATTTGGCACGATGACACAGCTAAGATGTAGGAGGACTGGATAGCAATACAATAGTAAATTGCACACATCAACCAATTTATAAGAAAAGATTGCCGAAAAAAATGACTAGCAATATACTTGAACACATTTGAATCACGACAAGAACCGAGTGGAAGAACCGAGCAGAACTCTCCAAAGACCTAGCAGCCTGTGAGCTAAGGTTCAAAAGCGAATAAGGGTGAAGGTGGACAAGCAGGACCATGCCACTTAGAACATCTCCAACCAGACTCCTATGAGCCGACTGATATGTCTGGGAGGGACAACCCAAACCCAAAACGCCACCCAACCTAACTCATATGTTCGGACTATCTGGCACCCACATTTTCAGCTCATATGTGAAACGAATTTGAGACCACCCGAAAATGTCGTACTGAGCGGTAGGACGGACGGAAAAACCCAAGGGTCTCCGGGAAGGTCACCATTTTGGTGCCTCACATTCATGGCATCGCGTTGGTGCGCCGCCCGAGGGTCAATCCCGAGCTATATATTAAAGTCGGACGGTGATGGCCAAATTATAGCGGCCCTCATTTCCTACATTTCCGCTCCCATCCGGCTGCCATCACGCCCTCTCATCTACTCCGACCTTGCCGCCCGTCGTTCTCCATGGGATGCGAAAAGATTATTAATTACAATATGCCCACACCGGTGCACGGGGCAGAGCTCACGGCGGAGATGCACATCGCCGAGGCATGGCGCGCCGCCTGCATTGCGGTCGGCCAACCTTTGAGCTCTTTGGAGATGAGGCCAGAGGAAGAGGAGGTGGATGCAGGTATTGATGATGATGATGAAGAAGATGAGACGTATGTTTAACCCACTGCCGGGTTCGAGGTGGCGGACGCCGCGACCACCGGGGGCAATGGCATCTACCACCTCTCGCTGAAGGAGGCGGATGAGCAGTCCCTCCTCGCCCAAGCCGAGGAGCCGGAACACATCACGGCGGAGGCACATTTCGAGGCCGAACATGCGGGTGTTGTTGCCTTCACCGAGACACACACACGTTCGCGGAGAACACTCCCCTTCCCCTTCCTGATTCTCGAGTGTGAGCGGGTGGTGGCGGCGAACTGCCGCCAAATCTACCTCTGCGACGTCGAGCGGGGTGAGCTCTTCGCGGTCGATGCCGACGACAAGGAGATGCTCTCGATTTCTCCCATCGCCAGCGACCACGAGGCCGGCAACTCCGGCAAGGGTTCATCGAGCTAGGAGTAGGATAGTACGTAGTTTGCAATTTTCTTTCCGAATGTAGCACGTTGTTTATCTATATATGAAGGAATTACATACGAAAATTGCGTGGCTTTGCATGAAGTTAAGGTTTTGAATTTGAGGGTTGTGATGGCCCGGAAAAAGACACGTAGTAAGAGCATTACTAGTTGAGCCCTCAAACTCTCAAACCTCTAAAAATAACTATTTTTTTTTACAGTTTTGGTAAAAAAAAAAGCCGTAGACTAGAATCCCTTAACCCTCAAACCCTCAATTTTTTTTAAAGGTCCAACCCTCAAACCCTCTCCCAACTTTCAAAAGTAAGGGCTGGGGAGCAAAACCTACCCCAACCCTCATTTGGCGGTTATCCTCGTGCGGGAGGGAAAAATCCTCCCAACTCCGCGCCACGCCTGCGTGACCACGTTGCTAGTCGCCCCGTCGCCATGGCCGCCCGTCGACCTCCCCACGCCCGCCCCCGCCTCGCCCGCTTCCCCTAGTGGCCTCTCCTCCTCCTCCTCCCGGTCGTGGCATGGTCGCCCCCCCCGACCGTCGCCGTCGTCCGTCTGCCTGCCCAGCCTGGCTTCTACTCCACGCGCCTTGCCTCGCCGCCTCGGCTCCAGCCCGCCTCTCCTCCTCCGCCTCCGCCTCCGCGCCTCTCGCTCGACGACCGCCCGCCCTCGGCCCGTGCCGCCGCCCGCCCTCCTTGCGCGCCTCGCCTCGCCTCCCCCCGGCCCGATGCCCTCATGGCGCTTTGCCTTCCGCCCGCCTTGCGTCGTGCATGAGGTGCTCGACGGTATGCCAAGAACGACAACGTCGTTAATGGGGAATATTCGGTTATAAGGGTTGGGTTTGAGGGTTCTAATCTTTGCCCCTGTTTTTCAACCCGTAAAAGTGCAAAAAAGACCATTTTTGGACCCTTAAAACGCTAGTGAGGGTTTGAGGGTTCTACTAGTAATGCTCTAACGCAGGCAATCTACTCTGCAAGTTGCATTTTGGCTCCTGCTAGTCACACGTTGGCCCTCCTCGTAGGGCTGAGTTAATATGACACACGAGCGCATCACGTGAAACAACGGGAGATTAAGGTACAGATCTGAAGGTACTTAGCACGTCCAGCATTTTTAATTGAAGTACGCACAGTAATTAACGTAGGAAAGTAGCGCGTACTGGCACTGGAGCATTAAGGTAAGACGTGGTTGAAGTAGGGGATCCTATGCCGTCCTGCGCAGGAACGTACTCCGTGCTAACGCGTTGCGACTTTGTGATGAGTAAATGAGATGCAACCGTGTTACTACTGAGTACGTACAGTAGTATTCTCCAGCTGCCGTCCTGCGCAGGTACGTAAACGTACGTACGCGCGCGTGCGACGGCTCGCCGTCTGCGCGGTTCCCCCGTCTCCGTTGGACGACGACGTGCCCGCCTTGGCGGGTAATACGACGTGTCGGCGTCGTCGGCGCGCACCGGAGGGTGCGCACGCGCCTACGTACGGTCTTGTTGGACCGACCGGCCGGTTGCTTGAACATGACTGCTGTATCTTTCAATCAGCTCTGCATGCCCATATACACTAGCTTTCTTTTTCTTTTCTTTTGCGGGCCATATATACTATAATTGCCCCTAAAAAGAAGTATGCCGATATATTATGACCAAGCATTGCCGAGTCCGGTGAGCTACGTCTGCCCGCGTGTAATTCAATTGATGTTTTTTTTTGTGGGATAATCGATGGATTTCTCATGCAGAAATCATATTCCTACAAACTAGTTTTACGAAAACTTTACGTATTGCGTGAGGCGGGATAACCACCAGGCTCAAACGCGTGAACAACCTTCCCTAGGTTCAACTAATATGTAGGATTTTCGTAAAATCATTGCGTGAGAATAGCATCGCTCTTACACATGTGGCTTGAAAAATTGGGGTCCACAAATGCCGGTGCTATTTTCATGTTTACCAATTGAGAAATAACTAACGGACGGTGAAAGGCCAAATGGACTATGCTACTTACATAGTTTATGGTTACCAATTTAAGATAAGGCAAAGAATTTGGCATGCAGTTGGCAGTTTGGCACTTGACCTCATGTGGCATGTTTGGTTTCAAAGCAAACAGACATGTCATCATATCCCTCTTTTGACACAAAAATATCAAGTCGATAATTACAGTGGCAGGCAGCTCATGTAACGGCACAAATTGGCGCAACAATGTAACATATACTAACAAAATAAAGATAAAGAGGACGGCAATGAGAAGGGTGTTGCGGCGCTGGAACTACTGTCCACGTAAGAAGCTCACATCCTTTTCTAAATGGAATTTGTAATACAGAAATCCATTTTGGCTCTAGGGGGCACATGCTCCTGCGTGTCAAAAATGAATTTTACAAATGTAAAACAATTAAAAAATAAATATGTCCATTGTCACTTCCAAACGATACATGCAAATTTTCAAGGAAAAACTTAGGCATTTTGACCTGTGCAAAAAAAGGGGGTCAAACACCAAATATTACCTTCAAATGTTATACTTAATTTTGTTCTTTTCACCGACAAAGCACTGCTATCTCATATGGCATGAAAATTGTCAAGCACACTTGCTACACTAACATGAACATCTACAAAAAAATTCAGAATTTTTAAAATTTATTTTGATTTTTTTTTGTTTATTAGGGAGCATATGCTCCTTAGATCCAAAAATCCGCGTTCTTTGTTTTGTTTTGTTATACGTATATATGCAATGAGCGGACACGCAGCCATAAATATCCGTATTTTTTGGGGAGAGAGTGACTCTTAAATCATTATTACCTTTAGAAAAAAAACTGTTACTTGATATGGAGGCCTCCACTATCTCCTAATGATATGTTTCACCCATGTCAAAAGGGAATAAAATGACATGTCTCACTAGGCCATATAAAATGACATGTTTCACTAGGCATGTAGTGGCACACCTTCTGGTCCTGACAGGACGGAAAACAACACACCCACAGAAAGGGTTGGATCGGAAGGTTAGATGCTAAGCAACCACGCGATTAGGAAAAAGAAAGGCGGAGCCTGAGAAGGACTCCTTAGCGAGACTGCTATATTTAGCATGAGATGATGCGTATATAACAGAGTGATTTGAGCAGGCCAGCTAATGATGCAGCTCCGCGCTGTTGTTTAAATAGCTACTGTTTACCTAAAATCAAAGAAAGGTGGGAAAATGACACTGATTATTAGTATCATGTGGATTTGTAGTAGTGCTACTATAGTGTGCACTGGAGTTAAAGTGATGTGTGCAGTGTAGTACTATTTCCATTTACTACTTTAAGCAGTTAAAAAAATAAAAAAATTGGTAGGTTATCATATAATTTCTCCTGTAAGCGGGAAAAATAGCGGTAATCTGTTTTTGCTCAAGTATCAGTGTCTACGTTCACATATTCTTTATCAACAGAGCAAAGTGGATTCCAATTGATTTAACAAGAAATCAGCTAATTACACACTGTTATTTTTTTTGGTACAACACAATTTTCCTTTTCATACCTAAGTACATAGGCATCAACAGTTGTCAATACTCAAGAGTCTTGCGTCATGATAATACTTTGCAGTTTCGACATAAAAGAAACCAACCAACTACAACTAGCAAGTGGTGTAAAATGCTGACTTTGTGGGACGATCTTCCTCATGGGTCACACACGCAATCATATCACAAAAGATTTGTCATTTCAATACAAAAAGTTCAGAAAGAAAACCCATTTAAGAATTTTCATCCGCATATTTTTTCAGTGCAAAGAGTCCAGAAAGAAAACCTATATGGTACGTTTCTTTAGCGAAACAACAACTTCCCATGCATGCTAACTTGCCCCTTTGCGTGTCATCCATTACTTTTTTGCATTTGCCAAAAGGGAAGAATTAAGAATTATACACTACTATCTCATACGTTTTCTTTTTGCGGTAGTCTTGCTTAGGACGTAGTCCCTTTTCGGGAAAATTGTTCACGGCATACACCAAACCTTTGTGAGAAGTTGTTAAGGTGGGTCATGGACGCATTATTATTTTCCCAGGGGATTGAGTTTGTGGTTGTGATTAGTGACTATACATATACGCTGCTCTCCATTATTGTTACGTTTAATTGAAGGAACCTAAATGTAGCTTATAGGTCAGGAATATATTGAGATCGCAAGTAGCCATCACAGGCTCACCACTGAACCCGGCCGGCCACCGCATGGCGCATGCGGTTCGAGCCTAGCTAGAGCTGGAGTCGATCGTGCCATCTCGGCCGTCAAATCGGATACCCGACTGGACATTGATCTCCCCCGTCAAATCGTCACCGCAAGTGCCACTTGATTAGATCATGATGCCGGTTCGTCTCACATGGTGGGTTGCCATTGTCGTTAGAGGTTTAATTGTTCAAATTATTTCATACTCCCTCCATCTCAGTTTACAAATCCTACGCGTATATCTAGGTTGCCAATTTTATCACCCTAATATAAACTATATAACACAAAAATTATACCTTTTGAAAATAAAACATCTGAAGTTTATATTGGTATATTTTTGTAATATATGACTTGTATTAGGTTGGTTAATTTGATGACCTAGGGGTACGCGCACGCCGAGAGAGGGAGTACATGTTTTTAAAATGTCGGCTGTCTGGAGCATCAATATATTATAGGTCAGCACGTATTTCCCATTTTAGATAAGGTCCATACGAGAAGAAACCCTGTTCAATCATAAATGCATGATAGTACTCCCTCCGTCCGAAAATACTTGTCGGAGAAATGAATGTATCTAGACGTATTTTAATTCCAGATACATCCATTTTTATGCATTTTTCCGACAAGTATTTCCGGACGGAGGGAGTAGATAGTAAATTCCAATGAAATGTCACCGGCATTTGTGAACACCTATGAAGTCACCTCACATAAATAGAGGGCAAGCTGAACTGATGATTGAACTCTCTAACCTCTCGTGCAACAAACATTCACCTTAAATTAGAAGAGAGCCTTGTTCTACATACATGCATGTGACGTTCTGAACAAGGGACAAGATCTTGTGCCGAAAACGAAAGAAGCAAAAGCAAATCCAGTAAGAACTTCTCGTTCCTCCATGATACACCAACAAGCACCCAAAATTAAACAATGCAGTAACCAGGACACAATATGTAATTAAACTAGAGGAAGTACTAGTAGCTAGTAGAGGTAGAGGAGTTGGACAATGGCAGTTTAGCTAACCTACCCAAAACACTTCGGCTCCCGGTCTCCCACTAGGTCATATCCAGTACTCGTGTCTGCTTCCATTTATTATTTTATAGATTTGGTCTTTTTCTCCCTCTCTCTCCTGTATTTTTTATCTTCATTTTGGCTTTCCAAGTTTGCTTGGAGAGAAACCAGTACTACCTGCATCGTGTGCAACTTTTCTTTTCTTTTTTTCTTCGCCACATTTACCGAGTATTGCAACATTTTTTTTAATTAGTACCGTTTCTTCTGGATTTCAAAATTTTCTTTTTTGGACCCCCTGCACCTCATTCCCATCAAGGCCATCAAATTTGGTTGCTGTTTTTTTTTTGTGAAAGGTTGCTGAATCATTTCACAAGTGAAAATCAGTAAAAGCATTGACGAGAGGAAACACAAGGAATCTGCATCCGTTAGCTAGCTTCAACCATGTGCAGGAACGTCACTTTCCAGCTTAAGTAACAAATTGACAAGATGAAGCACCTTTTTCAATTCTTATTTCTATTCTCTTCTCTTCTAATCTATTAAACCATAGCCATCATTCGTTTCAGACATAAGCTGCTGCTCAACATTGTCAAACAGAAAAACTATTACTCAAACACCCATTTCTTTAAAGTTCAAAGTCCATTCTCTAAGTTACCCCACTTAGAAGCTGTTGTTAAAGAAAACCCAAGTAAACTTAGTATTTCAAAAAGCATTTTAATCAAATGAAAGAAAAATAAAAAGGTTGGCTTGATGGGCACACCAGAGTGAGTAGATAGAGTGTAGGAGAAGGCCACACGGGCGCGCCCACGTCAAGGAGGAGCAGAGCAGGGAGCTTCCCGAGCAAAGATCCCCAAGACCCTATACAAAACGAGTAAAACAAGAGCAAAGCGGCCGAAGAAAAAATAGCAGGAAAAAAGAGGCGCAGAAAATCCCCACTTCACTCGTCCCCCCCTCTCTCTTCTTCCTCTCTCTCTCTGCGTCCGTCCGCGCTCCCCAACCCCCCACCCATGCTGTAACTACACTGCATCGAGAGTTCGTACTACGCCTCATCCTTCCTCCTCCTCCTCGCAGGCAGGGAGGCGCGCCGCGTCGATCCGGGAGGGGCGCCGCCCGCCGGCAGAAGCGGCAGAGGGCGCGCCGAATCTGGGGCCCGGGGGACCTGCATTGCCGGCGCGGGCGGCCAGATCTCCGGCGCCATCGGGCCGCCGCGCCACGGCATGGTGGCTGCCGCCGCCGCGCCAGATCCGGCCCGCACGTCGCGCCCGCCGCTCACGCCGGCGCTCGACAAGCCCAACTCCGGCGCCGCCGCGCCCCGCCGGCCCGCGCGCTCCGGCAGCAAGCCCGTCTCCTCCCGCTACCTCGCCTCCGCCGCCTCGCCGGCCTCCTCCACCTCGTCGACTTCGTCGTCCTCCTCCTCGTCCGCCTCGTCGCGCCGCTCCCTGTCGGCGCAGCGCGGCCGCGCCTCGACTCCGCCGCCGCAGCACGCCACGTCGCCCACGCCCGTGGCCGCGGCGGCCACGGCCGCGACCGTGACGGCGACCACG
This sequence comes from Aegilops speltoides, assembly GCA_021437245.1. NCBI lineage: Eukaryota > Viridiplantae > Streptophyta > Magnoliopsida > Poales > Poaceae > Aegilops > Aegilops speltoides. Next base: position 415,657,403 of record CM038144.1, read on the forward strand.
ATGCGGAGCCTCTCGGTGTCCTTCCAGGGGGAGTCCTTCTTCTACCAGACGTCGCGCGCGCCGCGGGCCGCGTCGCCGTCCTCGCCTGCCGGCCGGCGGGGCCCCACGCCGGAGCGGCGGAAGAGCGTGTCCTCTGTGCCGGAGGCCGAGAACGCGCGGCCCCAGCACCGATGGCCCGCGGCCAAGCCCAAGGCATCGGACCCGCTCGCTCGAAGCCTCGACTGCAACCTCGACCGCAAGGACTCCATCCTGGCTGCCGTTCAACTCCTCCGCCGATCCATGGCCTTCGACTCCACCACCTCCTTCTCCCCCTCTGACCATGCCGCGGCCGCTGGTCCTGACCTCTCTGCCTCCGACACCGACAGTGTCTCCTCGGGCAGCAACTCTGGAGCCGGCGATCCGCCACGCCGTGGCATCAGCGTGCCAGCGAGGTTCTGGCAGGAAACTAACAGCCGCCTACGAAGACTTCCGGACGCAGGGCTGCCGCAACAGTCGTCTGGACGGAGATCGTTCTCAGACAGTCAAATGTCACCGAGGCTGCCTGGCCGGTCCCCGTCTCCAAGCCGAGGAAGCAAGGGGACGGCGAGCCCATCAAGAGGGCGAGCTGGGGAGGCATCACCAAATGGGCACATGGTTCAGACGGCAGCAAATGCGCCATCTATCATTAGCTTTGCTGCAGAGGTGAGGAGGGCAAAGAAGGGGGAGAACAGAATTGAGGAGGCACACAGATTGCGAATGCTGGACAACCAGCATTTGCAGTGGCGGTGCATCAATGCTCGGACAGATGCAACCCTTCTGGTGCAGAGTTTCACTGCCGAGGTAAATCTTAACCTATGAACTTTTCTATATATTTTTTGTTCAAATGTTGATAGCTTGTTGTTAAACCTAAGTTCACTCTAAAATTTCACTTTGTGCCTCTGATAGGTAGCACCTCACTAGTTAACAAAACCAATTTTGCTGTCATGGTTGCTTGCTTAATATTTTTACTGCAAATGTGCGGTAATTCTAGATAATATGCTACTTACTGTTACTGATCACTAAGACATTTAGTATTCGCTAACTGCCTTTTTCAGGATAACGGTTAGTTTTTCACAATCTACATTGATTAGCAGATGATTTGTAAAGCGAACATATCCAACCCTTTTCGGTCAAATGTAGCGATCCTAGCTATACTATCTCTGATTGTTGATAGAGGAGATGAGGAGAATCTTTGAACACACTGCATTTCACATGTATAATGTATCCATCATTACTTAAGTTTGCCCCGGTCTGTTGAATCAAACTAAGCTTGTTGTTTTGGACTTTGATGGACATAGTTGAAGGCGCAGGCAGACTGGTATGCAATTGTGGGTGCACGAAAACATAAATTTAAGATTGGTTATGCATTAACATCTAGGCCCTATTCAAAGTATGGATCACAGCTCAACATGTATTGTCATAAATAACTGGACTAAGCTATTAGACTTTATGAGAACAAGGAGATACTACTAATGATGAATGATTATCCATCTCAAACGAATTGCAGTTAATACTATCTGATAAATCATGTACTTCCTTTTGAGTGCGAAGAAAACAAAGGGTACCAAATCAGGCATGGAAAAAGAATGATAGCTGTCCTCGTGGTTTGTGTAACCCATTTTTTCAGCTCACCATGGATGTCCTTTTTCATTGGTACTCTAGGTTACTCTCTAGTGATTACTATGCGAATCTAGTGATTGCAAAGCTTTAGCTAAGTCCTACACGTGTCTACATGTATTTACCGCTGGTAGTGAAATCTACAGTTTATATTATCCGAAACAAATGGATATACACACTAAAATTGGCAAATATAGAGATGCTTAATCACTTGTACTTGCAAAGCTATCTTTTGATGAAACTACATCGTATTTAGAAACTTCTTACATTGCAGCATAATTATATGCTTATGCGTAAAAGAATCGGAGAAGGCCCAGTATGTTTTTATTATAACAACTGTTTCCTATCTCATTTTTTTCATCAGAAAACCCTACACAGTGCATGGAAGGAAATATCAAAGTTGCGTGACAATGTCAGTTCGAAAAGGTGCAAACTCCAGCTTCAAAAACAAAAACTGAAGCTGTTTGCTATTCTTAGGGGAGAGGTATGTGATATCAGTTACATAGCTTATCTTATTACTTTTACTGTTTTATGGTTTGTATATGATTTTCTTTTCCTTTTATTTACTTTGTATAGCTTATTTATCTGACAGCTTTCATTTGACATGTTCAGATGTCCTATCTAGAGGAGTGGTCTCATGTCGAGAAACACCATTCAAGTTCTTTGTCAGCAGCAATTGAAGCACTAAAGGCCAGTACTCTCCGTCTTCCGGTTGTTGGCGGTGCAAAGGTGGGAATTTTCTCATCAAACCTTAGCTGACTCGTTTTGTTTTCTGCAAGCTAACAATTGCTTATCTCTGAGCAGGCTGATGCCCAAGGTGTGAAGGAGGCTGTTAACTCAGCGGTTGATGTAATGCATACAATGGCATCTTCGATGTGTAATTTGTTGTCAAAGGTGCATTCCAACATCCTGCAAAGCTTCAATCCACATTTCTTTTCCTTGGTTTCGGTTGTTATATAATCTCAAATTGTCAAGAATGAACTCATCATTTTTATGTTACAACAAGTCCACAAATATAAGCTCCATCCCTGATGGATGGCTTTGTGATAATGCAGAAAATTGTATTTATTCTTGATTTCTCTTATTGTGTTGTACTCCCTCCTAAAGTTGAGACACTTATTTTGGGACGGAGGGAGTATAAGATAATCTTTGGCACTATGACTTAGTATGCACATTTTAGTTATTACTCCCTCCGTTCCTAAATATAAGTCTTTTTAGAGATTCCACTCTGGACTACATACAGGGCGAAATGATTGAATCCGTATGTAGTTTGTAGTGGAATCTCTAAAAAGACTTGCATTTAGGAACGGAGGGAGTACTATTTATTAAGGCTCTGTTCGGTATTGTGGTGGATTTTAATAATCCTTTTTGTCTTAACCAGCTTTTGCCCCATTTTATCGTTCCCTCGACCAAAATTCCTACTTCTGTCAGATATTTTTTCGGAACAGTTCATAAAATAAGTTGAGACCAACACACTTCAGTACTACATACTGGGCCTAGGTCTGCCTGGTGTCGTTGTTTTCGAGAACTACATTTTTCTTACTTTATATAGCTTAAGGTTGTATGACATAGTCTGTTCTTCTAGTTCCTGATTCGTCTTGAGTATGAACTCTAATTTCAAATCTGGATCTATGCGCTAATTGCTTTCTGATCCCTGTTGTAAATACATAATGACAAGTGGGCAGCTATTCTCTGCCATATTGATTCTTCATAAATGCAGATCTAAGATAGACAGATAGGATGTAATTACACTTGACAGTCTGCATGAAAAACAGGCCTGCGTTCTGTAATAGACCTACAATTCTGTTGTCGATTGTGAATGTAGTCTGCTTGCCTCTTTTGTGAACACTTGGCAATAGGATGTAATTACACTTGATGGTCTACATGGCCTTGAACAATAAGCAGACTATCAAGACATTCATGTCATGTCAATGAGTTTCTTGTGGCAGTCTCCCATTTCTTAACTTGTCATAAATTTTTATTGATCCAGGTGGAGGGGACAAGCTCCGTGGTGTATGAGCTTGCGAAGCTTGCAACACAAGAGCAAATGCTGTTGGACCAATCAAGGGATCTCTTGTCCACGGTGGCAGCGATACATGTAGGGAGAGATCTTCTATGACCTTTGGTTCAGTTCTGGACAATGTTTAGATAATTGTGTTAACGGTACATATATTCCAACGCAGGTCAAACAGTGTAGCCTGAAAACTCATTTGCTGCAGCGAAAGCAAAGGCAGAGCCAGACACAGTGGTAGATCAGTTATCCGAGCCACGTTGGTGGTCACTACTAACATGACACGGCCTCATCTTTCCTCACTGGAGACTACTACTACAGGTAATAAAGCTGTAACCATTTGTTGGGTGTGAAGTGTGTCCCTCCTAATCTGCCCGATCGATCCCCTGCTGAGTGTAGCTGATTCATGTAATTTTTTCCGAGTGCATATCACCATAGAATGGCCTCCCCCCTCTTTGCCTGCGGTTTGTTTGCAGCGGGTGTATACAGAGAGAGAACCTAGTGTTTGACCAAAGATAAGCTTTGCTGTAGATATGAGAAAGCTTAGCTTGCTTGTTGTCGTCGTCTGCGTGCTGAGTGCTCGAGTGCTGGTTTGTAATTCTGGGAATGGAAACAACTGTCTGTTTGATATAGGCGTTTTCATGGCCGATTAACGCGGAGATTTGTTTTCCTTATCGTGACCTGCTCGTGTTGCATATGCCTGCGTTGTTAATCCTGGAAGCGTGATGTGCTCTCTCTGCTTGTTTGTTGTAACGAAACTGTGATACTTACGCTGGTTGCATGGACCTCTGACTCTGAGCGGCTGTTGCTGTTCTCTTTCCGTGTTGCTGATCTTGCAGTAATTGAGAAGAAATGGTAACGTGAGATGTGTGTGGCATGTTGAATGTGGTACGGGATGTGGATCCTGCTGAGGTGTGTAGGCCACGTACCGTAATGGAAGGCCCGGACGGCGTCCGCGTCCGCCGGTTGGCGGCGTGTCACTTCACAGGCAAACCGACACAGCAGGCCACCGTCCCCCGTTGGCCGTTGCCCACGCGCGGCGAACGTACGTGCCGTGCCTACCAACCGTCCTGTTCGGCTGCCTCCGCCGGAGAGCGACGGTATTCGACGGGCGCGGCGACAAGGGCACACGGCGATTTAAGACCGGCGGCCCCTTGCGCCAGCGTTGCGCGTAAAAACAGTGCCGTGATACGGAGGGATCCAAGGCGTTTGTTGGCTCTGGAGTCTGGACTCTGGTCGTTGCAGCCTCGACAAAAAACAGGTCTTTGTTGTTTGAGAAACAGTTCACCTCGAACCCCAGGCAGCATGCACCAGGACCCTGGTTGCCCTTCATTCGCGCCTATCGTGGCGGGCGCCAGGACTGTGCTGCGGGTCGTGCACTGGAACGAGTTTTTTCTTATAATATTTTTAGGGGATGATGCGAGCTAGTTTTGCTCCTGCCCCCCCGACGCCGACGCTGGGCCGTATGGCCATGTGTCATTTAGGCAGCAGGCTGAAGCCTCAGCACATCATGTCTACGAATGGCGTGTTCTTGCCTCGAAAAAAAAAAGAGTGGTGTCAGGACCTAACGGCGAGCATCTGAAGAATTAGGGCCTGTTTGGATGGCTGCCAAAGGCTGCCTTTCCAAAATTTTGGTCGTTGACCACAAGGTGGGTAGCCGTTTGGATTGCAGCCGAATCTCCCGATGGCTGCCAATTTTTTGGCCAGCCGTTGTGATTCTGTACTAGTACATGGGCGAGTTCTCGGCAGCGATTTCCTTGGCCAAAAATTTGGCAGGCCATCGTTTTGGCAGGGCTGGTTTGGGTTCAATCCAAACAGCCCCTTAGAACAAAGATTCAGTTAAGTTTGAATTCGTAGTTGTTGCCGCGAAGCTCCCAGCACCGTCCATCTGTGATCTGACGCTCCTACGCCCGTACCGCTTCGCGGTTTCTTGATGCTCTGGATCGTGTCCATCCATCCTGCATCAGACGGTTGTAGATCTCGAGCGCGTCGTTGTTTACCTTTCCGCCAAAGTGAACAATGTCTACCAGCTTCAGTTTTACTTTCTTAGTTTTTCCTTCATTTTGTAAGGATATAAAGCCCGGTTTCTGGATCGATGGATAACCATCTCTTGTATTAGGGTTCCCCCCTTAGCCACCAGTGTTCCTAGCCGGCCTTAGGTTCCTCTTGATTTGCATCCAAACTCTCAAAATCATCCAATAAAGTTGCTAAGATTTGAGTGTTTCAGTTAACTTGTCTGAATCTAGTTCTTCGGACCGACTCGGGTTTGACAAGTGGTAATCAGAGCTTGGTTCATCTCCTCGGCGGCACGCGATCTGGTGCCGAAGTGAAGTTGAAGGAGCCGTAAAATCCTTCACTCATGGTGTGTTCCCTGGTGGAGTATGGCGGCGGCGATAGTTTGGTACAGGTCTGGAGCTGGGAAGTGGTTGCAGAAACGCACCATTTTGGCACTAAAATCTCACCCTGCCACTCGGATCCGATGTTCTTCCGACGACGCGGCGTTTGCGGTAGTGCTAGCGGCGGCAGGATCAATGGCTAAGGTCCGGTTGCAGCTTTTGCTGTTGTAAAATCCCCTCCTTTACCCGAAGATCATCAGTACTGAGGTTACTTGGCTCCTTGCCAGTTCTAAAATCCTTCCTGTTATGCTTTTTCTCACATGATGGCTGGCCCAACCGACTCCTCTTCCACGGAGAACTTGGAAGTACTGTCCTTGCAATTGGAACCCTACAATAACATAGAGAGCACGACAGGCAGGACTTTGAGGATTTCAAGAGCATGTGACAAACAACTTCCAGTCACTCCAGAAAACCTTAGGGGAACTACAGGGCACTTTAAATCAGTTTATCTTTGGTTTCCCTAAACTAAGAGATAACCCACCCAATACCCAAGATGTTAGTCAAGGTAGTGGACAACATCAAACCCCTCAAGGCTCTCTCAAACACCCAATAGATGATCTTCATGCTCCACCAACGGATGGCTCTGCAGTCCTTGTTTAGCAGTAGACTGGAAAAGAGCTCAGTTTAGATGGCAGCAATAGAATTCCCTATGGACACCCTCATTTTGCTCGTAACAAAAACAATGCTACTGAAGCAAAAGCTACCAGTGGAGGTCCTCAAATAGGAACTGCACAACAAAAAACGGCATGTTTTTGGTTCGGTTTGCCTATTTTGTGGAATGGGAATATCAACATGGAGGCGAATTATGTCATACAAATGGGATGTGACTAGCCACGATTAACCCGATTTGGGGTATGATTTGGAATCTATCTTGCCCAGCTAAGGTGAATTTTTTATATGGCGTACGTTGCATGGCAAACTCCCATGTTCTGTTACACTTGCTAGTAGACATATGAAGGTCTCGCCAAATTGTCCTTCTTGCTCATCTGGTCCAGAAAATACAAAGCATCTGCTATTTCTATGGCATAAAGCAAGAGCAATATGGAGAAGACTAGGAATTGATGATATTGTTCTTAAGGCCTGTGAAATAGATCGCACGGGTGAGGCGATGCTGGAATACGTACTTTTTATGCCAGAATAGGAAGTGCGTATTATTGGAATCTAGAATGTGCGTGAAACGATTGCGATTTCAACCTGGTATCTCTGGTGGGAAAGGTGTAAATTGGTTCACAACAAGACAACTCAGAATGCGCAATAGATTTCTATGGGGATCCATGCTCTTACAACTAATTTTGTTACAACCACATCTCCTAAGGTTTCCATGAAAAAGGTGGGCTGGTCATGTCCTCCTGTGGGGTTTGTTAAACTTAACGCCGATACTTCTTTTGACCATGACCTTCTTAGGGGTACGATGGGGGCGGTCCTAAGGGATGCTAAAGGAAGATTCATTGCTGGGGGGAATGGAAAGATAGAGTGGTGCAGATGTATTGTCGGCCGAAGCTCTGGCCCTAAAATTCGGGCTATCACTCATGCAAAGGACGGGATGCAATCGTATTATCATTAACTCGGACAACATGGAGGTGATTGATATCATCAAGGAAGGAGGACGGTCGGCGGTGGCGGTGGTTTTTGAAGTTTGTTTTCATTTTGCTTGACTTTGCTATCTCTAGATTTGAGCATTGTAATAGAGAAGCAAATAAAGTTGCCCACGAACTTGCTAGATTAGCTAGATTTTCTTTGACTTCTGATTGGCTTGAGGAGCCCTTACATGAAATTATACCAATCCTCATAAATGATGTAATGGTTATTTCAAATGAATAAAGTGTCGATTTTTTCCAAAAAAGTGCAAGACAATAGAAGACCTCTTGCCATAGTAAAGCCAACAAAGTACAACATCCCTGAGTTTGATGGAAATGGCACTGACTCTTGGATACAAACTATTGAAATGTACATTGAAGCTGCAAGAACACCAGCTGAACAGAAAACTGAGATTGCAGTTACATACCTCAAGGGCCCTCTTATCGAATGGTGGAGAGGAACTGGGATAATTGCCAACACATTGCCTTGGCACATATTTTGTAGGTATCTTGGAGAAGGATTCTCTGAAACTTCTGTATGTGATAACGTGAGAACTTTCCATGCTTTTACTCAAACAAGCACTGTCAATGCCTATGTACTGAAGTTTGGGCAGTCCATGAATTTAATGGGAAGAGATAATCTAGCTCTACCTCAAGATTACTACAAAATAAGGTTTATAGCCGGCTAAAATGACAACATTCAACATCACGTTCAGTGTCATGAGCCCCATGACTTACAAAAGGCAATATGGCTTGCAAGGAGGATAAAACATGCACAACCACATAGAAGAGTTGTAATTTAGAGCACTATTGTTCAGCAGGTTAGAAGGCAGGTGCAATTTGATCCTGGAAAGCCTGGCCGAGCTAACAGTGCCTCAATCATACAACAAGCCAGAGTTAAGGGAATCTGTTACAAATGGAAGGAACCTTGGTTTCCAGGTCACAAAAAGTGTGTAAACTTGCTAACCAAACTCAAATACAGGCCCTACAAGATGTTGTCCTGCAAATGTTGAAGTATATTACACTAAAGTTGCAGATGACAGTGATACACCACCCCTTCTTGAAACTGAAGATCCATCCTTACAGATTTCCATGCATCCTCTCATGGGCATAAGATCTTGTAAACTCAGCTTCACTGTTACAATATTGTTGGGAAACACTCCTGCTACTGCATTAATTGATAGTGGTAGCACCACTACATTTATCACACCAAAAATGGCTAATCAGGCAAAGTGCGCTCTTACTCCCACTAGAAAGAGAATTTTTTTTAGCAAATGGTGGAGCTCTCCGGTATGAATTCATTGCTCTACAATGCCCCTTCTCCATACAAGGGACTAACTTCTCTAATGATTTTAGAGTTTTACAATTGCAAGGATATGATGTAATCTTGGGAGCTGATTGGATGGCCTCCTTTAGTCATGTAGAATTAGATTTTGAAGAGATGCATGTGCAAATCACACTAAAAATAGGGGAGAAAAGAATTTTCAAGGATGAAAGTCTCCCTACTGTAGGTGTCCAAGAAATGGACAGTCAGGAGTCCTTATCTGAAGAACCACTCTATGGAGTTGTTCTGCTCCTCAACATAATTGTTGTATAGGAGCCTGTGGACACTATCATACCACTTCCAGTTCAACATATCTTAGACAAATATTCTCCTGTTTTTGGCACACCAACTAACCTCCCCAAAGATCTATGGACCATGCAATACCTTTCACTCCTGAGGCAAAAATCATTAACCACCTTACAAACTACCCACCACCAGAAAGTTGCTATGGAAAATATCATCAAAGACATCAAAGTCATGACTAAAGTGATTAGGGACATCACAAGCCTCTACTCCTCTCTAGCTGTTCTTGTGAATAAGAAGGTCATGACTTGAAGATTGGTTAATGATTTCAGAAAGGTCAACCAGCAATCAAATTGAAATAAATACCCAATACCTATCATAGAATATTTGCTTGATGAATTAAAGGGAGCATTGTATTCACTAAATTGGACCTGGGAAGTGGCCATCATCAGATAAGAATGCACTAAGAAGACATTGGAAAAACTGCATTCAATACACATTGTGGCTATCATGAATACCTTGTCATGCCCTTTGGCCTGACAAATTCACCTACCACTTTCCAATTGTGGATGAATACAATCCTAGCACTATTCCTTAGAAAATTTATACAAGTTTTCTTTGATGACATACTAATATAGAATAGAAATATGAAGGAGCATCTCATTCATCTGCAACAAGTTCTGGAAGTACTTCAATCTCACCAGTCATATGCAAAAAATCAGCAAGTGCACCTTTGCACAACATCTGGTTGAGTACCTCGGACATGTCATTAGAGGTGATGGAGTTGCCATAGACCCGATCAAGGTTGAGGCCATAGTTCAATGGCCCACTCCAGAAAATGCAACTCAGCTAAGAGGCTTCCTTGGTCTCACTGGTTACTACATGAGGTTCATACGAAACTATGGGTTTGTCTACAGACCCTTGTTCCAGTCCGTGAAGAAGGATAAGTTCCAATGGGCACTAAACAGATGGAAGCTTTGAATATTTTGAAACATAAGATGACCCAAGCCCCTGTGCTTGCCCTCCCTGATTTGTCTAAATATTTTATCCAAGAAATGTATGCATGTGCTTATGTAATAGGGGCTGTACTAATGCAAGATGGAAGGCCATTCTCATTCTTTAGCAAGACTATTGTCCCTAAAGCTACATTAATGTCAACATATGACTAGGAGGCCCTAGCTATAACTGAAGCACTGGAAACATTACTTTGCTGCATCCTCACTGATTATAAGGACTGGTCAGCAGAGCTTGAAATATATACATAAGAACAAAAACTCACTGAAGGGATTCAAGATAAATAGTTAATCAAGCTCTGGGGCTACAACTTCAAAATGGAGTAAAAATAGGGCAAGAATGAACAAAGTTGCTAATACCATGTCTAGAGTCAAGTACAAGCTGAACTTACTTATGGCCATTACTGCAAGACCTGCTTGCATATCTGAAGTAGTTGCAAGTTATGCACATGACCAAAGGTGCAAAGACCTAGTAACCCAACTAGCAACTACCCCAGCTGTTGTCCCAAATTATGTCTTACAATACGATATCTTAAGATACAAAAATAGAATTGTCATTAGAAATGACACTGATCTCAGAACTAAACTAGTGCTTGCATTGCACAATTCTGAAATTGGAGGACATTATGGACATAGAGCTACTTATCAAAGAGTGAAGCTTCTCTTCCATTGGCTAGGCATGAAACAATTCATTGTAGACTTCATTAAGCAATGTCCCACATGTCAGATTAATAAACCTAAACATTGAAAATACCCTGATCTGCTACAGCCCTTGCCCATCCTTGACTTTGCCTGGTGTCACATAAGCATGGACTTCGTGGAAGGCCTCGCCACATTATGCGATAAGGACTTGATATTAGTGGTGGTGGACAAATTCACAAAGTATGGCCATTTCATCCTAATGAAGCACCCAATTACTGTCAACTCGGTGGCCAAAGCATTTACTGACAACATCTTCAGATTACATGGATTGCCTTTAGTTATTGTAACTGACAAAGATCGGATCTTCAGCAGCCACCTTTCGCAGGAACTATTTAAGAAGCTGGACATTAAGTTGCACATGAGCACTTCTTATCATCCTCAATTTGATGGCAAAACTTAAAGAGTTAATCAATGCTTGGAAAACTAGCTTAGGTGCATGGCTTTCTTATATCCAAAGAAATGGATGCATTGGCTCTCCCTTGCAGAATGGTGGTATAACACTAGGTACATACTTATCTGAAATCACTCCTTTTCCAAGCTCTATACAATAGACTTCACAATATGATCTTTGAAGCCGCCTCTATCCAGCTGAACAAGTGGAAGATTTCTCATCTCTCCTTACCGCAGAATAGGCTGCAACCCAGATAAAAGAAATTTGTTGAGAGCACAAGAAAGAATGAAACATCATGTTGAGAAAAAGAGGTCTGAAAGGACCCTAGAGATAGGAGATATGGTATATCTAAAACTGCAGTCATACAGACATACTACCTTGAGCATCCACAATTTTCTCAAATTGCACTCAAGATACTATGGCCCTTTCAAAGTACTTCAGAAAGTTGGAAATGTCTCCTACAAGTTGCTCTTACCTGATGATTGCAAATTACACCCAACTTTCCATGTCAGTCAATTAAAGAAGCATCTAGGGCCTCAAGCAATACCCAACGCAAAACTTCCACTACTTAATGCTGATGGAACAATTCTTCTGGAACCAGAGAAGTTAATGGAAAGGAAACTCATCCCCAGAGCTCAAGGCGACATTCACATTCCTGTCGTGCGCTGGCTCATCAAGTGGAGTAAAATGGACGAGAAAGATGCCACTTGGGAAGACGCCACATTCGTACAGAAGGTTTTCCAAAGTTCCGACCCTAAGGAGATGTCTGGAGGTGTTCGGGGGAATTGTCAGGACCTAACGTGAGCATATGAAAAATTTGAACACTGCAGGCATAGATTCTGTTAAATTTGAATTCCTAGTTGTTGGCATGAAGCTCCCAGTACCGTCCATCTGCGATCAGACGCTCCTCCGGCGCGAATTCCTAGTTGTTGGCATGAAGCTCCTAGTACCGTCCATCTACGATCAGACGCTCCTCCTGCGTTCGTACTGCTTCGCGGCTTCTTTTTTTCGGGGAGAAAACTTCCAATCTATTTATCCTCAATCACGGTAGTACAATGAACACCAGAAATAATAAAAATTACATCCAGATCCGTAGACCACCTAGCGCTGACTACAAGCATTGAAGACAGCCGAAAGCGCGCCGTCGTCATCGCCATCCCTCTCCGGAGCCTGTCAAAACTTGTCGTAGTAGATCGCATCCATCCCGCATCGTATGGCTGTACATCTCGCGTGCGTCGTTGTTTACCTTCCTGGCAAAGAGAACAATGTCTACCAGGTTTAGTTTCACTTTCTTACTTTTTCCTTCATTTTGTAAGGCTATAAAGCCCAATTTTTGGATCGGTGAGAACCATCTCTTCTATTAGGGTTTCCTCCTTAGCCACCAGTGTTCCTGGCTAGCCTTAGGTTCCTCTTGATTTGCATCCAAACGCTCCAAATCATCCAATAAAGTTGCTAAGATTTGAGTGTTTCAGTTAACTTGTCTGAATCTAGTTCGTCAGACCGACTCGGGTTTGACAAGTGGCATGTTGACAGAAATTGCTGGTTACAAATTTTTAAGCATTCCTAGCTTAAAAGGACCATTGGCCTCATTTTTAGTTATTCGTACAATCAATGTATTTTTCCTGAGAGAACGATCAATGTAATGTTGTGAGTATGGCTGAGTCTGATTCCACCCACAGCTCTATAACCATGTTATAAGAAACTAAAGCATATTATGTAGAAATTATTTGGTTTTTAATGACAAAAATGCTTCTCCTCTACAGGTTATTTTTCGGTGTATGCACTCGCTACGTACGTGGTCTATGCTACAACGACCGGAGTACCAACCGTTGTTCATGGTGGTGTGTACGTGATTGGACCAGTGGCTACGGAGGTTTTTTCCCAACATGGGTGGCAGCATAACCTGCAGATCGATCCACCACCCCCTTCGTCATAAGCATAGTGTCGGTCTATAGGACTCTACTGTTGCCAATTTGTCGATTTTTATTTCATTAACTTTTGTCAGACTTCTGGATTTGATTGTGTGCATGTTAGTTATGCAGAGGTCGGGTGTTACTCATAATGCTTTGTATCCGCTTGATGCTACATTTTGAGACAATAAAGTCGCCCTTTATTGAAAAAGAAACTAAAGCATATATCCTCGGTAATGACATGATACCTTTTAGTTTGTACCCAGCATCATCACAAAGCAAAAAATATGATAATCATACTTGCATGTCGCATGACATAAACTATATCTAAATCTCCCAGAAGGTAGACTTGAAATGTCCTTACTACCAAAGATGGCATTGTCAATGTTCCAACCAACCGTGCCACCTCACCTTCTAGTAGATCCGTGGTTAATCTCTGGATTTATTTGAAAGACGCATGTTCCTTCTGTCCTCCATCAACTTAATTCAAGTTCACTTTGCCGTTTTCCGTTCTAAATAATCGTAATCGTACTATCGTCATCGGACCCGTCTTGCTCAATTTTTCAACCCGGTGCCACCGAGTTAGCGGCATTTCCTTCGGCATCCCCTTTGAAATTTCCAAGAAAATATTCTCCAAGGGAGCTTTAAAGTTTGTCTCGTGCTTGATTTCTACCACCTTCAGGTTCTTGTACTCAAGAAGTGTTGAGTTACGGCGTTTGGAAGGTTTACTCTTCGGCTGGGCCTTCCCTCTCCTCTTTGGGCGCTCCAAAAACTTTGTTGAGTAAGGTTGAATGCATGTTAATACCAACTAAAAAAAAGAGGGAATACCAAGAAAGGAGAAAATCGTCCTCAATTGTAATGAAAGATATAACTGAGAACGCATATACCTTGCAAAAGTGCATTCCAACGTTCTCGAGATTTTGGGCGTTCCGAAGGATACTCGTCAAAGCTTGATAGCTTACTCCAAGGTCACAATGGCTGAGGAGTAAAGTTTTCAACTCATGGAACACCTGAAATTCTTGTGATTCCTTGCCTAACAACGTCTGGTAGATGACAACAAAGAAATGCATTTATACATGCTGAATATTGGATTAGTCATTTAGACATAGCATTGCACAATAACATCCACGCATCTTAGTAATAACTACAGCATGCTACTAGGATCTGTGAACACGATAACAAAGACAGGACGAGGACGGCATGTAGATATATACAGATACCAGGAAGATATACTGACTCTGGATATATGATACTCCCTTCGAGACGGAGGGAGTACCAACCAACGGTGTTACACGACTGATTTTGTTTTCTAAAACAAGGCACATTGAATTTGGAGTTGAAGTTCATGACGCAGAATCCATGTTTTATTTTTAGGATTTGCTAAATCTCAATCAACTGAGACTTAATCAAGTCTCGGTCGATGCTATATCCGTGAGATCTTACGTGGAGATCCGTACAGAAAGTTCTTTTAATTTTTTTCTTTTTTCTTTTATATGTTATGTCACTTGACTAAGACTTGGTCAAGTCTCAGCCGACTGAGATCTAGCCACACCCTTTTTGTTTAGAGAACATACCATGTCTTAATAATTTTATTACTATGTATTGGGTAGCTCTATGCCTCTATGCATGTATAATTTTAACAGACTTTGTACAATTTTCAGAGAACTACACAATCTGCCCAAGATCCCTATAAATGGTTTTATGTGGGCAACATGCTACCAATGCGATATCAAATTTCGAAGACACGGATTGGGAGCTAGAATGGATACATACCGTCGTGGTGAACCCCGAGAGATGTAGATTTCTGACATTGGGGATGCAGGCGAGGAAGTTGCACATGGACTTCAAGAAATCAAGCTTGTGTGGTTGCATCACCCGTCTGTTCCGCTGCACCTCGTCATCCGTGTCCTTTATACAGATGGACGCCTGGACGAGCGATGACAGCACCTGGTTCTCAGAAGTGACCACAGGGTAGCCACGGTGGCTGCCGAACGGGATCACGAGGCGCAACGAGGCTAGGTGAGGAACCGCCAGGACAAGAGCGGAGAACCTGTAGCTGTAATCGGAGCAGCTGAGGAGGGCGAAGCTCTTGAGCGTGGGAGATGCGACGGCGCAGAAATCTTGTTTGCAGTTCTCGACGTGCAGGTCCTCGAGGACGGGGCACTGGTCGCCGAGATCCCGCCCGAAACTAGGGCTCAGCTGGACGCCGAAGAGACGGAGCCTCGTGAGGCGGCAGGTAGCGCCGGAGGCCAAGCGCGACGTGTCCGGCCAGCAGACTCCGCTGCCGTAGCCGTAGCCGCAGTGTATGTCGACCGCAGCCGGCCGGCGCGCGAGCCCGCGGCGGATCCACCTGTCGACGGCCATCTTCCTGCTGCCGTTGACCAAGTGCAGGCGGAACGCATCCAGCGGCGCCGATTGGGCGGTGATCGACGACGATAGCAGGTCGGCCATGTCTTCGAAGCTGTCCCACTGGCACACGTCTAATGCCGTTGGGACGCCGGGGCGCTGGAACTCGCGCTGGTCGATGCTGAGGCAGGTCATGGAGCGCCAGAGGTGCCTCCACCGACGCGAGAGCGCGCTCGTCCGCACGGCCTGCCGGCACCCGAGGAGGGAGAGGATGTCGTGCAGGAGGCAGTCTGGCAGGTCGCTTAGCCGGTCGGAGCCGCCGAGACGGGCGCGCTTGCTGGAGGAGGCTGCCGCCGTCTCCACCTCCGTGTGGATTGTATCGCGCTCGCGCTTGCGGGTGGAGGCCGCCGTCCCCATCTCCGTGATTACCGTAAAGCAGCAGGGGAGGTGCTTGCCTAGGTAGCCTGGAGCTGGTACTTATAGGGGAACCGTGCGCGAGATTGGTTCCGTCGCCGTGTCGAGGGGATAGGTTTGCACCTTCTTTTTTTCCATTTGATTTGAAGTTGGATTCGGTTTGCACATTGCGCCGTACCGAAATATTTCCTCCGTTCCTAAATATAAGTCTTTCTAGAGATTTTAATATGAACTACATACAGATGTATATGGGCGTAGTTTAGAATTTAGATTCACTCATTTTGCTTTCTATGTAGTTCATATTAGAATTTTTAAAAAGACTTATATTTAGGAACAGAGGGAGTACTTTGTAGTAGTCAGGCAGCAGTGCCACCCTTCACATTACATTGTTCGTCGTGTACAGAACCAAGCCATACAATTTTTCGGCCACTAGTTCTACTATAGCTCGCCAATAAATGACTTACATGATTATAATTTCGTCAAACATGAGTAATACAAGTACTTTGTTGCCCTATGAGTTGCTTGATCTCATGGACAGTGAAACTATAAGATGATCTATACATACCTTCCTTTTGAAGAGGTTTACACCATTTGGACAGTCAGTATCACTATGGATAACAAGTTGGCTCCATTGAAGTGACATCAAGATCCCTTCCTTCAGTGCAACAAGTTTAGATTCAAATGCATCATTGCGGTGCATGTGCCGTACGGATTTGCAATAGGGATGACAATGGTCCAATTCCCCATAAATCTGTGGGAAATTTATGCACTGTGAGATGCGTACAAGAAGTTTTGATCCCACAATCTAATATAAGAATGGTGGACCATCCTCAACTAAAAAAGAAAGTTTACCCTTCCCCAATGCTAAGCACTGATCGACCAGGTGCTAGCCTCAACCGGTAGCCTCCTCCACCGCACGATCTATCTTCTTTCTGGCCGTTTGATTCGAGGGCCTCTTTGATTCATATCATCATATGATTCTTAAAAAAAAGGCAGGAATAGGAAAAACATAGGATTGGCAAGGCATGCCATCTCAATCCTACAGGTTTTTGGTTTGTTTGATTGCATCATAGGAAATGCAAAGGATTCTTTTAAAGAGGTTTCAGTGGATGCTAGAAATCCTATGGGAAGTAGTACAAAGAAATAATTCCTTTGCGATTCAGTCCTATGAATCAAACAACCAACATAGGATTTTTTTCTAAGAATTCTAATCCTCCAAAGTTCTACAAAAATCCTTTGAATCAAAGGAGCCCTAAAAATTCTTTTTGTACACCTGACAACAAGGGAATTCCTAAATGACACGCATCCCTCCTCGTAATAAAAGCAGGAAAAAGGAGAGAAGAGCACCACCCCAGCTCAGGATGTTGAAGTTCAGAATGTTGAATGGATGAAAAATATGTTAGGGGTATGGCATTGTGCTTTGTTGCCTAGAACGTGTTTGGTAGGTTGTATCATTTTCGGAGTCTATGCATTCGTGATTCAGTTGGGCATGACTGAGTAAATAGGTGATTTTCCCGCGTGTGCTGCGGGAATTTAAAGATTAATTTCGGATAAATTATGCATCAACAAATGAGCTAAATTAAAGCTATTATTTTAAACTAATTATGTGCGAACAAACAGTGTACATGTACACTGTACCTGTCACGACCTGGTTCCTGAGAGGGGCCCCGAATCTTTGCGTTTACTGTGTCAGCCGCTGGATCAATAGCTAACACGCACAACCGGCGATGAAATGCCAACAATACATCACATTTCATAGTATTACATCGCAGATCTAGTGCTTTACAGTACGCACTTGCTTAACTCATGTGCTAGCTTACAATATAATTATGCAGTGGAGATAATATTCTAGCATTGTGGCGTCCATTCACCAACATGTAGGAGTTGAGTATAGTGTCGTAACCCTACTTCGTATCTTTCCTTCGACACGGCAGTTCCTACAACATGTTACATTGCGGCCACAAGGGTCAATACATTGAATGTATTTGCAAGCTTCACCAGTTAGTAGGCCAAACTCAATTATGCATTTGGGGTAAGTGGAGTTTAAGGCTCTTTGCAGAAACTAGTTTTATCCAACTTCATAATAGGTGGTTGTCGGTGCCAAAACCGGCAGATCTCGGGTAGGGGGTCCTGAACTGTGCGTCTAAGGCTAATGGTAACAGGAGGCGGGGGACACGATGTTTACCCAGGTTCGGGCCCTCTCCGTGGAGGTAATACCCTACTTCCTGCTTGATTGATCTTGATGATATGAGTATTACAAGAGTTGATCTACCACGAGATCTTAGAGGCTAAACCCTAGAAGCTAGCCTATGATTATGATTGTTGTCCTACGGAGTAAACCCTCCGGTTTATATAGACACCGGAGGGGGCTAGGGTTACATAGAGTCGGTTACAGAGAAGGAAATCTACATATCCGAATTGCCAAGCTTGCCTTCCACGCAAAGGAGAGTCCCACCCGGACACGGGACGAAGTCTTCAATCTTGTATCTTCATAGTCCAACAGTCCGGCACAAGCATATAGTCCGGCTTTCCGAGGCCCCCCTAATCCAGGACTTCCTCAGTAGCCCCTGAGCCAGGCTTCAATGGCGATGAGTCCGGCGTGCAGATTGTCTTCGGCATTGCAAGGCGGGTTCCTTCTCCGAATACTCCAAAGAAGCCACGTACCACCGTAGAGAGCACAATATTCCATGAATCTAATCTGCTGACAACTTTTACCTAGCGTGACATCACGCCGCGTCCCGATTATTATCAAAACCGTTTTCCCCAACCTGGCATTGCACGTCTTGCGAGGCGGTTTTATTGGCATGTCTTGTCGAAGCAGAAATCGTGTCCCCCTTATCACGGGATTCTCATCAATACGGGCGTGGGTAACCCAACCGTGCCGTTAGTACGACTCCTCGGTTTAGGCAAGTTCCAAACGGCGGCGCGGAGGATGCTTGACATTCATCCTCTTTATAAAGAGGCCAAGACCTGCCCTTTTCTTTCCATGCCTGATCCTTCCCTTCTCCTACCTCGAGTTCCAACACCCAAGGTTCAGTCCACGCGCTCCGGACCTTCAATCATGTTCAGATCCAAGCCTCAAGGCCGGTGGATGGCCTCTTCTGTCACAGAGGAGGACATCAAGAAGCTTAGGGAGGCTAGGTATCTGACCGCCGAAATCCTTCACAGGCTTCCTGCCCAAGGGCAGGTTATTCCTACTCCCAAACCCAACGAGAGCGTTGTATTCATCTCCCACTTCATCCGAGGGCTAGGCTTCGGTCTTCATCCCTTCGTTAGAGGGCTCATGTTCTATTACGGGCTAGATTTTCATGATCTAGCTCTAGATTCCTTCCTTCACATCTCGTCGTTTATTGTCGTGTGTGAGGCCTTCCTCCGCATTACCCCACACTTCGGCTCATGGCTCAAGACCTTCAATGTGAAGCCGAAGATAATCGACGGGCGACACGCGGAGTGCGGAGGCGCTATAATAAGCAAAGGTGCCGACGCCTTATGGCCAAAGGGTTCCTTCCCGGAGGTGTCCGACCTATGGCAACGGGAGTGGTTTTATATCACAGCACCTCGAGGTACAAAGTGGGCAGCCGCCCCGGCCTTCCGCTCTGCCCCTCCGCCACATCTTGCATCATGGGTCAACAAGGGGCTGGACTGGGGACCGGTTAATGACGTGTGATGACCCACAAGTATAGGGTATCTATCATAGTCCTTTCGATAAGTAAGAGTGTCGAACCCAACGAGGAGCAGAAGGAAATGACAAGCGGTTTTCAGTAAGGTTTTCTTTGCAAGCACTGAAATTGTAGGTAACAGATAGTTTTGTGATAAGATAATTTGTAACGGGTAACAAGCAATGAAAGTAAATAAAGTGCAGCAAGGTGGCCCAATCCTTTTTGTAGCAAAGGACAAGTCTGGACAATTTCTTATAATGAGAAAAGCGCTCCCGAGGACACATGGGAATTATCGTCAAGCTAGTTTTCATCACACTCATATGATTCGCATTCGGTACTTTGATAATTTGATATGTGGGGGGACCGGTGCTTGGGTACATCCCTTACTTGGACAAGCATCCCACTTATGATTAACCCCTATTGCAAGCATCCGCAACTATAAAATAAGTATTAAGGTAAACCTAACCACAGCATTAGACATATGGATCCAGATCAGCCCCTTACGAAGCAACACATAAACTAGGGTTTAAGCTTCTGTCACTCTAGCAACCCATCATCTACTTATTACTTCCCAATGCCTTCCTCTATGCCCAAATAATGGTTAAGTGTCATGTAGTCGACGTTCACATAACACCACTAGAGGAGAGACAACATACATCTCATCAAAATATCAAACGAATACCAAATTCACATGACTACTAATAGCAAGACTTCACCCATGTCCTCAGGAACAAACGTAACTACTCACAAAGCATATTCATGTTCATAATCAGAGGGGTATTAATATGCATTAAGGATCTGAACATATGATCTTCCACCAAGTAAACCAATTAGCATCAACTACAAGGAGTAATCAACACTACTAGCAACCCACAGGTACCAATTTGTGGTTTTGATACAAGATTGGATACAAGAGATGAACTAGGGTTTTGAGAGGAGATGGTGCTGGTGAAGATGTTGATGGAGATTGACCCCCTCCCGATGAGAGGATCGTTGGTGATGATTTCCCCCTCCCGGAGGGAAGTTTCCCCGGCAGAACAACTCTGCCGGAGCCCTAGATTGGTTCCTCCAAGGTTCCGCCTCGTGGCGGCGGAGTTTCGTCCCGTAAGCTTGCCTCTGATTTTTTCCAGGGTAAAAGCCTTCATATAGCAGAAGATGGGCACCGGAGGGCCACCAGAGGGCCCAGGAGACAGGGGTGCGCCCAGTAAGGGTGGGCGCACCCCCACGCTCCTGGCCAGGGTGTGGGCTCCCTCTGCTGTTTTCTTCGCTCAATAATTCTTATTAATTCCAAAACTGACTTCCGTGGAGTTTGAGATTTTGGAGCTGTCTGAGAATAGGTTTCAATATTTGCTCCTTTTCCAACTGAATTCCAAATTATCGGCATTCCCGCTCTTCCTGGTAAACCTTGTAAAATAAGAGAGAATAGCCATAAGTATTGAGACATAATGTGTAATAACAGCCCATAATGCAATAAATATTGATATAAAAGCATGATGCAAAATGGACGTATCAACTCCCCCAAGCTTAGACCTTGCTTGTCCTCAAGCGGAAGCCGAAATTGAAAAATATGTCCACATGTTTAGAGATAGAGGTGTCGATAAAAAAAATAAAATACGGACATGAGGGCATCATGATCATTCTTATAATAGCAACATATATAGATTTTGTCATATGATTTCTTATGCTCAAGTAACAATCAATTCACAATGTCAAGTATGGTTCAGAAACTTCATTGGGAACTAACAAACTATAATCTCAGTCATTGAAGCAATTGCAATTTATCATAACATCAGAAAGAGTCAAGAATAGAGCTTTTCAGCAAGTCCACATACTCAACTATCATATAGTCTTCTACAATTGCTAACACTCACGCAATACTTGTGGTTATGGAGTTTTAATCGGCACTGAGAAAGATAGGGGCTTATTGTGTTGCCTCCCAACATATTCACCTTTGGGTGATGTCAACAATAATAATTCATGCTAACTTACATCCAATTGGATATATATATATATATATATATATATATATATATATATATATATATATATATATCAAGAGCTTGCCAAAGGATAAAATGAAAAAGGGAAAGGTGAAGATCACCTTGACTCAAGCATAAAGTAAAAACATAAAGTAAAAGATAGGCCCTTTGCAGAGGGAAGCAGAGGTTGTCATGTGCTTTTAGGGTTGGATGCACAAAATATTAATGCAAAAGAACGTCACTTTATATTGCCACTTGTATATGGACCTTTATTATGCAGTCCGTCGCTTTTATTGCTTGCATAACAAGATCGTATAAAGCTTACTTTCTTCGCACTAATAAGTCATACATATTTAGAGAGAAATTTATATTGCTTGCAACATGACAGCTTACTTGAAGGATCTTACTCAATCCATAGGTAGGTATGGTGACTCTCATGGCAAAAACTGGGTTTAAGGATATTTGGAAGCACAAGTAGTATCTCTACTTGGTGTAAGGAATTTGGCTAGCACGAGGGGGAAAGGCAAGCTCAACATGTTGGGAAGATCAATGACAATATACTTTAACTGAGATGTGAGAAAACATAAACCATTACGTTGTCTTCCTTGTCCAACATCAACTCTTATAGCATGTCATACTTAATGAGTGCTCACAATCATAAAAGATGTCCAAGATAATATATTTGTATGTGAAAACCTCTCTTTCCTTATTACTTCCTATTAATTGCAACAATGACCAACACTACGTTTGTCAACTCTCAACAACTTTTATGCCTCATACTTTTTATGTGTGAAGTCATTACTATCCATAAGATCAATATGAACTCTTTTTTCTTTTTTTTTTCTTTCTACTTCCTCAAGATCATAGCAAGATAGCAAAGCCCTTGATTCAACACTAATCTTTATTATAGATAGCTCACGGTCTCGATTCCATAAAGAGATCACAAAGCAAAACTCAAAACTACTTGATATTGAAACTTCAATCTACTAGATCAAGATATTGCTAAGAGGATTGAACTAAGTAAAACGGTAAAGATAGGAGTGTGATGGTGATACGATACCGGGGCACCTCCCCCAAGCTTGGCAGTTGCCAAGGGGAGTGCCCATACCCATGTGATTAAGTCCTCGGAGGTGATGGAGGTGGTGATGATGATGGTGGATAATCGCACATTGAGCGTAAAAGCTCCTCCAACTTGCGGATGATGCCCTTGAGCCCTACAATATGATCCTTCAACAAAATATTTTCCTGCGTGATATACTTGTTTTGTGTGCGAGCTAACTCAATCATCTTGAAAGCTTCAATCTCAGTTGGAGTAAAGAGGTTAGGTAGAGGTTGAGGGATGTCTTCTTCTTCCACCGTTGGAGCTTGATCCTCCATGGCCTTCTTGATCCCTTCCTCCTTGTTGATCTCCTCCGGTTCTTCTCTTTTCAGCTCTATCTTCAATAGGCAAGCATCCTTGTCTTCATGGTTGGAGGAGGGCGACGTCATGGTGCTCTAGATCTGTCAGAAAAACAGCTCGAAACGAAAATAGAGGATAATTGCGTGATACAGTGGTCAAAACCTTTGGGAGATTATACAATGAATTTTTACCGACCAAAATATGTAACGTGCAAGAAAACGGAGTCCGGGCGGCACACGAGGTGGCCACGAGTCAGGGGGGCATGCCCTCCACCCTCGTGGAGGCCTCGTGTCCTTACCTGATTACTTCTTTCTTTCCAAAATTCTTAAATATTCCAAAACGGAGAAAATTTGCCATTAGAATTGTTTTGGAGTCGGTTTACTTACCATACCACATACCTATTCCTTTTTTGGAGTCTGAAACATTCTGGAAAGTGTCGCTTATGTATTCCTCCGGGGTTACGGTTTCAATAATATTAGTTTCAACATTGATAGGATTACCTGAGATATAATGTTTGATTCTTTGACCGTTCACCACCCTCAGACTTGTGCCTTCGAAGTTATTGATTTTTATGGCACCGGAACGATAGACCTCCTCGATAATGTAAGGACCTTCCCATTTAGAGAGAAGTTTTCCTGCAAAAAATCTTAAACGAGAGTTGAATAATAACACATAATCACCTACGTTAAATTCTCGCTTTTGTATTCTTTTGTCATGCCATCATTTGACTTTTTCTTTGAACAACTTGGCATTCTCATAGGCTTGGGTTCTCCATTCATCAAGTGAGCTAATGTCAAATAACCTCTTCTCACCGGCAAGTTTGAAGTCATAGTTGAGCTCTTTAATAGCCCAATATGCTTTATGTTCAAGTTCAAGAGGTAAGTGACATGCTTTTCCATAAACCATCTTATACGGAGACATACCCATGGGATTTTTATATGCAGTTCTATAGGCCCATAATGCATCGTCAAGTTTCTTGGACCAATTCTTTCTAGATCTATTCACAGTCTTTTGCAAAATTAACTTGAGCTCTCTATTGCTCAACTCTACTTGACCACTAGACTGCAGGTGATAAGGAGATGCAATTCTATGATTAACGTCGTACTTAGCAAGCATCTTACGAAAAGCACCATGAATAAAATGTGAACCACAATCAGTCATAAGATATCTAGGGACTCCAAACCTCGGAAAAATAACTTCTTTAAGCATTTTAATAGAGGTGTTATGATCAACACTACTAGTTGGAATAGCTTCTACCCACTTAGTAATGTAATCAACAGCAACTAAAATATGTGTGTAACCATTAGAGGCAGGAAAAGGTCCCATATAATCAAAGCCCCAAACATCAAATGGTTCAATAACAAGAGAATAATTCATAGGCATTTCTTGACGTCTACTAATATTACCAATTCTTTGACATTCATCACAAGATAAAACAAACTTACGAGCATCTTTGAAGAGAGTAGGCCAATAAAAACTGGATTGCAATACCTTATGTGCAATTCTATCTCCAACGTGGTGTCCTCCATATGATTCAGAGTGACACTTGCATAGGATCTGTTCCTGTTCATGCTCAGGTACACAACGTCTAATAACACCATCCACTCCTTCTTTATAAAGGTGTGGGTCATCCCAGAAGTAATGTCTTAAATCATAAAAGAACTTTTTCTTTTGCTGGTATGTGAAACTAGGTGGTATAAATTTAGCAACAATGTAATTAGCATCTTTCTATCAATAATATGCAAATCAAATTCTTGGAGCAAGAGAACCCATCTAATAAGTCTAGGCTTAGCATCTTTCTTTTCCATAAGATATTTAATAGCAGCATGATCGGTGTGAATAGTAACTTTGGAATCAACAATATAAGGTCTAAACTTATCACATGCAAATACCACTGCTAAGAACTCTTTTCAGTAGTAGCATAATTTCTCTAGGCAGTATCAAGAGTTTTACTAGCATACTGGATAACATTCAATTTCTTATCAACTCTTTACCCTAGAACAGCACCTACAGCATAATCACTAGCATCACACATAATTTCAAAAGGTAAATTCCAATCAGGTGGCTGAACAATAGGTGAAGTGGTTAAAGCTTTCTTAAGTATTTCAAATGCTTCTACACAATCATCATCAAAGACAAAAGGAATATCTTTTTGCAATAAATTAGTTAGAGGCCTAGAGATTTTAGAAAACTCCTTAATGAACCTCCTATAAAAACCGGCATGACCAAGGAAACTTCTTATACCTTTTATGTCCTTGTACCTGGCATCTTTTCAATAGCATCAACTTTAGCTTTATCAACTTCAATACATCTCTTAGAAAT
Source organism: Aegilops speltoides (assembly GCA_021437245.1). Taxonomy (NCBI): domain Eukaryota; kingdom Viridiplantae; phylum Streptophyta; class Magnoliopsida; order Poales; family Poaceae; genus Aegilops; species Aegilops speltoides. The sequence goes on from CM038144.1 coordinate 415,682,724, forward strand.
CTTATGCCCCAAGGCAATGCCTTCATTAACCATAAAGTGGCACTTTTCCCAATTCAAGACGAGAGTAGTGTCTTCGCATCTCTGCAAAACTCGATCAAGGTTGCTCAAGCAATCATCAAAAGAGGATCCATAAACAGAGAAATCATCCATGAATACCTCACAAATCTTTTCACAAAAGTCAGAGAATATAGCCATCATACATCTTTGAAAGGTAGCAAGTGCATTACATAAACCAAAAGGCATACGTCTATAAGAAAAAGTACCGAAAGGGTAAGTAAAAGTAGTTTTTGATTGATCCTCCGCTGACATAGGTATTTGAGAGAAACCAGAATAACCATCTAAAAAGCAAAAATGTGTGTGTTTGGATAGTATTTCTAGTATTTGATCAATAAAAGGTAAAGGGTAATGATCTTTCTTAGTAGCTTTATTTAACTTACGGAAATCAATTACCATCCTATAACCTGTAATAATTCTTTGCAAGGTCAATTAATCTTTATCATTAGGAACGACAATAATACGTACCTTCTTAGGAACGCAATGGACAGGACTTACCCAATCACTATCAGCAACGGGATAAATTATACCTGCCTCAAGGAGCTTTAGTATCTCCTTTCTTACCACTTCTTTCATCTTAGGATTCAATCGTCGTTGAGGATCTCTCACTGGTTTGGCGTCTTTCTCCACATTTATTTTGTGTTGGCATAGAGTGGGACTAATGCCCTTAAGATCATCCAGAGTATATCCAATAGCAGCACGGTGCTTCTTCAAAGTTTTCGATAATCTTTCTTCTTCTTGCTCTGAAAGGTTAGCACTAATAATAACATGATATATTTTATTTTCATCAAGATAAGCATACTTAAGATTATCAGGTAATGGTTTGAGCTCAAACACAGGATCACCTTTGGGTGGAGGGGGATCCCCTAAGATTTCAACAGGCAAGTTGTGTTTCAGAATAGGACCCTATTGAAGGAACACTTCATCTATTTCCCTTCTTTCATTCATAAACATATCATTTTCATGGTCTAGCAAGTATTGTTCTAACGGATCAGTAGGAGGCACGGCAATAGAAGCAAGACCAATAATCTCATCCTTACTAGGTGATTCTTTATCACGGGGTTGTCTATGAAACTTAGCAGAATTAAATTCATGAGACATATCCCCTAAGCCAATTGTAACAATATCCTTTTCGCAATCAATCCTAGCATTAACAGTATTCAAGAAGGGTCTACCAAAAATAATGGGACAAAAGTCATCTTGTGGGGAGCTAAGAACAAGAAAATCAGCAGGGTATTTAACCTTCCCACACAAGACTTCAACATCTCTAACAATCCCAACTGGTGAAATAGTATCTCTATTGGCAAGCTTGATAGTAACATCAATACCTTCCAATTCAGCGGGTGCAATATCATGCATAATTTCTTTATATAAGTCATAGGGTATTGCACTAGCACTAGCACCCATATCACATAAGCCATGATAACAATGATCTCCTATTTTAACAGAAATAACAGGCATGCCTACAACAGGTCTATGTATCTTAGCATTTGGTCTAGCAATATTAGCAGTTTCACCACAAAAATAAATAACATGCCCATCTAAATTATCATCCAAGAGATCTTTAATCATAGCAATACTAGGTTCAACTTTGATTTGCTTAGGAGGTGTGTAAGTTCTAGTATTACTCTTACAAACAACAATTGAAGTTTTAGCATGATCCTTTATCCTAACAGGAAAAGGTGGTTTCTCAACATAACTAGTAGGAACAATAGGATCATTATAAGTGACAGTCTATTCTTCAACTATAATAGGTGCAACTACTTTTACTTCAATGGGAGGATTATATTTAAACCACTTCTCCTTAGGGAGATCAACGTGAGTAGCAAAAGATTCACAAAAAGTAGCTACTATCTCAGAGTCAAGTCCATACTTGGCGCTAAATCCACGAAAAGCATCGGTATCCATAAAAGATTTAGCACAATCAAACTTAGGTGTTATACCTGACTCCTTACCATCGTCGGAACCCCAATCTTCAGAGTTGCGTTTAATTCTTTCCAATAAATCCCACTTGAATTCAGTAGTCTTCAGCATATAAGAACCAGCCAGGAAGTATCAAGCATGGTGCGATCATTGGGAGAAAGCCAAGCATAAAAGTTTTGAATAATCATTTCTCTTGAGAGCTCATGGTTGGGGCATGAATATAACATTGACTTAAGCCTCCCCCAAGCTTGAGCGATGCTTTCTCCTTCGCGAGGCCAGAAATTATATATGTAATTACGATCACGATGAACAAGATGCATAGGATAGAACTTCTGGTGAAATTCCAACTTCAATCGTTTATAATTCCAAGATCCCGTATCATCACATAGCCTATACCATGTCAGTGCATCTCCCTTCAAATATAAAGGGAAGACCTTCCTTTTGACAACATCATCGGGAATACCTGCAAGCTTAAATAATCCACAAACTTCATCCACGAAGATAAGGTGTAAATCGGGATGCAATGTTCCATCTCCTGCAAAGGGATTAGCTAGTAGTTTCTCTATCATACCCGAAGGAATCTTAAAGTAAATATTTTCAGTAGGTTAAGTAGGTTGAGGAGCAACTCTTTGCTCTTATGGTCGGGGTGAAGATACCCCGAACAAGCCCCTCAAAGGATTAGTTTCCATAGTAACAAGTGACAGATAATTTCAGCACACTATATAAATGTTTCCTTACCAAGTTCCACTCACCAAAGGCGCTTCACTCCCCGGCAACGGCGCCAGAAAAGAGTCTTGATGACCCACAAGTATAGGGGATATATCATAGTCCTTTCGATAAGTAAGAGTATCGAACCCAACGAGGAGCAGAAGGAAATGACAAGCAGTTTTCAGTAAGGTTTTCTCTGCAAGCACTGAAATTGTAGGTAACATATAGTTTTGTGATAAGATAATTTGTAACGGGTAACAAGCAATGAAAGTAAATAAAGTGCAGCAAGGTGGCCCAATCCTTTTTGTAGCAAAGGACAAGTCTGGACAATTTCTTATAATGAGAAAAGCGCTCCCGAGGACACATGGGAATTATCGTCAAGCTAGTTTTCATCACGCTCATATGATTCACATTTGGTACTTTGATAATTTGATATGTGGGTGGACCGGTGCTTGGGTACTGCCCTTACTTGGATAAGCATCCCACTTATGACTAACCCCTAATGCAAGCATCTGCAACTAGAAAAGAAGTATTAAGGTAAACCGAACCACAGCATTAGACATATGGATCCAAATCAGCCCCTTACGAAGCAATGCATAAACTAGGGTTTAAGCTTCTGTCACTCTAGCAACCAATCATCTACTTATTACTTCCCAATGCCTTCCTCTAGGCCCAAATAATGGTGAAGTGTCATGTAGTCGACGTTCACATAACACCACTAGAGGAGAGACAACATACATCTCATCAAAATATCGAGCGAATACCAAATTCACATGACTATTAATAGCAAGACTTCACCCACATAACTACTCACAAAGCATATTCATGTTCATAATCAGAGGGGTATTAATATGCATTAAGGATCTGAACATATGGTATTCCACCAAGTAAACCAATTAGCATCAACTACAAGGAGTAATCAACACTACTAGCAACCCACAGGTACCAATTTGTGGCTTTGATAAAGATTGGATACAAAATATGAACTAGGGTTTTGAGAGGAGATGGTGCTGGTGAAGATGTTGATGGAGATTGACCCCCTCCCGATGAGAGGATTGTTGGTGATGACGATGGTGAGGATTTCCCCCTCCCGGAGGGAAGTTTTCCCTGCAGAATAGCTCTGCCGGAGCCCTAGATTGGTTCCGCCAAGGTTCCGCCTCGTGGCGGCGGAGTTTCGTCCCGTAAGCTTGCCTCTGATTTTTTCGAGGTAAAAGCCTTCATATAGCAGAAGATGGGCACCGGAGGGCCACCAGGGGCCAAGGAGGCAGGCGCGCCCGGTGGGGTGGGCGCGCCCCACCCTCTGGCCAGGTGTGGGCCCCCTCGGTGTTTTCTTCGCTCAATAATTCTTATTAATTCCAAAACTGACTTCCATGGAGTTTCAAGATTTTTGGAGCTGTGCGAGAATAGGTTTCAATATTTGCTCCTTTTCGGCCGAATTCCATTTAGGCATTCCCCTCTTCATGGTAAACCTTGTAAAATAAGAGAGAATAGCCATAAGTATTGAGACATAATGTGTAAGAACAGCCCATAATGCAATAAATATTGATATAAAAGCATGATGCAAAATGGACGTATCAACGTGCTGACATTGCAAAGCCGCATCCGAGATCTCCTCAAGAGGGATATCAGTCTCGTCAAAGTAATTCAAGTAATGCTAGTTCGTCGGGTCCTACCATGCCAACGTTGATCTCTCCGCATGTGGGAGTTCAACCCGGAAGGACCGCGAACCATTCAACACTCCTTCGGCATGACGCTCGAAGGGATGTATCGGTTATTCTTCGAACCACGAATAAAGTGTCTGGACACAACAGAGGATGCGGGTCTCAACTACAACCGTCCAGATACCCAAGTAAGTAACTCCGTCACCGAACATGCTGTCATTATATTTGTCACAACATTATTCTGAATAACCACCCTCGGGCAGGACTGGATAAGAAAGGCAGACAGGATCAGGTTTTCGTCCCCTCTTCCCGAAGACTCACCGGATCCTGTACTAACCAGGATGCTGGCTCGCGCACCTTATCAAGTGCCATCAGGGGAGGGGTGGAATAGGGAAGCCAAAAGCAGACTTCATGCTGAAGGTACGTTACGCATCCTAACTGGGGGAATTAGTGCCCCTGTGTTGGAGGATGATCGGGGAGGAGAATCTAGCATCCCCTCTCCCCGCGGGAAGAAAAGGACCGCCCCTGAAGACTTGGAAGCGAAGGTCTCTAAACGAGAGAAGAAACCTTCACCAGGGGGCCCTGCCCTGGAGGGCAACCTTACTGCACAGCGCCCACAAGGGGGCCAGCCATCAACCGAGTCGTAAGTGAACAAAGGTACTTTAGTAAGCATGCCCCGTTCTTTTCCTGAGAATAACAACCGAGACATATGTTTTGCAGTCCGGCTCATAGCCCTTATCAAAAATGTTCTTCCTCGGGGGATCTTCTTCCGAAGATGATGGAGAGCGAAACGATTCCTCTTACTTCTCCGCCTCATGAGGCGGATGACCCGGAGGTGTCGTCCTGGAGGATCTCTCCCGATCCGCAAAGGCCAGAAGGTAACTCTTCGGCCGCCCAAAGTCCGGGGTTCTCGGCTCCTAGGGAGCCCAACAGAAAAAGCCCGGGATTGTCCAATGTACAACCAGACACATTGATGGGTCTTCTGCAGCAAGCGGATATCTCAGAGGCACATCGTACCTTAATGGGTACGGTGGTGGAGAGGATTTCATCCGCAAAAAGCGGGTTGAATGAAGCTTTTACGAGCCTGCTAAGAGGCTTTGAGGTACGCAAAGTGATATATATATATTTTTGATTGTACCGTACACGCAAGGTGTGCTTTGTATAGATAGTAGCCCCTGAGACTCTGGTTGCCGTCCGGACAAGGCGACCAGGGGATCATAGTCTCAGGTAATGATAGCACTGATTTTGTACGCAGGCGGCTGCAGATCTGGCGGCTGACCGGACTGCTGAATTTGCCGAACTAAGGCGGCAACTTGACGTGGCAGATGCGGACATCACGCTTGTGAACAAGCGGCTTGACGAGGCACAGGGTATGTATATTTGGGTGGTAAGCAAATATTAGTAAGAGCATGATGCTAGGATTTATAATATGCTTTGACTGCAGATGGAGCTACCGCCGTGGAGACCCTTCGGGCAGAGCTTGCCCGGGCCAAGGAGCAAGCCAGGAGAAGCGATGCGGCTGCCATGAAGACAGCTGAAGAATTAAGAGCCGAACGGGCTGCTCATCGCCAAAGTGAGGATAAAATAGCCAACATGGCTCTTTAGCTACAAAATGCCGCAAGCCGATATGAGCTTCTCGAAACGGAAAACCAAATGAAAACGGCTGACCTAGAGAAGGACTTACACGTAGCAAAGGAAACTCGCTATGAGATCAGAGTGGCTCGGGAGGAGCTTAGGCAAGCCGGTGATATCGCGGCTGGGAAGCCCTTTTTATTGCGAACGAAATTCGGCGATCCGAAATATGCCCCTCTTGACCAATTGTGGAGTTCTTCAGACGCGTACTTGGATTTGGCAAAGAGTGCTGCTGACGTGATGCAGTATTTCAAGGAGCGAGAAGATCACGAGGTGAAAAGATTGTTCTGGTCGCAGTTTAGTGCTCCAAAGCGTCCGCTGCTGTTGAATGAGCAAATGGCCGAGTGGGCTGAGCTCCATAGGTTGTCCGGGCTTGCCATGAAGGCTGTCGTGGATCATCTGTGGCCGAAGGAACCAAGTCCGGATAGTTATTTTGGTTTGGTGCAACAATTTATTCGTGCTGTGCCGCATATCGACGCTGTCAAGAGGTTGGCGTGCATAGAGGGTGCGCGGATGGCTCTTGCCCGTGTTAAGACATATTGGGCGAAGATGGAGGCCACCGATATTGCAACCAGGGGTCCGCCCGGGGGTCAGGACTCGCTCGAGCACTATTTTGAAGAAGTCTTAGAAGGTGCCCGTTTAATAGAGGCTCAGTGCTCAAAGAATACCATGTTCTAGTGACATGTATCTTGATTGTAAAAACAATGCTTTTGATAATAAAGGCTATATTTATACTTTTGCCCGTAAAGTATTGTAGTGCCTCCTGTGCAGCCGCTTATGTATATATGTATATAACCTGAAAGTTTGCAGTCGTCGGCTTCAGCCCCCACGCATATAATGCGGGGGTGTTCGGCAAAGCGCGTAATCACACTTGATCCAACGTATTGGTCCGTTAAGGAGGTGGTAGCACGGCAAAAAAGGCAATCGGACTATATAGCTTTAACACTTTCACTTAGACAGAGGAGTTTGACGGTGGGGCTACTATATAGCCCCTGGTATGTCCGCGCTCATCCGAATACGGTGCGTGTACATACGTGACCGGGTAACCGGTCCTTCGGTAATGTGGAGGAATCACGAAGATTCCGCTGAGTCATCGAGTGGTTGACCAGTCTCTCGCTTTATCATGACAGTCAGTTTCCGGCTTTCTTACAGAGGTGCTCATCCAGATGAACAAGGGCACAATCGTAGTAGTTCTTCCGGTGCCACCTTAGCCGACAGAGCGGAATGTAAGGTAGCAAAACACGGGAGCCGTGCAAACCCAACTATTGACCAAAGACATGATTCAGAGCTGATGCATATAGGGCCAAACTCGCGACGCCAAACAGTCCCGAAGGTATTCGGACTTTACAACATATACTGAGCTGAGTACCACCCTCGATAATGAGCCCTGAAATTCCGGGTACGTGCATTAATCCAGCGAGACGAAAGAGCGGCTGTGGCGAGGGCATAAATCCCAAAAACACATTGGTTGCTGCCCATGTAACCTTTGAAGGGTGCCGTGGCGTGACCGTGCGAAAAGTTGGTTATTCTTAATGAACCATGAGAGTTCAATCTATTGAGTATTGATAGGGCCAAGCCAGACTATGGGCCCTTTTACATGCGGGCAGCCCCTAGCACCACATATGGGGTCATATCCGTTGATCAAGCTCAGGTTTATCTGGGCTACTATAACTAGTGGTGCGCCGGACACGTCTAGCCGTGTCCGTGGTCTCGAAGACCGATCAGTTACTCGGGTTGGAGAGGCTGTTTAGTGGTTCGACTACAAGAGCCGCCACATAGTCTTCCGCGCGCAGAGAATGCTCTGTGTTTCCGCTGATAGTGATGACACCGCGTGGACCGGGCATCTTAAGTTTGAGATAAGCGTAGTGTGGTACTGCGCTGAAACGAGCAAAGGCCATTCTTCCGAGTAGTGCATGATAGCCGCTTCAGAACGAAGCGATGTCGAAGATTAGTTCTTCGCTTCGAAAGTTGTTGGGAGAACCGAATACAACCTCTAACGTCAAAGAGCCAATGCAGCGGGCCTCTACGCCTGGTATGACTCCTTTAAAGGTAGTACTACTTTGGTTGATTCTTGATGGGTCTATCCCCATCTTGCGGACCGTGTCCTGATATATCAGATTGAGACTGCTGCCGCCGTCCATGAGGACTCGTGTGAGATGTTATCCGTCAATTATTGGGTCGAGCACCAAGGCGGCCGAACCTCCATGCTGGATACTAGTCGGATGATCCCTGCGATCAAAAGTGATCGGTGTTGGAAATATGCCCTAGAGGCAATAATAAAAGTATTATTATATTTCATTGTTCATGGTAATTGCCTTTTATTCATGCTATAACTGTATTATCCGGAAATCGTAATACACGTGTGAATACATAGACCACAATATGTCCCTAGTGAGCCTCTAGTTGACTAGCTCGTTGTGATCAACAGATAGCCATGGTTTCCTGGCTATGGACATTGGATGTCGTTGATATCGGGATCACATCATTAGGAGAATGATGTGATGGACAAGACCCAATCCTAAGCATAGCATAAGATCGTGTAGTTCGTTTGCTAGAGCTTTTCCAATGTCAAGTATCTCTTCCTTTGACCATGAGATCGTGTAACTCCCGGATACCGTAGGAGTGCTTTGGGTGTATCAAAGCGTCACTGGCGAAGCGGGTGACTATAAAGGTGCACTCTGGTATCTCCGAAAGTGTCATTGGGTAGACACGGATCGAGATCGGATTTGTCACTCCGTATGACGGAGAGGTATCTGGGCCCACTCGGTAATGCATCATCATAACGAGCTCAAAGTGACCAAGTGGTTGGTCATGGGATCATGCATTACGGTACGAGTAAAGTGACTTGCCGGTAACGAGACTGAACAAGGTATTGGGATACCGGCGGTCGAGTCTCGGGCAAGTAACGTACCGATTGACAAAGGGAATTGTATACGGGGTTTGATCGAATCCTCGACATCGTGGTTCAACCGATGAAATCATCGAGGAGCATGTGGGAGCCAACATGGGTATCCAGATCCCGCTGTTGGTTGTTGCCCGAGAGTCGTCTCGGTCATGTCTGCGTGTCTCCCGAACCCGTAGGGTCTACACACTTAAGGTTCGGTGACGCTAGGGTTGTATGAATATGAGTATGCAGCATACCGAATGTTGTTCGGAGTCCCGGATGAGATCCCGGACGTCACAAGGAGTTTCAGAATGGTCTGGAGGTAAAGAATTATATATAGGAAGTGGTATTTCGGCCATCGGGAAAGTTTCGGGGTCACCCGGTAATGTACCGGGACCACCGGAAGGGTCCCGGGGGTCCACCGGGTGGGGCCACCCATCCCGGAGGGCCCCATGGGATGACGTGGGAGGGGAGCCAGCCCATAGTGGGTTGGTGCGCCACCCTAGGCCCACCCCCTGCGCCTAGGGTTGAAACCCTAGGGTGTGGGGGGGGGGGGGCGCACCACATGACTTGGGGGGCACTCCTCCCCCCTTGGCCGCCGCCCCTTGGGAGATTCAATCTCCCAGGGCCGGCGCCTCCCCTGGGCGCCTATATAAAGGAGGGCAGGGGGGAGGGCAGCCGTACCCTTGTGCTTGGCGCCTCCCTCCCCCTGCTACACCTCGTCCTCCTCCCGTAGTCGCTTGGCGAAGCTCGCTGGAGTTCTGCTGCATCCACCACCATGCCGTCGTCTTCTTTGGATCATCATCAACCTCTCCTTCCCCTTGCTGGATCAAGAAGGAGGGCGTCTCCCATCCGCACGTGTGTTGAACGCGGAGGTGCTGTCCGTTCAGCACTTTGACATCGGTGATCTGAATCACGTCGAGTACGACTCCATCATCACCATCCCCTTGAAAGCTTCCGCACGCAATCTACAAGTGGTATGTAGATGCAAACTCACTCCCTTGACTCGTTGCTTAGATGAACTCATAGATGGATCTTGGTGAAACCGTAGGAAAAATTTTAATTTTCTGCAACGTTCCCCGACAGTTGCATCATGAGCTAGGTCTATGCGTAGTTCTCTAATGCACGAGTAGAACACAATTTTGTTGTGGGCGTGGATCTTGTCAACTTGCTTGCCACTACTAGTCTTTTCTTGCTTCAGCGGTATTGTGGGATGAAGCGGCCCGGACCAACCTTACACGTATGCTTACGTGAGACCAGTTCCACCGGTCGACATGCACTAGTTGCATAAGGTGGTGGCGGGTGTCTGTCTCTCCACTTTAGTTGAAGCGGATTCGATGAAAAGGGTCCTTATGAAGGGTAAATAGAAGTTGACAAAATCACGTTGTGGTTATTCGTAGGTAAGAAAACGTTCTTGCTAGAACCCAATTGCAGCCACGTAAAAGATGCAACAACAATTAGAGGACGTCTAACTTGTTTTTGCGGCGATTGTTCATGTGATGTGATATGGCCAGAAGTTGTGATGAATGATGATTAATATATTGTGATGTATGAGATCATGTTCTTGTAATAGGATTCACGACTTGCATGTCGATGAGTATGACAACGGCAGGAGCCATAGGAGTTGTCTTTATTTTTGTATGACTGCGTGTCATTGAAGAACGCCATGTATATTACTTTACTTTATTGCTAAACGCATTAGCCATAGAAGTAGAAGTAGTCGTTGGCGTGACAACTTCATGAAGACACGATGATGGAGATCATGATGATGGAGATCATAGTGTCATGCCGGTGACAAGATGATCATGGAGCCCCGAAGATGGAGATCAATGGAGCTATATGATATTGGCCATATCATGTCACTACTATATAATTGCATGTGATGTTTATTATGTTTATGCATCTTGTTTACTTAGAACGACGGTAGTAAATAAGATGATCCCTTACAAAAAATTTCAAGAAGTGTTCTCCCCTAACTGTGCACCGTTGCTACAGTTCGTCGTTTCGAAGCACCACGCGATGATCGGGTGTGATAGATCCTTACGTTCACATACAACGGGTGTAAGAAAGTTTTACATAGCAAAACACTTAGGGTTAACTTGACGAGCCTAGCATGTACAGACATGGCCTCGGAACACAGAGACCGAAAGGTCGAACACGAGTCGTATGGAAGATACGATCAACATGAAGATGTTTACCAACGATGACTAGTCTGTCTCACGTGATGATCGGACACGGCCTAGTCGACTCGGATCGTGTAACACTTAGATGACTAGAGGGATGTCTAATCTGAGTGGGAGTTCATTACAATAATTTGATTAGATGAACTTAATTATCATGAACTTAGTCTAAAACCTTTGCAAATATGTCTTGTAGATCAAATGGCCAACGCTCATGTCAACATGAACTTCAACGCGTTCCTAGAGAAAACCAAGCTGAAAGATGATGGCAGCAACTATCTGATCGGGTCCGGAACCCGAGGATCATCCTCATAGCTGCCAGAAACAATATGTCCTAGAAGGACCGCTAGGTGACACTCATCCCGAGAGAACCAAGGCGTTATGAGCGCTTGGCAATCTCGTCTTGATGGTTACTCCCTCGTTCAAGGCGGCTTGCTTTACTGACTTAGAACCGGGGCTCCAAAAGCGTTTTGAGCATCACGGAGCATATGAGATGTTCAAAGAGCTGAAACTGGTTTTCCAAGCTCATGCCCGGGTCGAGAGATATGATGTCTCCGACAAGTTCTACAGTTGTAAGATGGAGGAAAACAGTTCTGTTAGTGAGCACGTACTCAAGATGTCTGGGTTGCACAACCGTATGACCCAGCCGAACATTAACCTCCCAGATGAGGCGGTCATTGACAGAATCCTCCAGTCGCTCCCACCAAGCTACAAGAGCTTTGTGATGAACTACAACATGCAGGGGATGGTAAAGACCATTCCTGAAGTGTTTTCAATGCTCAAGACAGCAGAGGTTGAAATCAAGAAAGAACATCAAGTATTGATGGTCAATAAGACCACTAAGTTCAAGAAGGGCAAGGGCAAGAAGAACTTCAAGAAGGACGACAAGGATGTTGCCGCGCCCGTAAGCCGATTCATGGGAAGAAGTGAAAGAATGGACCCAAGCACGAGACCGAGTGCTTTTATTGCAAGGGAAGGGTCATTGAAGCGGAACTACCCCAAATACTTAGCGGATAAGAAGGCCGCAACACCAAAGGTATATTTGATATACATGTAATTGATGTGTACCTTACCAAGACTCGTAGTAACTCACGGTATTTGATACGGTGCCGTTGCTCATATTTGTAACTCACAAGCAGGAGCTGCGGAATAAACAGAGACTGGCGAAGGACGAGGTGACGATGCACGTCGGGAATGGTTCCAGAATCGATGTGATCGCCGTCGGCACGCTGCCTCTACATTTACCTACGGGATTAGTTTTGAACCTTAATAATTGTTATTTAGTGCCAAGTTTGAGCATGAACATTGTATCAGGATCTCGTTTAATACGAGATGGCTACTCATTTAAATCTGAGAATAATGGTTGTTCTATTTATATGAGAGATATGTTTTATGGTCATGCTCCGATGGTCAATGGTTTATTCTTAATGAATCTCGAGCGTAATATTACACATATTCATAGTGTGAATACCAAAAGATGTAAAGTTGATAACGATAGTCCCACATACTTGTGGCACTGCCGCCTTGGTCACATTGGTGTCAAGCGCATGAAGAAGCTCCATGCTGATGGACTTTTAGAGTCCCTTGATTATGAATCGTTTGACACATGCGAACCATGCCTCATGGGCAAAATGACCAAGACTCCGTTCTCCGGAACAATGGAGCGAGCAACCAACTTGTTGGAAATCATACATACCGATGTGTGCGGTCCAATGAGTGTTGAGGCTCGCGGAGGATATCGTTATGTTCTCACTCTCACTGATGACTTGAGTAGATATGGGTATGTCTACTTAATGAAACACAAGTCTGAGACCTTTGAAAAGTTCAAGGAATTTCAGAATGAGGTAGAGAATCAACGTGACCGAAAGATAAAGTTCCTACGATCAGATCGTGGAGGAGAATACTTAAGTCACGAATTTGGTACACACTTAAGGAAATGTGGAATCGTTTCACAACTCACGCCGCCTGGAACACCTCAGCGTAACGGTGTGTCCGAACGTCGTAATCGCACTCTATTGGATATGGTGCGGTCTATGATGTCTCTTACCAATTTACCGCTATCATTTTGGGGATACGCTCTAGAGACAGCTACATTCACTTTAAATAGGGCACCGTCTAAATCCGTTGAGACGACACCGTATGAATTATGGTTTGGGAAGAAACCTAAGCTGTCGTTTCTAAAAGTTTGAGGATGCGATGCTTATGTCAAGAAACTTCAACCTGAAAAGCTCGAACCCAAGTCAGAAAAATGCGTCTTCATAGGATACCCTAAGGAAACTGTCGGGTATACCTTCTACTTAAGATCCAAAGGCAAGATCTTTGTTGCCAAGAACGGATGCTTTCTGGAAAAAGAGTTTCTCTCGAAAGAAGTAAGTGGGAGGAAAGTAGAACTCGATGAAGTACTACCTCTCGAACGGGAAAGTGGTGCAGCTCAGAAAATGTTCTGTGATGCCCACACCAACTCAAGAGGAAAACAATGATGATGATCAAGGTACTTGGATCAAGTTGCTCTTGAACTTCAGAGGTCCACAAGGACACGTTCCGCACTGAGTGGTACGGCAACCCTGTCCGGAAATCATGTTGTTAGACAACGGTGAACCTTGAACTATGAAGAAGCGATGGCGGCCCAGATTCCAACAAATGGCTTGAAGCCATGAAATCCGAGATAGAATCCATGTATGAAAACAAAGTATGGACTTTGACAGACTTGCCCGATGATCGGCGAGCAATAGAAAACAAATGGATTTTTAAGAAGAAGACGGACGCGGATGGTAATGTTACCATTTATAAAGCTCGACTTGTCGCTAAGGGTTATCGACAAGTTCAAGGGATTCACTACGACGAGACATTCTCTCCCGTAGCGAAGCTGAAGTCCGTCTGAATCATGTTAGCAATTGCCGCATACTATGATTATGAGATATGGCAGATGGACATCAAAACGGCATTCCTTAACGGACATCTTAAGGAAGAGCTGTATATGATACAGCTGGAAGGTTTTGTCGATCCTAAGAACGCTAACAAAGTATGCAAGCTCCAGCGATCCATTTATGGACTGGTGCAAGCATCTCGGAGTTGGAACATTCGCTTTGATGAGATGATCAAAGCGTTTGGGTTTATCTTGAGACTTATGGAGAAGCTGCGTTTACAAGAAAGTGAGTGGGAGCTCAGAGCATTTCTCATATTATATGTAGATGACATACTCTTGATGGGAAATGATATAGAACTTCTGGACAGCATTAAGGCCTACTAATATAAGTGTTTTTCAATGAAGGACCTTGGAGAAGCTGCTTATATATTAGGCATCAAGATCTATAGAGATAGATCGAGACGCCTCATAGGTCTTTCACAAAGCACATACCTTGATAAGATTTTGAAGAAGTTCAAAATGGATCAGTCCAAGAAGGGGTTCTTGCCTATGTTACAAGGTGTGAGATTGAGCTCGACTCAGTCCCCGACCACGGCAAAAGATAAAGAAGAGATGAGTGTCATCCCCTATGCTTCAGCCATAGGATCTATTATGTATGCCATGCTGTGTACTGGACTGATGTAAACCTTGCCGTAAGTTTGGTAGCAAGGTACCAAAGTAATCCCGGCAAGGAACACTGGACAGCGGTCAAGAATATCCTGAAGTACCTGAAAAGGACAAAGGACATGTTTCTCGTTTATGGAGGTGACGAAGAGCTCGTCGTAAAGGGTTACATCGACGCTAGCTTCGACTCGGATCGGGATGACTCTAAGTCACAAACCGGATACGTGTATATGTATAATGGTGGAGCAGTAAGCTGGTGCAGCTGCAAACAGAGCGTCGTGGCGGGATCTACATGTGAAGCGGAGTACATGGCAGCCTCGGAGGCAGCGCATGAAGCGATTTGGGTGAAGGAGTTCATCACCGACCTAGGAGTCATACCCATTGCGTCGGGGCCGATCAAACTCTTTTGTGACAACACTGGAGCTATTGCACTTGCCAAGGAGCCCAGGTTTCACAAGAAGACCAGGCACGTCAAGCGTCGTTTCAACTCCATCCGTGAAAATGTTCAAGATGGAGACATAGATATTTGCAAAGTACATACGGATCTGAATGTCGCAGATCCGTTGACTAAACCTCTCTCATGAGCAAAACATGATCAACACCGAACTCTATGGGTGTTCGATTCATCACAATGTAACTAGATTAGTGACTCTAGTGCAAGTGGGAGACTGTTGGAAATATGCCCTAGAGGCAATAATAAAAGTATTATTATATTTCATTGTTCATGATAATTGTCTTTTATTCATGCTATAACTGTATTATCCGGAAATCGTAATACACATGTGAATACATAGACCACAATATGTCCCTAGTGAGCCTCTAGTTGACTAGCTCGTTGTGATCAACAGATAGCCATGGTTTCCTGGCTATGGAGATTGGATGTCGTTGATAATGGGATCACATCATTAGGAGAATGATGTGATGGACAAGACCCAATCCTAAGCATAGCATAAGATCGTGTAGTTCATTTGCTAGAGCTTTTCCAATGTCAAGTATCTCTTCCTTTGACCATGAGATCGTGTAACTCCCGGATACCATAGGAGTGCTTTGGGTGTATCAAATGTCACAACGAATCGGGTGACTATAAAGGTGCACTACAGGTATCTCCGAAAGTGTCTGTTGGGTTGACACGGATCGAGACTGGGATTTGTCACTCCGTATGACGGAGAGGCATGTGTGGGCCCACTCGGTAATGCATCATCATAACGAGCTCAAAGTGACCAAGTGGTTGGTCACGGGATCATGCATTACGGTACGAGTAAAGTGACTTGCCGGTAACGAGACTGAACAAGGTATTGGGATACCGACGGTCGAGTCTCGGGCAAGTAACGTACCGATTGACAAAGGGAATTGTATACGGGGTTTGATCGAATCCTCGACATCGTGGTTCAACCGATGAAATCATCGAGGAGCATGTGGGAGCCAACATGGGTATCCAAATCCATTGTTGGTTATTGCCCGAGAGTCGTCTCGGTCATGTCTGCGTGTCTCCGAACCCGTAGGGTCTACACTTAAGGTTCGGTGGCGCTTAGGGTTGTATGAATATGAGTATGCAGCATACCGAATGTTGTTGAGTCCGGATGAGATCCGGACGTCACAAGGAGTTTCAGAATGGTCCGGAGGTAAAGAATTATATATAGGAAGTGGTATTTCGCCATCGGGAAAGTTTTCGGTCACCCGTAATGTCTGGGACCACCGGAAGGGTCTGGGGTCCACCGGTGGGGCCACCCATCCCGGAGGGCCCCATGGGCTGGCGTGGGAGGAGCCAGCCCATAGTGGGCTGGTGCGCCCCTAGGCCCACCTGCACCTAGGGTTGAAACCCTAGGGGGGGGGCGCGCCCACATGCCTTGGGGGCACTCCTCCCCTTGGCCGCCGCCTTGAGAAATTCAATCTCCCAGGGCCGGCGCCCCCCTGGGGGCCTATATAAAGGAGGGCAGGGGGGAGGGCAGCCGTACCCTTGTGCTTGGCGCCTCCCTCCCCCTGCTACACCTCGTCCTCCTCCCGTAGTCGCTTGGTGAAGCCTGCTGGAGTTTTCTTGCATCCACCACCACGCCGTCGTCTTTCTTTGGATCATCATCAACCTCTCCTTCCCCCTTGCTGGATCAAGAAGGAGGAGACGTCTCCCATCCCGTACGTGTGTTGAACGCGGAGGTGCTGTCCGTTCAGCACTTTGACATCGGTGATCTGAATCACGTCGAGTACGACTCCATCATCACCATCCCCTTGAAAGCTTCCGCACGCAATCTACAAGTGGTATGTAGATGCAAACTCACTCCCTTCACTCGTTGCTTAGATGAACTCATAGATGGATCTTGGTGAAACCGTAGGAAAAGTTTTAATTTTCTGCAACGTTCCCCAACAATCGGGCAGGCCGACCATGGATTGAATTTTGGGGCGACTGGTTCTATAGCGTATATGTCCCGGAGTGCATGTTTGTGCTTCCCCTTTGGTATGTGGGTGGCGTAAATCATGTTCACTGTTTTGACCTCTGGTGGAAATTTTTCCTGTCCCCCAGTGTTCGGCTGGCGAGGTTCGTCCTCGTCCTCACTTGGCGGCTCTTTCCCCTTGTGTTTGGCGTTTAGCTTGCCGGACTGCTTAAAGACCCAGCATTCTCTGTTGGTGTGATTTGCTAGTTTCTCGGGGGCGCCATGAATCTGACAGGATCTGTCTAAAATTTTATTGAGGCTGGACGGTCTATCTTTGCTGCCTTTAAATGGCTTTTTCTGTTGACCGGGTCTAGAGCCCCTGAATCCGTCGTTTACCGCTGTGTTGTCTGGGCTGTCTTCATTATTTCGCCGCTTGTTTTTATCGTGTCGCTGCTTTCCATTGCCATCCCTGATTTTGGATGTGCCTGGGTCGCTGGTGCCGCTGCGGGCCAACCAACTATTCTCGCCTGTGCAAAAGCGGGTCATAAGAGTTGTTAGGGCTGCCATTGTCCTCGGCCTTTCCTGGCCAAGGTGTCTGGCAAGCCATTCGTCCCGGACACTGTGTTTGAAAGCTGCTAGGGCTTCAGCATCCGGACAGTCGATGATTTGGTTCTTCTTGGTGAGAAATCTCTTCCAAAGCTTACGGGCTGACTCTTCAGGTTGTTGGATTATGTGACTTACATCGTCTGCATCCGGAGGTCGGACATAGGTCCCTTGAAAATTAGCCCTGAAAGCATCCTCGAGTTCCTCCCAACTTCCAATTGAATTTTCGGGGAGGCTTTTCAACCAGTGCCGAGCTGGTCCTTTTAACTTGAGGGGCAGGTATTTGATGGCATGGAGATCATCTCTGTGAGCCATATGGATGTGAAGAATAAAGTCCTCAATCTAGATTGCAGGGTCTGTCGTTCCGTCGTATGCCTCGATGTTTACGGGTTTAAACCCCTCTGGAAATTCATGATCCAGCACCTCATAGGTGAAGCACAGGGGGTGTGCGGCACCCCTGTACTTGGATGTGTCGTGGCGTGGGTCCGACGGCTGTAGTGTTCGGTGTTGATTTTGAGCTGGTAGTTGATCAGTATAGTCGGTTCGGTGGCCGTGATCCTGCGTAGGAACATGTTTCCTAGATCCATAGATGGACCTGGCCATACCAGCTCTTTTGTCCAGGTGCTCACATAGATCATGTGCTGACTTGTGTGCGGCGTCATTAGCCGCTCTGTCTCGGTCGTGGGGTGGTCGGTCCGGTAGATCGGCCGTATTGTTTTTCAGCGGAGTGGGCTCTATAGCCTCGTTGTCGAATTCGGGCAGCAGCTTGCGCTTTGGGTAGCTCTTTGTGTGGCGATCACCGCCGTATATTTCGTCCGTGACGAGCACTTTGTTCCATCTGTGGTTGAGCGTATCCTGCACGACTTTAAGCCGTTGCTTCTGCTTCTTCAAGCTTCTCGCGCTAGGAATAAGCCTTTTGTGGAGGTGCTCTTGTTTTAAGTGCTTTTCCGGGATGATGCGTGCACCGTCTTCCGGACTGTTCTCCTTTCCGGAGACAGGTTTATAAGTTTTGTCTTCGTCATCACTGTGATCAGACAGCGGCCCCGGACTTTGTTCGCCGTCCCCTGGCTCATCCTGCTCCATCGCTGGGTCTACGGGGTTGTTGTTATTTTTAGCGTCGTCCGGGGTATTATTATTACTTGTGCCAGCATCGCTGTTTTTGCTATGGCGGGCTTTAGAGCGGCGCCGCTGACGTCGGTGCTTTGTTTGCTTCTCAAGGGGAGTATCCTCCGCTGCATCATCGCTATTGCTTTCTTTGGGTGTGTCCACCACATATATATCATATGATGAGGTGGCTGTCCCGCGCCCTGGGGGCGGTGGTACCTGTTTTTCTCCGGCATTATCGTCCATACCGTTGATGATTTTGATGGAAATATGCTCTAGAGGCAATAATAAAGTTATTATTTATTTCCTTATATCATGATAAATGTTTATTATTCATGCTAGAATTGTATTAACCAGAAACATAATACATGTGTGAATACATAGACAAACAGAGTGTCACTAGTATGCCTCTACTTGACTAGCTCGTTAATCAAAGATGGTTATGTTTCCTAACCATAGACATGAGTTGTCATTTGATTAACGGGATCACATCATTAGGAGAATGATGCGATTGACTTGACCCATTCTATTAGCTTAGCACTTGATCGTTTAAGTATTCTGCTATTGCTTTCTTCATGACTTATACATGTTCCTATGACTATGAGATTATGCAACTCCCGTTTACCGGAGGAACACTTTGTGTGCTACCAAGCGTCTCAACGTGGCGGGTGATTATAAAGGTGCTCTCTGTGTGTCTCGAAGGTACTTGTTGGGTTGGCGTATTTCGAGATTAGGATTTGTCACTCCGATTGTCGGAGAGGTATCTCTCGGCCCTCTCGGTAATACACATCACTTAAGCCTTGCAAGCATTACAACTAATGAGTTAGTTGTGACATGATGTATTACAGAATGAGTATAGAGACTTGCCGGTAACGAGATTGAACTAGGTATTGAGATACCGGCAATCGAATCTCGGGCAAGTAACATACCAATGACAAAGGGAACAACGTATGTTGTTATGCGGTTTGACCGATAGAGATCTTCGTAGAATATGTAGGAGCCAATATGAGCATCCAGGTTCCGCTATTGGTTATTGACCGGAAACAGTTCTAGGTCATGTCTACATAGTTCTCGAACCTGTAGGGTCCGCACGCTTAACGTTTCATTGACGATATAGTATTATATGAGTTATGTATGTTGGTAACCGAATGTTGTTCGGAGTCCCGGATGAGATCATGGACATGACGAGGAACTCTGGAATGGTCCGGAGATAAAGTTTGATATATGGGATAATAGTGTTTGATCTCCGGAAGGGTTCCGGAATTCACCGGAAGGGGTTCCGGATGTTTCCCGAAATGTTTGGGTACGAGAACACGTTATTTGGGCCAAAGGGGAAAGCCCACAAGGTTTCGGAAAGCGAAAAGAAAGTTTTATGAGTCCGGGCCGACGCCGAGGTCATCGGTGTATGCGAGTCCGACGCCTAGAACCTGACGTTCGCCCGGAGTCCGAGAAGGACTCTTGCCTTTCGGGTGAAACCGACTTTGTGGAGGCTTTTACTCCAAGTTTCGACCCCAAGGCTCAACATATAAATAGAGGGGCAGGGCTAGCACCAAAGACACATCAATAAACACCAAGCTGTGTGCCGGCAACCCCGTCCCCTCTAGTTTATCCTCTGTCATAGTTTCCATAGTGCTTAGGCGAAGCCCTGCGGAGATTGTTCTTCACCAACACCGTCACCACGCCGTCGTGCTGCCGGAACTCATCTACTACTTCGCCCGTCTTGCTGGATCGAGAAGGCGAGGACGTCATCGAGCTGAACGTGTGCAGAACTCGGAGGTGCCGTGCGTTTGGTACTTGGATCGGTCGGATCGTGAAGACGTACGACTACATCAACCGCGTTGATAAACGCTTCCGCTTAGCGATCTTCAAGGGTATGAAGATACACTCCCCCTCTCGTTGCTATACATCACCATGATATTGCGTGTGCGTAGGATTTTTTTTTGAAATTACTACGTTCCCCAACAGTGGCATCCGAGCCTGGTTTTATGCGTAGATGTCATATGCACGAGTAGAACACAAGTGAGTTGTGGGCGATACAAGTCATACTGCTTACCAGCATGTCATACTTTGGTTCAGCGGTATTGTGAGATGAAGCAGCACGGACCGACATTATGCGTACGCTTACGCGAGACTGGTTTCACCATTATGAGCACTCGTGCTTAAAGGTGACTGGCGGGTGTCTGTCTCTCTCACTTTGGTTGAACCGAGTGTGGCTACGCCCGATCCTTGCGAAGGTTAAAACAACACTAACTTGACGAACTATCATTGTGGTTTTGATGTGTAGGTAAGAACGGTTCTTGCTAAGCCCGTAGTAGCCACGTAAAATTTGCAACAACAAAGTAGAGGACGTCTAACTTGTTTTTGCAGGGCATGTTGTGATGTGATATGAAGACGTGATGCTATATTTTATTGTATGAGATGATCATGTTTTGTAACCGAAGTTATCGAGAATCGGCGAGAGCCATATGGTTGTCGCTTTATTGTATGATATGCAACGCATGTAATTGCTTTACTTTATCACTAAGCGGTAGCGATAGTCGAGAAGCAATAGATGGCGAACGACAACGATGCTACGATGGAGATCGAGGTGTCGCTACCGGTGACGATGGTGATCACGGCGGTGCTTCGAGATGGAGATCACAAGCACAAGATGATGATGGCCATATCATATCACTTATATTGATTGCATGTGATGTTTATCCTTTATGCATCTTATCTTGCTTTGATTGACGGTAGCATTTTAAGATGATCTCTCACTAAAATTATCAAGAAGTGTTCTCCCAGTATGCACCGTTGCGAAAGTTCTTCGTCTTTGAGACACCACATGATGATCGGGTGTGATAGGCTCTACGTTCAAATACAATGGGTGCAAAATAGTTGCACACGCGGAATACTCAGGTTAAACTTGACGAGCCCAGCATATAACAGATATGGCCTCGGAACACAGAGACCAAAAGGTCGAGCGTGAATCATATAGTAGATATGATCAACATATTGATGTTCACCGTTGAAACTACTCCATCTCACGTGACGATCGGACATGGTGTAGTTAATATGGATCACGTAATAACTTAGAGGATTAGAGGGATGTCTATCTAAGTGGGAGTTCTTAAGTAATATGATTAATTGAACTTAAATTTATCATGAACTTAGTCCTGGTAGTATTTTGCAAATTATGTTGTAGATCAATAGCTCGCGTTGTTGTTTTCATATGTTTATTTTGATATGTTCCTAGAGAAAACTATGTTGAAAGATGTTAGTAGCAATGATGCGGATTGGATCCGTGATCCGAGGTTTACCCTCATTGCTGCCTGTAAGAATTATGTCCTTGATGCACCGCTAGGTAGCGGACCTATTGCGGGAGCGGATCGACGTTATGAACATTTGGCTAGCTCAATATGATGACTACTTGATAGTGTTGTGACCATGCTTTATGGCTTAGAATCGGGACTTCAAAGGCGTTTTGAGCGTCATGGACCATATGAGATGTTCCAGAGTTGAAGTTAATATTTCAAGCAAATACCGAGTTGAGAGATATGAAGTCTCCAACAAGTTCTATAGCTAAAAGATGGAGGAGAATCGCTCAACTAGTGAGCATGTGCTCAGATTGTGCAGGTACTACAATCGCTTGAATCAAGTGGGAGTTAATCTTCCGGATAAGATAGTGATTGATGAATTATCTAGTCACCACCACCAAGTTAGTAGAACTTCGTGATGAACTATAATATGCAAGGATGATGAAAACAATTCCCAAGCTCTTCGCGATGCAAAAATCGCGAAGGTAGAAATCAAGAAAAACATCAAAGTGTTGATGGTGGACAAGATCACTAGTTTCAAGAAAAGGGCAAAGGGAAGAAGGGAACTTCAAGAAGAACAACAAGCAAGTTCTTGCTCAAGTGAAGAAGCCCAAGTCCGGACCTAAGCCTAAGACTAAGTGATTCTCTTGCAAAGGGACTGGTCCTTTGGAAGTGGAACTACCCCAAGTATTTGGCGGATAAGAAGGATGGCAAAGTGAACATAGGTATATTTGATATACATGTTATTGATGTGTACTTTACTAGTGTTTATAGCAACCCCTTGGTATTTGATACTGGTTCAGTTGCTAAGAGTAGTAACTCGAAACGGGAGTTGCATAATAAACATAAACTAGTTGAGGGTGAGGTGACGATGTGTGTTGGAAGAAGTTCCAAGATTGATATGATCATCATCGTACACTCCCTATACTCCGGGATTAGTGTAGAACCTAAATAAGTGTTATTTGGCATTTGCGTTGAGCATGAATATGATTTGATCATGTTTATTGCAATACGGTTATTCATTTAAAATTAGAGAATAATTGTTGTTCTGTTTAAATGAATAAAACCTTCAATGGTCATACACCCAATGAAAATAGTTTGTTGGATCTCGATCGTAGTGATACACATATTCATAATATTGATGCCAAAAGATGCAAAGTTAATAATGATAGTGCAACTTGTTTGTGGCACTGCCGTTTGGGTCATATCGGTGTAAAGCGCATGAAGAAACTCCATGCTGATGGGTGTTTGGAATCACTTGGTTATGAATCATTTGATGCTTGCGAACCGTGCCTTTTGGGCAAGATGACTGAAACTCCATTCTTTGGAACAATGGAACGAGATACTGACTTGTTGGAAATAATACATACCGATGTATGCGGTCCAATGAGTGTTGATGCTCGTGGTAGGTATCATTATTTTCTGACCTTCACAAGATGATTTGAGCATATATGAGTATATCTACTTAATGAAACACAAGTCTGAAACATTTGAAAAGTTCAAAGAATTTTAGAGTGAAGTGGAGAATCATCGTAACAAGAAAATAAAGTTTCTACGATTTGATCGTGGAGAAGAATATTTGAGTTACGAGTTTGGCCTTCATATAAAACAATGTGGAATAGTTTCACAGCTCACGCCACATGGAACACCACAACATTATGGTGTGTCCAAACGTCATAACCGTACTTTATTGGATATAGTGCAATCTATGATGTCTCTCATCGATTTACCACTATTGTTTTGGGGTTATGCATTAGAGACAGCTGCATTCACTTTAAATAGGGCACCATCAAAATCCATTGAGACGACGCCTTATGAACTATGGTTTGGCGAGAAACCAAAATTTGTTGTTTCTTAAAGTTTGGGGCTGCGATGCTTATGTGAAAAAGTTTCAACCTGATAAGCTCGAACCCAAATCGGAGAAGTGCGTCTTCATAGAATACCCAAAGGTAACTATTGGGTACACCTTCTACCACAGATCCGAAGGCAAGTTATTCGTTGCTAAGATGGATCCTTTCTAGAGAAGAAGTTTCTCTCGAAAGAAGTGAGTGGGAGGAAAGTAGAGCTTGATAAGGTAATTGCACCTTCTCCCGAATTGGAAAGTAGTTCATCACAGAAATCAGTTCCAGTGATTGCTTGACCAATTAGTGAGGAAGCTAATGATGATGATCATGAAACTTCAGATCAAGTTACTACAGAACCTCGTAGGTCTTCCAGAGTACGGTCCGCACCAGTGTGCTACGGTAATCCTATTCTGGAAGTCATGTTACTAGACCATGATGAACCTACGAACTATGAGGAAGCGATGATGAGCCCAGATTCCACGTAATGGCTTGAGGCCATAAAATTTGAGATATGATCCATGTATGAGAACAAAGTATGGACTTTGGTGGACTTGCCGGATGATCGACAAGCCATAGAAAATAAATGGATCTTCAAGAGGAAGACAGATGCTGATAGTAGTGTTACTATCTACAAAGGTCGACTTGTCGCAAAAAGGTTTTCGATAAGTTCAAGGTGTTGAATACAATGAGATTTCTCACTCGTATCGATGCTTAAGTCTGTCCGAATCATGTTAGCAATTGCCACATTTTATGAAATCTAGCAAAAGGATGTCAAAACTGCATTCCTTAATGGATTTATTAAAGAAGAGTTGTATATTATACAACCATAAGGTTTTGTCAATCCTAAGGGTGCTAACAAAAATGTGCAAGCTCCAGCGATCCATCAATGGACTGGTGCAAGCATCTCGGAGTTGGAATATACGCTTTGATGAGTTGATCAAAGCATATGGTTTTATACAGACTTTTGGAAAGGCCTGTATTTACAAGAAAGTGAGTGGGAGCACTACAACCTTTTTGATAAGTATATGTGAATGACATATTGTTGATCGGAAATAATGTAGAATTATTCTGCAAAGCATAAAGGTGTGTTTGAAAGGAGTTTTTCAAAGAAAGACCTCGGTGAAGCTGCTTACATATTGAGCATCAAGATCTATAGAGATAGATCAAGACGCTTGATAAGTTTTTCAATGAATACATACCTTGACAAGATTTTGAAATTGTTCAAAATGGAACAGTCAAAGAAAGAGTTCTTGCTTGTGTTACAAGGTGTGAGATTGAGTAAGACTCAAAACCCGACCACGGCAGAAGATAAAAAGAGAATGAAAGTCATTCCCTATGCATCAGCCATAGGTTCTATAAAGTATGCCATGCTGTGTACTAGATCTATTGCATACCCTACCACTAAGCTTGGCAAGGGAGTGTAATAGTGATCTAGGAGTAGATCAATGGACAACGGTCAAAATTATCCTTAGTGGAATAAGGATATGTTTCTCGATTATGGAAGTGATAAAAGGTTCATCGTAAAGGGTTACATGGATGCAAGTTTTGACACTAATCTAGATGATTCTAAGTCTCGGTCTAGATACATATTGAAAGTGAGAGCAATTAGCTAGAGTAGCTCCGTGCAGAGCATTGTAGACATAGAAATTTGCAAAATACTTACGGATCTGAATGTGACAGACCCGTTGACTAAAATTATCTCACAAGCAAAACATGATCACACCTTAGTACCCTTTGGGTGTTGGTCACATGTCGATGTGAACTATGGGTGTTAACCACATAAAGATGTGAACTACTGATGTTAAATCACATGGCGATGTGAACTAGATTATTGACTCTAGTGCAAGTGGGAGACTGAAGGAAATATGCCCTAGAGGCAATAATAAAGTTTTTATTTATTTCCTTATATCATGATAAATGTTTATTATTCATGCTAGAATTGTATTAACCGGAAACATAATACATGTGTGAATACATAGACAAACAGAGTGTCACTAGTATGCCTCTACTTGACTAGCTCGTTAATCGAAGATGGTTATGTTTCCTAACCATAGACATGAGTTGTCATTTGATTAACGGGATCACATCATTAGGAGAATGATGCGATTGACTTGACCCATTCTGTTAGCTTAGCACTTGATCGTTTAAGTATTCTGCTATTGCTTTCTTCATGACTTATACATGTTCCTATGACTATGAGATTATGCAACTCCTGTTTACCGGAGGAACACTTTGTGTGCTACCAAACGTCTCAACGTAACTGGGTGATTATAAAGGTGCTCTACAGGTGTCTCCGAAGGTACTTGTTGGGTTGGCATATTTCGAGATTAGGATTTGTCACTCCGATTGTCGGAGAGGTATCTCTCGGCCCTCTCGGTAATACACATCACTTAAGCCTTACAAGCATTACAACTAATGAGTTAGTTGTGAGATGATGTATTACGGAATGAGTACAGAGACTTGCCGGTAACGAGATTGAACTAGGTATTGAGATACCGACAATCAAATCTCGGGCAAGTAACATACCAATGACAAAGGGAACAACGTATGTTGTTATGCGGTTTGACCGATAAAGATCTTCGTAGAATATGTAGGAGCCAATATGAGCATCCAGGTTCCGCTATTGGTTGTTGACCGGAAACAGTTCTAGGTCATGTCTACATAGTTCTCGAACCTGTAGGGTCCGCACGCTTAACGTTTCATTGACGATATAGTATTATATGAGTTATGTATGTTGGTAACCAAATGTTGTTCGGAGTCCCGGATGAGATCATGGACATGACGAGGAACTCTGGAATGGTCCGGAGATAAAGTTTGATATGTGGGGTAATAGTGTTTGATCTCCGGAAGGGTTCCGGAATTCACCGGAAGGGGTTCCGGATGTTTCCCGAAATGTTTGGGTACGAGAACATGCTATTTGGGCCAAAGGGGAAAGCCCACAAGGTTTTTGGAAAGCGCAAAAGAAAGTTTTATGAGTCGAGGGGCGCACACTGTGGTCCTCGGCATCCGAGTCCAAACGCTGGAACCCAAGCTTCGCCCCAGAGTCGAGAAGGACTCTTGCCTTTCGGGTGAAACCGACTTTGTGGAGGCTTTTACTCCAAGTTTCGACCCCAAGGCTCAACATATAAATAGAGGGGCAGGGCTAGCACCGAAGACACATCAATAAACACCAAGCTGTGTGCCGGCAACCCCGTCCCCTCTAGTTTATCCTCTGTCATAGTTTTCGTAGTGCTTAGGCGAAGCCTGCGGAGATTGTTCTTCACCAACACCGCCACCACGCCGTCGTCGTGCTGCGGAACTCATCTACTACTTCGCCCGTCTTCTTTGGATCGAGAAGGCGAGGACGTCATCGAGCTGAACGTGTGCAGAACTCGGAGGTGCCGTGCGTTCGGTACTTGGATTGGTTGGATTGTGAAGACGTACGACTACATCAACCGCGTTGATAAATGCTTCGGCTTAGCGATCTTCAAGGGTATGAAGATACACTCCCCCTCTCGTTGCTATACATCACCATGATCTTGCGTGTGCGTAGGAATTTTTTTGAAATTACTACGTTCCCCAACAGATTTCGGAGTCGAAATCAAGCGTGTCGGTTAAGTCATCGATAGTGGCTATTAAGTGGGTGGTGGGTGGGTACCGAATTCCTTCGTCGTCCGCTTCCCAATCAAGCCGGACAAAGTTCGGCCAAGAGTCTCCCGACAGGGAGAGAGATTTTAATGAGTTTAGCAAGTCACCCAAGGGCGAGTGCTGAAAGATATCCACGGAACTAAACTCCATGATCGGTGCCCAGTCAGATTCGGTGGGCACGGATGCACATGGTTCAGAGCCAATGGCTGGAGACGAGTCCTAGGGTTCGAAGACACAGACCTCCTTGGAAGTGAGATCTGTGTTCGGCTCTCTCGCTGCCGAGTGTGCAACCTCCATGGCAGGGTTCATACACCCGTCGTCGGATGACACGATCTGCTCTCGATTTAAAGCAGGTGTGATCTCCTGAACAACGTCCGATGACAGATCTAAGTCGTGCTCATCGCGACTGTACGACGCACCTGTCATGGGCTCGAATCCATCGAAGATCAAGTCTCCGCAGATGTCGGCAGTGTAGTTCAAGCTTCCAAACCTAACCTGATGGCCAGGGGCGTAGCTATCGATCTGCTCCAGATGTCCAAGCAAGTTGGCCCGTAGTGTGAAGCCGCCAAATTCGAAGATCTGTCCAGGGAGGAAAACCTCACCCTGGACCGCATCATTGCAAACGATTGAAGGAGCCATCAAGCCTTATGGTGACGACACAGTGGAACTCTCAATGAAAGCACCAATGTCGGTGTCAAAATCGGCGGATCTCGGGTAGGGGGTCCCGAACTATGCGTCTAAGGCTAATGGTAACAGGAGGCGGGGGACACGATGTTAGGTTCGGGCCCTCTCCATGGAGGTAATACCCTACTTCCTGCTTGATTGGTCTTGATGATATGAGTATTACAAGAGTTGCGTAGAGGCTAAACCCTAGAAGCTAGCCTATGATTATGATTGTTGTCCTACGTACTAAACCCTCTAGTTTATATAGACACCGGAGGGGGCTAGGGTTACACAGAGTCGGTTACAGAGAAGGAAATCTACATATCCGAATTGCCAAGCTTGCCTTCCATGCAAAGGAGAGTCCCACCCGGACACGGGACGAAGTCTTCAATCTTGTATCTTCGTAGCCCAACAGTCCGGCACAAGCATATAGTCCGGCTGTCCGAGGACCTTCTAATCCAGGACTCCCTTAGTGGTCTACTCTAATAGTTGGACATACCATCTCGCACTGTAGTCTTGGACAACTGTCTCACACGATCATCTATGATGCATATGTATAAATGGGCCACCGTCTCACACAAATGCCCTAGACCGACCCCCCGGGTTAACCATGATCTCACATTAAGGCACCTAGGTTGGTCAATGCTCCCTCGGTTAAACCCATCAAATTTTAATTAAGAAGAGATGATAAGATCAAGCTGACAATTCTCAGTAGATTTGCTCAAAATTGTTCATAACTGGGGACATGACTAATCATGATTAGTTTTTACGCTCTATAGAGGTTTGTGTACTTTATCCGTGAGTCATAGTCACACCCTTTCGCTAAACTTCACTTGTGAAGTAGCTAGGTAGACCAAGACGAGACTTTTGGGAAGTAGTATCCATCATCCAAAGGCCAACCCAGTCCGACCTACCACTAACTACATCTGCTGGTTAGCCGGAGGGGTTCCCACAACTTACTTGGTCAAGAAAAAGCCCATATTGACTCACGTTTACACGTAGAAGCTACTCAACTTTGAACTCATACAATCCCTTTGATACCTGGGTGGCATTCCCAACTAAAATCTGCACTCCGATGACCCAATTAATGCTAGTCCACCTATCGGATATCGGGTTCCAGCAAAACCCTTAAGGTTCAAACTCTGGGGTGCGCACACAGATCTTCTCCCTACTGAAACATGCCCACAGCCTCGCCGTGATTCTAAGCTAGCACGATGAACAACACAAGAGACATGAGGTTTATACTGGTTCGGGCCACCGTTGTGGTGTAATAACCTAATCTAGCGCGTGGTGTGGTGGATTGCCTCTTGGGCTGATGATGAACAGTACAGAGGAAGAACAGCCTCGTGAGGAGAGGTGTTCTTGGGGTGGTGTGTGGATGAGCTAGGTTAGGATCCGCCCCCATCTACTGTGGTGGCTAGCCCTATTTATAGAGGCCCTGGTCCTCTTCCCAAATATTGAGCGGGAAGGGATCCAACAACGGTCATTTTGAAATGGGACAGCTAGTACAGGCTACCCTGACTAAAGGTGGTCTTCGACTGCCAAATGTGCTGGTGATGACGCCGTCTTGGGCTCCACGATGACCTCCGTCCTGCCGCTCTGCTGGTCTTGGTCTTGTTGCACCAATATGGAAACCTTTGCCTGATGCCTCGGTACTCCGCGCCTGCGCTTGCCTCCTTTGCACCAAAGAGGAAACGAGGACACTGCGCAGGCTAGCGCCCGCCTGGTCTTGATCGTCATGGCTTGCGTCATGGGCACCTCGCGAGGTACCCCTCGCCCTGATCTCTCCGCCTCCTCGTGAGCCTGCCTGGTGAAGCCGCCCTTGAGGAGGCCTTGCGTCGTCCGCCCCGTGAGGCTTGGCCCCTCGCGAGGGTGTTGAGCTTGGGTTGATGAAGACAGGGCGTACTGGGCCACTGGTTGAGCCACGCTGCAGGCCGCAGGCAGGCAAATTTGGAGACCCCCGTTCCCAGAACATCGACAGTAGCCCCCGGGCCCAAGGCGTGCTCGGACTTGGCTTAGCAGCGAAGCCAAAGGTCATTGCGGAGCACCGCGGGCCCCAACAGCCTACGGCCTTGGTCACCGCGTGGTGATTGATTGGACGTGGGCATCTCCGCTTTCCCACGCTGCCTCGGCAACTGCCCGATTTGACGAGTCCCTGCTGCATGCAAAAAGAGCCATGATTACCTGTGATCGTGGAGGTCGACGATTGGCCTCCCTTGGGCTATAAGTACGAAGGGGCGAGAGCCCCTGTTGTCCATCTCTTCTTACTCCGCCTGCTTATTCTCCCTCCTCGCTCTTGTTGCTCGCAGCATCCCGTGGCGCCCGCAAAGAGGTTCTCGGCCGCGGAGAAGGGGAAGGCTCGCCAGGAAGGGCCTGGCTCTCCTTCGCCCAAGCGCGGCCGCGGTCGTCCTCACAAGCATCCCGCGACCCCTTTCGTGGCTTCCTGTGGTCGCGGCGGTGGTCCTTCATGCGGTGGTGGCCGCCCATGTCGAGGAAGCCCGGTTGGTGAGGGAAGGCGTGCCATGGCTGCGAGGCCTCCCCGGCCGCGCTTCCATTCGGCAGAGGTGCTGCCGGAGTTCATTGTGTGGTCGGACAACCCGACCGGCAACTGGCTCCAGCTCCCTCACTTCTTCACCGGTGAACTACTAGCCGCTGGCCCCGGCGGGCTTTGGTTGCAAGCGGACGGCTCCTGCAGCAGGGCCTCCTGGGTCGCGGTTGAGATCTCTGTCGCCGGCAATGTGGCCATGGCCTGGGGCTGCCAGACGTTTGCCCGCGCACGTGGCCTAGGCAGGCGGTGCAATCTCCACTTCAGGTACGACGGCGACGCGACCCTCTACGTGAGGGTGTTTGGAGAAGATGGCCGCCGTGTTGGGTGCTGTCCTGAAGACGATGACGGCGACGAGGTGCTTGGCCTTGGCGATGGCCGTGACGAGTGCGAAGGCAAACCCGCTCTCGGCGGCGACTGCAGCTCGTCGAGCTTCGGCGGCTCCTCCTCCGGTGACAGATCCTCCAGCGGTGGCCGCGATCAGCCACCATGCCGCCGCGCCCGCTTTGAGGGCGGTAGCAGGTTGTCCTGTCGCCGCGCCCCGATGAAGTGCGAGGCGGAGTCCGATTGAGCTCGGGAGGACGTCGCAGATCCCTCCTCGCATGTTGTCGCAAGGCGTGCGCTGTTTTTATTTTGTTTTCCTCCTTTTCCTTGCATCGAGAGAGAGAAGTATGCAGCCCCGTGGGGGCGTGCAATAGACTATGATCCCCTAATTATCATACTACATTTTATTGTTCTACTGCTGTGTTATGGTGTCGTTGTTATGTGCCTGCACGTAGGAACAACTTAGCTCGAGACGTTTGTAGTAGTTTCCGTCTCGCGAGGTGCCTGCTTTAGGCCTCGCCGAGCGCCTTAAGAGCTGCAAAAATCTGTTGAGAGAATCATTTCCGAACCTTGGTCATGAGGGTTGCCGGCTGTGGCCCGGTGCTTTGTGTCGCGATGCCCACGGGCATGGACCGGGAGGGGTGCTCCTGCTGTGAACTCGAACGAGGGAGCCTCGTGAAAATCAGGAGAGAAAGGGCTCACGAGGGAGCCCGTGCAGCCCCCTCGCGAGGTTTGCGAGAGAGAGAGAGAGCGCGTCAGACAAAAGCCAAAAACAGAGAACAGGGGCAGAAGACGGCACATAACACTAGAAGCAACTTCAATAAAGGTTCAAACAAGGGAGAACAAGCCAACTGCGGAAAGCAAATGAAAAGCTGCGTCCGGCACCTAATCTAGTCTTCGATGTCTTCTCACCAGCGCGAAGCTAAGTGCAGCCACTGGGCATGGGCGGGAGCCCCCGAGGCCCGAGGGCGGCACTCCGGAGACTTCGGGGCGTGTACAACCCCAACTCATTATTACGTGAGAGTGTCATGAGAGGCGAGCTTCACAGGCACTGGGCCTTCTTCACAGACACCGGGCCTTTCTTCGGGCAGCGAGCTTCACATGCACTGGGCCTTCTTCATAGGCACTGGGCCTTTCTTCAAGGATAGAACTTTCGGAGGTGCTGAATGTTCCAGGCGTTTGGGACGGCACCCCTTCCCGAGTCTCCAGGCGCGCGGCGCCAGGCCTGGAAACATGGACAACCTTGAACAGGCCCTCTCACATGGGCGAGAGCTTATGCAGCCCTTCCCTGGAGAGCACCCGCCTGAGTACAAGGTCACCTACCTCGAGAGTCCTGGGGCGGATGTTGCAGCGGTGATACCACGGCAGCGCCTGTTGGTATCTTGCTGCCCGTAGCGTAGCTTCGTGGCGGCGTTCCTCTCCCAGCACGAGGTCCATCCCCCGCATGGCATCCTGCTGCGCCTCGTCAAAGGCTAGGACCCGCACGGAGCGACTCCTGACCTCATGAGGGAGAACCGCTTCTGCTCCATAGACGAGGAAGAACGGGGTCTCACCAGTTGGCTTAGTGGCTGTAGTGCGGATGGACCACAACACGGACTGGAGCTTGTTGTACTAGCCCCTGCCGCAGGCCTCCAGCTTCTTCTTGAAGGTCCTGGTTTTGAGGCCCCTTAGGACTTCCGCGTTGGCGCGTTCGTCCTGGCCGTTACTCCTGGGATGCGCCACCGAAGCGTAGCATATTTGCGTTCCAAGGTTAGCACAATATGTTTTGAAGAGTTTGCTGGTGAACTGCAAACCGTTGTTGGTGATGATGCAGTTGGGGACCCCAAACCGGCTCACGAGGCCCTTGTTGAACTTGACCGCAGAACCAGCTGGGATGGTGCAGACGGCTTCCACCTCCGCCCACTTGGTGAACTTGTCGATGGCGACGTAGAGGTAGCAGTAGCCCCCAGGCGCTCGAGGAAACGGGCCCAAGATATCCAGCCCCCAGACCGTGAACGACCATGAGAGTGGGATGGTCTGTAGGGCCTAAGCTGGCTGATGGATCTGCTTGGCATGGAATTGGCAGGCTTCGCAGGACTTCACCAGCTCGATCGCGTCATTGAGTGCCCTAGGCCAGTAGAACCCGCTGCGAAACGCCTTGCCGACAAGGGTTCGTGATGATGAGTGGTGTCCGCAATCTCCACCGTGTATGTCAGCCAGCAATTCCTTCCCCTGTTCCCTAGAGATGCAACGTAGGGAAACGTCATTTGGCCGCTTCCGATAGAGCTTGCTGTCTTGGATGCAGTAGGTCGTGGCCTGCCGTGCCACGTGTTCCGCGTCTTCCTCTTTCTCTGGCAGCGTCCCTTGCATCAGGTAGTCCTTGAATTCCGTGGTCCAGCATCCTTCCTGAGGCTCCAGCACCAAGAGCAAGCGTGCTCCCGAGGTTGGGCCACAAGCCGGGGCTCCTGTGGCAGGCAGTTGAGGGAGTTCTTCCCGAGGCTGAGCTGTACTTGAAAGTGATGGTGCCGCCGATGGCTTGAAGAGCCGTTCCTCGAAAACGCCAGGCTCCTGCGGTAGCCGCCTGGATGCCCTCCTGGCAATGTCATCAGCCTCTTGGTTGGTGCCGCGGGGCACATGCTACAACTCCAACCCCCAAAACTGCTTTTCCATCCTGCACAGCTCCGCAATATACGCTTCCATGTGCTCGTCCTTCGGCTCGTACACCTTGTTGGAGAAGTTGACGAGGAGCTGTGAATCGCCTTTGATGATGAGGTGCTTTACCCCCAGTGCTGCTGCGGCTTTCAAGCCTGCTATGAGGCCCTCGTATTCTGCTATGTTGTTGGAGACCTTCTCGCCTTGTTGGAAACAGAGCTACACGGCGTAATAGAGCTTGTCCTGAGTGGGGGATATAAGCACTGCGCCAGCCCCCGCCCCATGCCGCGAGAATGCTCCATCGAAGTACATGACCCAGCCATCTGGTGCCTCACTTCTCGGGGAAAGTGACCGATCCTCGCCTGCTTCGAGCCCTGGTGCCACTGTCCATTCTGACACAAAATCTGCAAGCGCGGCTCCCTTGACGACCATGGTTGTGCTGAATTCCAACTGAAACGCTTGTAGCTCGATGTTCCATTCGGGGACCCTTCCGCGGAGTTGGGGCTCCTGAGTACCCTTTCCAATGGGTAGGCCGAGACGACCTTGATGGGGTGACCTTGAAAGTAGTGCCGCAGTTTACGCGAGGCCACCTATAGCAAGAGCAAGAGCTTCTGAGGCATGGGGTATCGTGCCCTTCCATCCCACAACACCGTGCTGACGAAGTACACGGGATGCTCGACGAGGGCGGGTGTGCTGATGAGGTCTGTGCCCTCCGGAGGGTGAGACGCCTCCTGAGACGACGAAGCCCCCAGTGCCTGGTTGCCTGGCGCAACTTCTTGAAAGGATCGATAAGAGGTGTCTAGAGGGGGGTGATTAGACACTAAGTATCAAAAGTTGTAGTTTTTAACTTCTTTAAGTTGGAGTGGAGTTTAGGCACAAGTTTAACACTCACAATACATATCAAGCAAGCATGCAAAGAGTATATGAGCAGCGGAAAGTAAAGCATGCAACTTGCAAGAATGTAAAGGGATGGGATTGGAGGATTCAAACGCAATTGGAGACATGGATGTTTTTGTCGTGGTTCCGATAGGTGGTGCTATCATACATCCACGTTGATGGAGACTTCAACCCACGAAGGGTAATGGTTGCGCGAGTCCACGGAGGGCTCCACCCACGAAGGGTCCACGAAGAAGCAACCTTGTCTATCCCACCATGGCCGTCGCCCACGAAGGACTTGCCTCACTAGCGGTAGATCTTCATGAAGTAGGCGATCTCCTTGCCCTTACAAACTCCTTGGTTCAACTCCACAATCTTGTCGGAGGCTCCCAAGTGACACCTAGCCAATCTAGGAGACACCACTCTCCAAGAGGTAACAAATGGTGTGTTGATGATGAACTCCTTGCTCTTGTGCTTCAAAGGATAGTATCCCCAACACTCAACTCTCTCTCACAGGATTTGGATTTGGTGGAAAGAAGATTTGAGTGGAAAGCAACTTAGGGAAGGCTAGAGATCAAGATTCATATGGTAGGAATGGAATATCTTGGTCTCAACACATGAGTAGGTGGTTCTCTCTTAGAAAATGAATGCTGGAAGTGTAGGCACGTTCTGATGGCTCTCTCCACGAATGAAGAGTGGGTGGAGGGGTATATATAGCCCCCACACAAAATCTAACCGTTACACACAACTTGCCAATCTCGATGGGACCAAATTGAGAAACTCGGTCGGACCGATTTAGCAAATCTAGTGACCGTTAGGATTTTCGGTGGGACCGACATGCAACTCGATAGGACCGATATGGTTAGGGTCAGGGCATAAAGTAATCTCGGTTAGACCGATTACACAAACCCGGTGAGACCGATTTTGGTAATAAGCTAACCAGAGAGTTGGTCAGGCAAACTCGGTTCGACCGATTACACAAACTCGGTAGGACCGATTTTGGTAATAAGTTAACCAGAGAGTTTGCATTGTAATCTCGGTAGTACCGATTACTCAAACTCGGTGAGACCGATTTTGTTAATGGACATACACAGAGAGATTACAATCCCATCTCAGTGATACCGAGATCCCTATCGGTGAGACCGATTTGCCTAGGGTTTGTGGCAGTGGCTATGGCATCTGAACTCGGTGGCGCCGGATGGAAAGAATCGGTGGGGCCGAGTTAGACTTTGGGTTTAGGACATATGTGGATGTGAGAAAGTAGTTGAGGGCTTTGGAGCATATCACTAAGCATTTTGAGCAAGTAAGCCATTAAGCAACACCTCATCCCCTCTTGATAGTATTGGTTTTCCTATAAACTCAATGTGATCTTGGATCACTAAAATAGAAAATGTAGAGTCTTGTGCTTGAAGCTTGAGCCAATCCTGTGTCCTTAGCATCTTGAAGGGGTTCCACATCCTTTAGTCCATGCCACTTCATTGTTGAACTTGTCTGAAACATACTAGGTATAAGTGTTAGTCCAACAAGAGATATGTTGACATTAATTACCAAAATCACCCAGGGAGCACTCTGTGCTTTCAGTCTCCCCCTTTTTGGTAATTGATGACAACATACATCAAAGCTTTAGATAAGGATATAGAGAATAACAGGTAAAGCTTTGGAAAGACATGTAACATGCATAGGCTCCCCTTACATGTATGCAATCATGTGAATATGGAATATAGAAGCATGTGAATGCATAAGCATGACAGAGTAGGCAATGTGTTACATGTATCTTGGCTATATGCATCAGAGCAAAAGATGTGAATGTGGGAAATGTACCTTCATGCTCATGAGTCCTTCTTGCAAATAGTATGTACATCATCAAGAATTCCTCATACACATGATTGTGATGCATATTCTTACCTTGTGGTTTTGAGTTGGCTTAGGATGGAATGAACCTGTGAAAATAAGGTTAGATAACACAGATACACTTGCTGGCTAGAGCAAACAAAAAGAACCACAAGAGTACCAAGACTGGGATGACATGTAGAGAGTGAGTACTGAGTACCATATTGAATATAGACATGTCCCCAAAGGTAAAGATGTGCAATGAATTTAAAGAATTTCTTTCCCTTAGATGTCTTGCTCCCCTTGAATCTAGCATGGGATACTGGGAGAAGATAGGGAAAAGAAAATCAAAGCTCTAAGAAACAAATGAACAGAGCTAATGCAAATAAGCACATATGAACATGTCTTTCCCCTCAAGAAGACATGTGGCATCTCTCCTCTTGAACACCAAGGATCTGGGATCCTTGAAGATTACTCTCTCCTTGAGTATTCTCTCCCCCTAGAGATATGATTAAGCTTTGATGTGATCTCTCTCTCCCCCTTTGACATCAATTTCTAAGAAGGGTCTTCTGGAATTTGTCGTGAATGGGTTTGGTCCTTGAGTCACAGCACAAAGCACTAAGGTAAATGTGATGCTTGTAGAGGACAAGATTCATTGAGTGGAGCTGGATCAAAAGTAATGCAGGAATAAATGGCAAAGTGTCTTTCCTATAGTGAAATCGGTGGCACCGAGTGGTATGCTTCGGTTGCACCGAAAGAATTCGGTTGGACTGAAAGCATCAAACCGGTGAGACCGAGTTCATCGCAGAGAAAACACTTGTCACCTCAGCTCACTAGACAAGTAAGATCTCACAAGGATTTGCAAGGAATTGACTGAAAGATTTGCAATGAATTGGATGCAGGGAATGCAGAACAAAATAGAAAAGAAAAGAAATCTAGATGAAGTTTTTTTGAAAGGGGAAACAACTATGCATGAGACAAATGCAAGAGCACAGAAAAGATCGCAAGAGAACTTCATCTAGAATTGGTCGGCGACAAAGTCACCTATGTTAGAGTATATTGACTTAGGAGTCAAGTGAGATCACTTGATCATAGGTCATACTCATCGTTTAAGCTCAAAATGGGGTTACCATTTTTCGTTTAAGCATCTTGATGTATTCTCATCTTGTCGAGTTGCTTTGAATCATGACTTGGAGTAAAGCTTCTCTAAGATGGAATAACATACCTTGGGTGGTGGTGTTGATCGTCATCATGTAGTTGAACTTGTATGGGTTGCTCAAGGTTGATGTAGCTCATCAAGAGTTGGGAGCACCACTTGGAATTTGAGTTCATCTACCTACATGGGTTAGTTTTTGCTAGGAAGAGCACTTGTGTATCCAAAATGACAATCATGAAACTCAACATAGGATTTGGCAAAGGGTATGTTTGAGTGGTTTTGTGCTTCCTTGTCTTCAACCACCATTGTGTAGAGACTTGGTGATGTTGACATTGCTCAAGATATGAATGAGTTGCAATCTCATATATTTAGATTCATCCAAGTACTTACAAGGGTTAGATAACATACAAGGTGCAAATGTACCCAAGACATAAGATAGTCTTCATAAGAGAAATATCAAGGGTTAGTCAAAGGCTCATGCCCTGCATGTATCCAAAATGGAGTTCCTACTCCTAATTTGAAGCATCAATGATGTTAAATTCACCTCTTAACCTGCAAAACACTTTCTGATCAAGTGGTTTAGTGAATATATCCGCTAATTGCCTTCCGGTGCGAACATGCTTAGGATTAATGTCCCCTTTGGCAACATGATCTCGAATGAAATGATGACAAACTTCGAGAGTGTTGCACGGGATTGTGAGCAATCTTGATAGCACTTTCATTGTCACAAAGTAATGGAACATGTTTCACATATATCCCATAATCTTTAAGGGTTTGGGTCATCCAAAGTAACTGAGCACAACATGAACCAGCGGTAATGTATTCCGCTTCGACAGTGGATAAGGATACCGAGTTTTGTTTCTTGGAAGACCAAGACACAAGAGATCTACCAAGAAATTGACAAGTACCCGAAGTGGACTTTCTATCAACCTTGTCACTGGCATAATCTGAGTCGGAGTAGCCAACAAGATCAAAAGAGGCCCTCTTTGGATACCAAATGCCAAAATTTGGTGTATGGATTAAGTATCTCACTATCCTTTTCACGACCTTAAGATGACATTCTTTAGGAGTAGCTTGATATCGTGCACACATGCACACACTTAGCATGATATCAGGATGTGAAGCACATAGATATAACAATGAACCAATCATAGAGCGATAAATCTTTTGATCAACCGGTTCACCATCTTTGGTCAAATCAAGATGTACACTAGTAGGCATGGGTGTAGTCATACCTTTGCATTCTTGCATACTGAACTTCTTGAATAAGTCCTTGGTGTACTTTGTTTGAGAGACAAAGGTACCTTCCTTAGTTTGCTCGATTTGCAAACCAGGAAAGAATTTGAGTTCACTCATCGTAGACATCTCAAACTTTTCCGACATTAGCTTCCCAAACTTTTCAATAAAATGAGGGTTAGTAGAACCAAATATAATATCATCGACATAAATTTGGCATACAAATAGTTCTCCATTGACCCCTTTAGTAAAAAGAGTAGAATCAATTTTCCCAATTTCAAAGCCTTTTTCAATAAGGAAATTGGTCAAGCATTTATACCACGCTCTAGGAGCTTGTTTAAGGCCATAAAGAGCTTTGTGAAGTTTGTAAACATGATCAGGTTTCTTAGGATTAACAAAGCCGGGAGGTTGTTTAACATAAACTTCCTCCTCTATCTCACCATTTAGAAAAGCACTTTTAATGTCCATTTGATACAAGGTGGTATCATGGTGATTAGCATAGGCAAGTAACATGCGAATGGACTCGAGTCTAGCAACAGGAGCATAAGTCTCACCATAGTTGTAGGATCGTTGAAGGAAAGAGTGTCTAGAGGGGGGGTGATTAGACAACTCGACAAGATAAAAGTTTATCCTTTTGACAAGAACAAGTTTTTGGCAAGTTCACAATGGAGATCAAGTCAAGCATCATGCAAACAAGTCAAGTAGCATACTACACATGCAATTCTAGAGTATGGGCAGCGGAAAGTAAATTGCACAAGTAGTAAAGGAGAGGTGGAGAAGAGCAAACGCAATTTGGAGACACGGAGATTTTTCTCGTGGTTCCGATAGGTGGCGCTATCGTCAATCCACGTTGATGGAGACTTCAACCCACGGAGGGTAACGACTGCGAGAGTCCACGGAGGGCTCCACCCACGAAGGGTCCACGAAGAAGCAACCTTGTCTATGCCATCATGGCTTATGCCCACGGAGGACTAGCCTTACTCGGGGTAGATCT
This sequence comes from Aegilops speltoides, assembly GCA_021437245.1. Classification (NCBI taxonomy): domain Eukaryota; kingdom Viridiplantae; phylum Streptophyta; class Magnoliopsida; order Poales; family Poaceae; genus Aegilops; species Aegilops speltoides. The sequence continues at coordinate 415,722,390 of CM038144.1, forward strand.
TCACGAAGTAGGCGATCTCCTTGCCCTTACAAACTTCTTGGTTCAACTCCACATCTTGTGGAGGCTCCCAAGCGACACCTAACCAATCTAGGAGGCACCACCCTCCAAAAGGTAATAGATGGTGTTGGTGATGATGAACTCCTTGCTCTTGTGCTTCAAATGATAATCTCCCCAACACTCAACTCTCCTCACTGATTTGGCTGTGGTGGAAGAAAGGATTGAGTGGAAAGCAACTTGGGAAGGCTAGAAATCAAGTTTCATATGGTGGGAGTGGAGCAACTTGATCTCAACACAAGGGTAGGTAGTTTTCTTCTCAGAAATGTAAGGTAGGAGTGGTAGTTCTTTCTGATGGCTCTCTCCACGAATGAAGAGGAGGTGGAGGGGTATTTATAGCCTCCACACAAAATCCAACCGTTACACACATTTGACCAATCTCGGTCAGACCGAAGTTGACAACTCGGTGAGACCGAAAGTTCAAATCTTGTGAATGTTGGGATTTTCGGTGGGACCGAAAATACAATCTCGGTTAGTCCGATTCTTCCAAAGACTAGGGTTTGCCATTCTCGGTGGGACCGACTTTATCATCTCGGTGACACCGATTTGATTACAGAAGGTTACAGAAGGTTGGCAACACTAGTTTCGGTGAGACCGAGTTTGGAATCGAAAAATCCGAAATTATTAGGGTTTGGCTATATGGTGAGGTGGTTCATCTCGGTGTGGTGAGTTTATGGAATCGGTGGGACCGAGATTACTTATGAGTATATGTTGGAATGAAAGATTGCTGATAGTTTGGGAGATAGATCACTAAGCACTTTGAGCAACAGATCATCATCATAACCTCATCCCCTTTTAATAGTATTGGCTTTCCTATGGACTCAATGTGATCATGGATCACTAAACCAAAAATGGAGTCTTGAGCTCTTGCCAATGCTTTCCTTAGCATCTTAGGGGTCCACCTCTTTAGTCCTTTTGCCATGCAGAGTGATTGACTTTCCGAGACATACTTGATAAAAGCATTAGTCCAACCACAAAGTATGTTGTCATTAATTACCAAAACCACCGGGAGAAAATGTGCTTTCAATCTCCCCTTTTGGTAATTGATGGCAACACACAAAAAAATAGATATCAAAGCTTCTTGAAAGAAAGACAGAATTATCATTAAAGCTTTGACAAACATGTAGTACACAGGCTCCCCTACAAGTGTGCAAGATTTTCATAGATTATGGTTTTGGACTACCACAAGCACACAAGAGAGAAGAACAAGATGTGCTACATGCAGCTTGGCTATATGCATCGAAGAGATGAGGATAAGATAAAGAAGATGCATATGTGCATGGTGATTTCTTGCAAACAAGTATTCACAAGCAAGTCACCATCATGCACATTCTGCAAGATGCATATACTTACCTTGAAGTTCCTTGGCATTGTACCGAAGAAATAAGCTTGGGAAAACAGGGTTAGATAACACAAGAGTATTTCTTCAACCAACAAGCAAGAACATCAAGAGTACCAAGCCGAGGATGACATGTATAAAGAGTGTCTCATGTTGAGCACAAACTTGAATCAGCAAACATGTCTCCCAAGACTAAAAGATTTTCAATAAGCTCTGAGAGATTTTGCTTTTCATAAGATACCAATTGTGCTTTTCAGAAGATACCAATTGTGAGAGCGAGGAAAGCAAAATCAAAAGAATGATGCCAAAGGTATTATCACAGTGAAATACGGCAAAGCTTTGATGTGATCCTCTCCCCCTTAAGGTAAGATTGTTCTTCTTCTCCCTTTAAATCTTCTCTTCTCCCCTTATCTTCCAATCTCCCCCTAAGCTCCCCCTAAATCTTCTCCCCCTTTGACATCAAGTGCCGAAAAGAACAGTAAACTAGGAAGGTCAGGAAAGATGGAAGGAAAGAAGTGGGATCCTTAAGAATCACAACTGAGAAAACTAAGTATGAAAAATAAATCAGTCAGTTGAGCTGCAGAAGATGATATCCTGGTGAATGTAAATCGGTGACACCGAATTGATATGGATCGGTGAGTCCGAAAGTCAGAGACTTAGGGCAGATCCTTTTTCGGTCAGACCGAAGTATTCCAATCGGTGACGCCGAGTTTAATTCCAAGGAAATATAGAAATAAGTCAGCTCACTTTGCAAGGAATGTTTCAACAGATTTGCAATGAATTTGTAAAGGATTTTCAAGGAATTGATCAGAGCCAAAAAGATATTCACAAGAACAGAAGAAATAGAAATGAAAAAGATTGCTAGATGATTTTTTTAAATAAGCAAGAAAATTCAATGAAAGAGCATAGGAGAAAAACTCCAAAACATATGTACTTCATCTAGATAGGGGTCGGCGACAAAGTCACCTATGTTTGAGTATATTGACTTAGGAGTCAAATGAGAACATTTGATCATAGGTCATACTCATCGTTTAAGCTCAAAATGGGGTTGCCATTTTTCGATTAAGCATTTGATGTGATCACATCTTATGAAGCTGCTTGTACTCATGTCTTTGAGCAAAGCTCCTTCAAGATGTGAAGAACATACCTTGGGCTTGTTGTTGCTTGTACACATGTAGGTGAACTTGATGTAGATGCTCATAGAATGTGAAGTTGGAGCACCATTTCCAATTGTATAGTTCATCTTCCTACATGGGTTAGGCAAGCAAGGAAATACTCAAGAATATCCAAGATGACAAGAGTGAAACACTGGATGTATTAGGTGTCAAAAAGGATATGTGGAGTCTTGTTCCTTGAACTCAACATCCCAAAGGGCTAGATACTTGGTCAATGACAAGATTACTCATGATTTGAGTGTGTGGTAATCTTGTGGAATGTAGACCATCCAAGTACCTGCAAAGAGTTAGATGCAATACAAGGGGGCAAATGTGTCCAAGACATATGATCACCATCATAAGAGAAATATCAAGGATTGGTCAATTAGGCTCATGCCTTGCTTGCATCAATGGAGTTTTCACTCCAAGTTTGAAGCATCAATGATGTTCAACTCACTCCTTAAGCGACAAAACACTTTCTCATCAAGTGGTTTTGTAAAGATATCTGCAAGCTGTTTGTCAGTACGAACATGCTTAAGATCGATGTCACCCTTTGCAATGTGATCACGAATAAAATGGTGACGAACTTCAATGTGTTTCGTGCGAGAGTGTTGCACGGGATTGTGTCCAATCTTAATCGCACTCTCATTGTCACAAAGCAAAGGAACATGTCTCGCATGTATCCCATAATCCTTAAGCGTTTGTGTCATCCATAGCAACTGAGCACAACATGAACCAGCAGCAATATATTACGCTTGGCAGAGATAATGATACGAATTTTGTTTCTTGGAGGACCAAGATACAAGGGATCGACCGAGGAATTGACACGTGCCGAAGTTGACTTTCTATCAATCTGTCTCCGGCATAGTCCGAGTCGGAATAGCCAACAAGATCGAATGAGGCCCTCTTAGGATACCAAATGCCAAAGTTAGGTGTGTGTATCAAATATCTCACAATTCTTTTAACAGCTTTAAGATGACATTCTTTAGGGGCTGCTTGATATCGAGCACACATGCATACACTCAACATTATGTCAGGACGAGAAGCACAGAGATATAGTAAAGAACCAATCATGGATCGGTAAACCTTTTGATCAACAGGTTCTCCATCTTTAGTCAAGTCATTATGTCCACTGGTAGGCATGGGGTTTTTCATACCTTTGCTTTCTTGCATGTTGAACTTCTTGAAGAGATCCTTGGTGTACTTTGTTTGTGAGACAAAGGTACCCTCCTTAGATTGCTTGATTTGCAACCCAAGGAAGAATTTGAGTTCAGTCATCATGGACATCTCATACTTCTCCGACATAAGCTTTCCAAACTTCTCACTAAAATGAGGGTTAGTTGAACCAAAGATAATATCATCAACATATATTTGGCACACAAATAGTTCACCATCAACCCTTTTCGTGAATAGCGTTGAGTCTATTTTCCAATCTCAAATCCTTTTTCAAGAAGAAAGCTAGTCAAGCATTTGTACCAAGCTCTAGGAGCTTGCTTAAGACCATAAAGAGCTTTGTGCAACTTGTAAACATGATTAGGCTTTTAGGATTCACAAATCCGGAGGTTGTTTCACAAATACTTCCTCCTCAATTTCACCATTTAGGAAAGCACTTTTAATGTCCATTTGATAGAGAGTAATATCATGGTGGTTGGAATAAGCAAGAAGAATGCGAATGGACTCAAGTCTAGCAGCGGGGCATAGGTCTCACCATAGTCCATACCTTCGACTTGTGTGTAACCTTGTGCTCTGAGACGAGCCTTGTTGCGGATGACTTGTCCATCTTCATCTTGCTTGTTCCGAAACACCCATTTGGTTCCAATGACGTTTTGGTCATCATTGGGCTTCTCTACCAAAGTCCAAACGTTGTTCCTCTCTAAGTTGTGTAGCTCTTCGTGCATAGCGTTCACCCAATCCGGGTCTTCAAGCGCTTCTTCTACCTTCATAGGTTCAAGACTAGAGATAAATGAGTAATGCTCACAAAAGTTAGCTAAACGAGTTTTAGAGCGAGTAATTCTCCCGGAGTCGATGTCATTCATCATTTGTTCCACGGGATGATTCTTCTTGACTCTTGCTCGAACTCGAGATAGCTTTTGTTGTGGTCACGGCTGAGCTTCCTCATCATCCTCATCTTCTTCTTCATCATTGTTGTTGGTGTTGTCTTGTGGTGGTGGAGAAGGAGGTTGTGGTGGATCTTCTTGTCGCACTTCCTCATCTTGGTGTGTTCCACTTGTGGAGGCCTCCATGTTGCCTTGAGGTTCATCTGTCCGTGAGGTAGGAGGCTCCACATATGTAGATGAGGTACTCTCCTTCACTTCCATGGGACGGATCTTTCCAATAGATAGATCTTGAATGGCTTCCGATGGGTCTTTGTCTCCTACATCAATAGGCATTTGCTCTACTTGCGAGCCATTAGATTCATCAAACTTCACGTCTACCGTCTCTTCAACCTTTCGGGTGAATTATTGTAGACACGGTAGGTGTGGGAGTTTGATCCATAACCGAGGAAAAAGCCTTCATGAGTTTTAGGAGCAAACTTAGACCGACGATGCTTATCAAGGATATAGCATTTTGAACCAAAGACACGAAAGTATCCCACTTGGGGTTTGTTACCGGTGAGGAGCTCGTATGAAGTCTTGCCGAGGAGCTTGTGAAGATAGAGCCTGTTGATAGCATGACAAGCTGTCTCGACGGCTTCACCCCAAAAGTGCTTCGGTGTCTTGTATTCATCAAGCATCGTTCTCGCCATCTCAATGAGCGTTCGGTTCTTCCTCTCAACAACTCCATTTTTTTGAGGTGTGTACGTAGCCGAGAACTCATGTAAAATCCCTTCCTCATCGAGAAAAGAGTCCACATGGGCGTTCTTGAACTCCGTTCCATTGTCGCTCCGAACTTTCTTGATCTTCACCTCAAATTGATTTTGGGCCTTTCTAGCAAAAGTTTTGAAGATTCTCCGAACCTGCGATTTGTCATCAAGGAAAAATACCCACGTAAATCTGGAATAATCATCAACTATAACTAGACCAAAGGAGTTACCACCAAGGCTTTTGTAAGCATTGGGACCGAAGAGATCCATATGGAGAAGCTCAAGCGGTCTCCTTGTAGTCATAATGTTCTTCACGGGATGACTTCCACCTACTTGTTTTCCTGCTTGACATGCACTACAGAGTCTATCTTTGTCAAAGAAAACATCTTTAACACCAAGAATGTGATCACCTTTGATTAGCTTATCTAGATTACGCATACCAACATGTCCAAGCCTTCTATGCCATAACCAACCTTTAGCAGATTTAGCAATGAAGCAAGTTCTAGGTTGAGCTTTCTTAGTGAAATCAACGATATATAGATCACCTCTACGGATACCGGTAAAAACCATGTTATGATTGTCACGACGAAAAACTTGGCAATCTACTTCGGTGAATAGCACATTGAATCCAAAGTCAGCTAATCTAGACACGGAAAGTAAATTGTATCCAAGTGATTCAACAAGCATGACATTTTTAATGGAGCTATCATGAGATATGGCCACCTTACCAAGGCCAAGTACCTTACCCTTGGAGTTGTCTCCAAAAGTCACATACTTGCGTGGACCATCGTTCTTTGCAAGCTCTCGAAACATGTCTTCATCTCCGGTCATGTGATCGGTGCATCCACTATCAAGAATCCACTCTTTTCCACGGATATGTAGTCTCTCGATTTGCCATAAGATTGAGACTCTTCATGATCTTGTCTAGCTCGGTGTCCGAATCGAGATGTCGTCATCATGCTCATGCTCATCATCATATTGACCCATAGATAATTCATCATCAATACCTAGGTCAATTTGACAATGACTTGCATTAGTTTTGTCAATGTGACAATAATCATCGGAATGCAATACAAGAGCATTTCTAATTAGAACATTGATAAGTCCGGGATCACCCTTCTTTTTCATAAGATCACGAAGCTCAAAGAAGCATTTATCAAAGTTGGGATCATTGGGGCGCATCATATCAAATTCAATAGTCTTGTATAGAATTTCATCAAGACCTCTCAAAGAGTAGTCCGGATAAAGTTCTTTCAAGAACTTCCATATGGCATAGGCGCACTCAAAGTTTGTGACAAGCTCAAGTAAGTTATCGGGCAAACCTCAAATGATAAGATTTACAGTTCTAAGGTTACGAAGCAAATCAAGCTCTTCATCCATAGTAGGGTTCAAGGGGTCAAATGGAGGTACATATGGGGTTTCAACATATTTGCGCAAGTTGTACATCTTAAAGATAGCAAGCATTTCAATCCTCCACGAGTTATAGGACACTCCATCAAGAATAGGCACTCTATGACTAACACTCCCAAACGTAGACACGTCCATCTTCCTCCAATGGTGTGCAAACCAAAGCAATGGAGACCAAAGCTCTGATACCAATTGTAGGATCGTTGAAGGAAAGAGTGTCTAGAGGGGGGGTGATTAGACAACTCGCAAGATAAAAGTTTATCCTTTTGACAAGAACAAGTTTTTGGCAAGTTCACAATGGAGATCAAGTCAAGCATCATGCAAACAAGTCAAGTAGCATACTACACATGCAATTCTAGAGTATGGGCAGCGGAAAGTAAATTGCACAAGTAGTAAAGGAGAGGTGGAGAAGAGCAAACGCAATTTGGAGACACGGAGATTTTTCTCGTGGTTCCGATAGGTGGCGCTATCGTCAATCCACGTTGATGGAGACTTCAACCCACGGAGGGTAACGGCTGCGAGAGTCCACGGAGGGCTCCACCCACGAAGGGTCCACGAAGAAGCAACCTTGTCTATGCCATCATGGCTTACGCCCACGGAGGACTAGCCTTACTCGGGGTAGATCTTCACGAAGTAGGCGATCTCCTTGCCCTTACAAACTTCTTGGTTCAACTCCACATCTTGACGGAGGCTCCCAAGCGACACCTAACCAATCTAGGAGGAACCACCCTCCAAAAGGTAATAGATGGTGTTGGTGATGATGAACTCCTTGCTCTTGTGCTTCAAATGATAATCTCCCCAACACTCAACTCTCCTCACCGATTTATCTGTGGTGGAAGAAAGGATTGAGTGGAAAGCAACTTGGGAAGGCTAGAAATCAAGTTTCATATGGTGGGAGTGGAGCAACTTGATCTCAACACAAGGGTAGGTAGTTTTTTTCTCAGAAATGTAAGGTAGGAGTGGTAGTTCTTTCGATGGCTCTCTCCACGAATGAAGAGAAGGTGGAGGGTATTTATAGCCTCCACACAAAATCCAACCGTACACACATTTGACCAATCTCGGTCGGACCGAAGTTGACAACTCGGTGAGACCGAAAGTTCAAATCTTGTGAGCGTTGGGATTTTCGTGGGACCGAAAATACAATCTCGGTTAGTCCGATTCTTCCAAAGACTAGGGTTTGCCATTCTCGGTGGGACCGACTTTATCATCTCGGTGACACCGATTTGATTCTGAAGGTTCTGAAGGTTGGCAACACTAGTTTCGGTGAGACCGAGTTTGGAATCGAAAAATCCGAAATTACTAGGGTTTGGCTATATGGCTGAGGTGGTTCATCTCGGTGTGACTGAGTTTATGGAATCGGTGGGACCGAGATTACTTATGAGTATATGTTGGAATGAAAGATTGCTGATAGTTTGGGAGATAGATCACTAAGCACTTTGAGCAACCAGATCATCATCATAACCTCATCCCCTTTTAATAGTATTGGCTTTCCTATGGACTCAATGTGATCATGGATCACTAAACCAAAAATGGAGTCTTGAGCTCTTGCCAATGCTTTCCTTAGCATCTTAGGGGTCCACCTCTTTAGTCCTTTTGCCATGCCAGAGTGATTGACTTTCCTGAGACATACTTGATAAAAGCATTAGTCCAACCACAAAGTATGTTGTCATTAATTACCAAAACCACCCAGGGAGCAAATGTGCTTTCAATAGTCCATACCTTCGACTTGTGTGTAGCCTTGGGCGACGAGACGTGCTTTGTTGCGAACTACTTGTCCATCTACATCTTGCTTGTTGTGAAACACCCATTTGGTACCGATGATGTTGTGGTTGTTGTCGGGCTTCTCAACCAATGTCCAAACTTGATTTCTCTCAAAGTTGTGTAGCTCTTCATGCATAGCATTTATCCAATCCGGATCTTCCAATGCTTCTTCAACCTTCATAGGTTCAATGCTAGAGATGAATGAATAGTGTTCACAAAAGTTAGCTAAACGAGTTTTAGAGCGAGTGATTCTCCCGGTTTGGATGTATTTGTAGATTTGCTCGACGGGATGGTCTTTAGCAATTCTTGCTCGAACTCATGAAAGCTTTTGCTTGGGTCTTGGTTGAACATCTTCTTCATCTTGTTCTTCTTCTTGGCCTTCTTCATTGTTGGCATTGTCGTTCTCTTGTCGTGGTGGAGAAGGAGGTCGTTGACGTTTGTCTTGGTGCACTTCCTCGTTTTCTTCATCTTGGTGTGTCCCACTCGTGGATGCTTCCATATCAACTCTTGGTTCACCTTGTCGTGAGGTAGAAGCTTCCACTTGGACGGACAAGGTACTCTCCTTCACCTCCGTTGGACGAATCTTGCCAATAGACAAGTCTTGGATTGCTTCCGAGGGGTCTTTGTCTCCTACATCAATTGGCAATTGCTCTACTTGCGAGCCGTTAGATTCATCAAACTTCACATCTACCGTTTCTTCAACCTTTCGGGTGAAATTGTTGTAGACACGATATGTGTGAGAGTTTGAGCCATAACCAAGTAGGAAACCTTCATGAGACTTAGGAGCAAATTTAGAACGACGATGCTTATCAAGAATGTAGCACTTTGAGCCGAATACTCGAAAGTATCCAACTTGGGGTTTGTTACCGTTTAAGAGCTCGTATGCCGTCTTGCCGAGTAGCTTGTGAAGATACAAGCGATTTGTTGCGTGACAAGCTGTCTTAGCCCCTTCCGCCCAAAAGTGGTTCGGCGTCTTGTACTCACCAAGCATCATTCTCGCCATTTTGATGAGCGTCCGGTTCTTTCTCTCAACAACTCAATTTTGTTGAGGTGTGTACGTAGCCGAGAACTCGTGTGAGATACCTTCTTTGTCAAGAAAGGTATCCACATTTGTGTTCTTGAACTCCAGTCCGTTGTCGCTGCGAACCTTCTTGATCTTCACTTCAAATTGATTTTGGGCCTTCCTAGCAAAGTTTTTGAAGATCTTTTGAACCTGCGATTTATCATCGAGAAAGAACACCCATGTAAATCTTGAAAAATCATCAACTATAACTAGACCAAAAGAATTTCCACCGAGACTTTTGTAAGCGTTGGGACCAAAAAGATCCATGCGAAGTAGCTCGAGTGGCCTCCTTGTGGTCATGATGTTCTTCACGGGATGCCTCCCTCCAACTTGTTTACCTGCTTGACAAGCGCTGCAAAGTCTATCCTTATCAAATATGACATCGTTAATGCCAAGGATATGATTTCCTTTAATAAGCTTGTCAAGATTTCGCATGCCAACGTGACCTAATCGTCTATGCCATAACCAACCTTTAGAGGATTTAGCAATAAAGCAAGTTCTAGGTTGAGCCTTTTTAGTGAAATCAACAATGTATAGATCACCTCTACGTACACCGGTAAAGACCATTTTATGATTATCTCTACGAAACACTTGGTAATCTACTTCAGTAAACAGGACATTGAAACCGAAATCAGCAAGTCTAGATACTGAAAGTAAGTTGTAGCCAAGAGATTCAACGAGCATGATATTTTGTATGGAGCTATCATGTGATATGGCCACCTTACCGAGGCCAACCACCTTACCCTTTGAGTTGTCACCGAAAGTGACATACTTTCGAGGACCATCGTTTTCAGCAAGCTCACGAAACATGTCTTTATCTCCGATCATGTGATCGGTACATCCACTATCAAGAACCCATTCCTTTCCTCCTGCCATATATCCCCGAAGATTTGCCATAAGACCAAAGTGTCTCATTGCATCATCAAGATCAAAGTCACTATCATCATCCTCATCATAGTATCCATGTTCAACATTGTCATGTGGTGGATCAAATCCTAGAGAGGGTGATTCGTTAGAGTGAGTTTGACAATGTTCTTGTTTATGAATTTTAATAGCTTCGGAAATAATATCACTAATAATTCCAACATCTCCTTTGGCACGCATAAGGTTTGTATGCTCAAATAGACAACCACCAAACATAGGATCACTGGAATTCATCTTACTCAAGGAAATAGACTTATGGGGAATTTCATCTAGATTTTTCAAGGAATAATTTGGAAAGTGTTCCTCAAGAAATTTCCATATGCTATAGGCACACTTAAGAGTAGGCAAGTTTCTAGTGATAAGTTTCTAGGCAAGCCTCTAGTGATAAGTTCAACAGTTCTAAGATTGCGAATCATGTCAATTGACTCATCAAGGGTAGGATGCATAGGATCAACATGAGGTACACAAGGGCTAGCAATGTACTTTTTCAAATGATATTGATTGAAAATCACAACCATCTCATTTTCCCACTCATGAAAGTACTCTCCATCAAGTATTGGCACTCCATGTCTAAGACTCCCAATTGTAGACTCATCCATCTTCCTCCAATGGTGTTTAAACCAAAGCAATGGAGACCAAAGCTCTGATACCAATTGAAAGAATCGAGAAGAGGTGTCTAGAGGGGGGGGGTGATTAGACACTAAGTACCAAAAGTTGCAGTTTTTAACTTCTTTAAGTTGGAGTGGAGTTTAGGCACAAGTTTAACACTCACAATACATATCAAGCAAGCATGCAAAGAGTATATGAGCAGCAGAAAGTAAAGCATGCAACTTGCAAGAATGTAAAGGGATGGGATTGGAGGATTCAAAGAAAATTGGAGACACGGATGTTTTTGTCGTGGTTCCGATAGGTGGTGCTATCGTACATCCACGTTGATGGAGACTTCAACCCACGAAGGGTAGCAGTTCTTGTGAGTCCACGGAGGGCTCCACCCACGAAGGGTCCACGAAGAAGCAACCTTGTCTATCCCACCATGGCCGTCGTCCACGAAGGACTTGCCTCACTAGCGGTAGATCTTCACGAAGTAGGCGATCCCCTTGCCCTTACAAACTCCTTGGTTCAACTCCACAATCTTGTCGGAGGCTCCCAAGTGACACCTAGCCAATCTAGGAGACACCACTCTCCAAGAGGTAACAAATGGTGTGTTGATGATGAACTCCTTGCTCTTGTGCTTCAAATGATAGGCTCCCGAACACTCAACTCTCTCTTACAGGATTTGGATTTGGTAGAAAGAAGATTTGAGTGGAAAGCAACTTGGGGAAGGCTAGAGATCAAGATTCATATGGTAGGAATGGAATATCTTGGTCTCAACACATGAGTAGGTGGTTCTCTCTCAGAAAATGAATGCTGGAAGTGTAGGCACGTTCTGATGGCTCTCTCCACGAATGAAGAGTGGGTGGAGGGGTATATATAGTCTCCACACAAAATCTAACCGTTACACACAACTTGCCAATCTCGGTGGGACCGAATTGAGAAACTCGGTCGGACCGATTTAGCAAATCTAGTGATCGTTAGGATTTTCGGTGGGACCGACATGCAACTCGGTAGGACCGATATGGTTAGGGTTAGGGCATAACATAATCTCGGTGGGACCGATTACACAAACTCGATGAGACCGATTTTGGTAATAAGCTAACCAGAGAGTTGGTCAGGCAAACTCGGTTTGACCGATTACACAAACTCGGTAGGACCGATTTTGGTAATAAGTTAACCAGAGAGTTTGCATTGTAATCTCGGTAGTACCGATTACTCAAACTCGGTGAGACCGATTTTGTTAATGGACATACACAGAGAGATTACAATCCCATCTCGGTGATACCGAGATCCCTATCGGTGAGACCGATTTGCCTAGGGTTTGTGGCAGTGGCTATGGCATCTGAACTCGGTGGCGCCGGATGGAAAGAATCGGTGGGGCCGAGTTAGACTTTGGGTTTAGGACATATGTGGATGTGAGAAAGTAGTTGAGGGCTTTGGAACATATCACTAAGCATTTTGAGCAAGTAAGCCATTAGTCAACACCTCATCCCCTCTTGATAGTATTGGCTTTTCCTATAGACTCAATGTGATCTTGGATAACTAAAATAGAAAATGTAGAGTCTTGTGCTTGAAGCTTGAGCCAATCCTGTGTCCTTAGCATCTTGAAGGGGTTCCACATCCTTTAGTCCATGCCACTTCATTGTTGAACTTATCTGAAACATACTAGGTAAAAGTGTTAGTCCAACAAGAGATATGTTGACATTAATTACCAAAATCACCCAGGGAGCACTTTGTGGTTTCACTTCTTTAGCCCCGGGGGCATCCTCCTGCTGAGGCTGGCCTCCATCTGCCGAGGCCGTGGTCCTCGCGAAGCCTTCTTGGTCTTGTGCTATCGCGGCCGTGGCCGTGGCCGGTCGTGACGCGGCCTTGACCTGGCGCTCCTCCCGAACCGCGACTAGAGCTACGCTGGCGGAGTAGGGTGTGGCAGCGAGGTAGAGCACCAGGGGCTCGAGAGGGCGTGGTGCCACCATCACAGGAGGGCTGGTCAGATATTTCTTGAGGTCTTGAAACGCTTGGTCAGCCTCCTGCGTCCACTCAAGCCGGCCCTTCTTCTTCACCAACTTGAACAAGGGCAGGGCGTGCTCCCCCTGCTTGGAGATGAAGCGTCCTAACACCGTTACGCGTCCGGCGAGCTTATGCATTTATTTGAGGGTTTGTGGTGGACTCATGTCTTCGATTGTCTTGATCTTTTCCGGGTTAGCTTCAATCCCTCTGTGGGACACGAGGAAGCCCAGAAGCTTGCCGGAAGGAACGCCAAACACGCACTTCTCCGGGTTGAGTCACAGGTCCACCTTGCGTAGGCTCGCGAAGGTCTCCTCCAGATCCTGGATCAAGGTCTTCGCCTCCCGAGACTTCACCACGATGTCGTCGATGTAAGCCTCGGCGTTTTTCCCGAGCTGCCGGCCTATGGCGATGTGCATCAGTCGCTGGAAGGTTGCGCCCGCATTGCGCAACCCGAATGGCATGCAGGTGTAGCAGTACACCCCACATGGGGTCAGGAAGGCCGTCTTCTCCACGACTTCTATCACCATCTTGATTTGGTGATAACCCAAAAATGCATCCAGGAAACACAGCAGGTCACACTCAGTGGTGGAGTCGAGAATTTGGTTGATGCGGGGGAGCGGGAACGAATCTTGAGGGAAGGCCTTGTTGAGGTTGGTAAAGTCGACGCACATGCGCTCCTTTCCCCCCTTTTGGCACTACAATAGGGTTTGCCAGCCATTCGGGGTAGCGAACCTCGCGAATAACACCTGCTGCCTCTACCTTGCGGGTTTCTTAAACGATGAAGGCCTGCTTCTCGGTGGACTGCCGCCTTGCTTTCTGCTTCACGGGGCGTACATTGGGGCACACATTCAGGTGATGCTCAACCACCTGCCTTGGGACCCCCACTAACTGCTTGGGTTCCCATGCGAACAGATCCTTGTTCGCGCCCAGGAACTTCACCAGCGCCTCCTCTTGGTCGGGGTCGAGGTTGGCACCTATGGTGAAGGTGGCGTTTGAGGACCCGTCTTCCTCAACTGGCACCTGCTTGGTCTCCTCCTTGTACTGGGAGAACAATTGCTTCTTCTTGGTTGGTGCAACCTCCTTGGCCTTGGAGGTGTCCGTGCCGGCAGGCTGCACTGCAGCGGCTGTCTTGAGGGCAAGCTTGAGCGCCAGCAGTGCATCCTTGGTATCTCCAGCTATAGTGAGGACGCCGCTGCTCCCGGGCATCTTCATGAGGTTGTAGGCCGAATGGGTCGCTGCCATGAACTGAGCCAAGACGAGGTATCCGAGGATGGCATTGTACGGGAGGCCAATGTGGGTGATGTCGAAGTTGACCAGCTCCATGCGGAAGTTGTCGTGGGTGCCGAAGGTCACAAGAAGGCGGATCTGCCCCAGGGAACTGGAGGAACCGCCTCCGACACCCGAGAAGGGCTTGCTGGGTCGGAGCCGTTCCAGCGGCACATGGAGGAGGTTGAAGGCCTCCACCGAGAGCACGCTGAGGCCGGTGCCGCCATCGATGAGGGTCTTAGTGATGGCCACTTAACAGATGGTGGGTGTGAAAAGCATTGGGAGCGCACCCGAGCAGACGATGTTGACGGGGTGATCGTCCAAGTTGAAGGTCATGTCGGCCTTGGGTGCCGCCCAACCCGGAGGAGCTCCTTGCCGCGTGAGGGCGGCGCCGATCTGGCGGAAGAACGGCTTGGCGTGGCGGTCTGAGGGTGGCACCTGCGAGCCACCCAGGAGAGCTGCAACGATCGGGGGCGCCGGCGCAGCGTAGTGGGTGAGGAAGAGGTTGGACAGCTCCTCCCAGGAGGCCACAGAAGATGTCGGCAGGTTGAGCAGCCAAACGCGCGGGACGCCGGTGATGGCCATGGGAAACCAGTTGTCCATGACCTTGTCGTTGCCTCTGGCCTTGAGGACGGCCTCCTCGTACGCCAGCAGGAAAGCCAGCGGGTCCACCGCGTCGTCATAGCGCAGCGGCATCTCTGGCTTGAACTTTTGCGGCCACTGCACCTGTCGCAAGGCGGGGGCCAAGGCTCGGAGCCCCCTGGCCCCAGCGCTGGCACCGACTGCCAGAGCCGGAGGCGCATTGTCCGCCATGAGGGCGAAGCACGGTGTTGGTGGAGAGCGGGCCGATGGAAGGAAGAGCTCCGGCGCACCCCTACCTGGCGCGCCAAATGTCGGATATCGGGTTCCGGCAAAACCCTTAAGGTTCGAACTCTGGGGTGCGCACGAAGATCTTCTCCCTACTGAAACATGCCCATAGCCTCGCCGTGATTCTAAGCTAGCACGATGAACAACACAAGAGACACGAGGTTTATACTGGTTCGGGCCACCGTTGTGGTGTAACACCCTAATCTAGTGTGTGGTGTGGTGGATTGCCCTTGGGCTGATGATGAACAGTACAGAGGAAGAACAGCCTCGCGAGGAGAGGTGTTCTTGTGGTGGTGTGTGGATGAGCTAGGTTAGGATCCGCCCCCATCTACTATGGTGGCTAGACCTATTTATAGAGGCCCTGGTCCTCTTCCCAAATATTGAGCGGGAAGGGATCCAACAATGGCCATTTTGAAAGGGGACAACTAGTACAGGCTATCCTGACTAAAGGTGGTCTTCGACTGCCAAAGGTGCTGGTGATGACGCCATCTTGGGCTCCACGGTGACCTCCGTCCTGCCGCTCTGCTGGTCTTGGTCTTGTTGCATTGATATGGAAACCTTTGCCTGATGCCTCGGTACTCTGCGCCTGCGCTTGCCTCCTTTGCACCAAAGAGAAAACAAGGACACTGTGCGGGCTGGCGCCCGCCTGGCACCTGCCTGGTCTTGATCGTCATGGCTTGCGTCATGGGCACCTCGCGAGGTACCCCTCGCCCTGATCTCCCCGCCTCCTCGCGAACCTGCCTGGTGAAGCCGCCCCTGAGGAGGCCTTGCGTCGTCTGCCCCACGAGGCTTGGCCCCTCGCGAGGGTCTTGAGCTTGAGTTGATGAAGACGGGTCGGACTGGGCCACTGGTTGAGCCACGCTGCAGGCCGCAGGCTAGCAAGTCTGGGGACCCCCGTTCCCAGAACGCCGACACCACCCAGATTGATTCATTAATTATGTTGTTATTAAGTATGCATCCAGAAAGTAACCTTCATAAGTAATGTTGGTCGCAAATACGTAATAGCAGCTAAGAAGAGCTACACAGTGGTTACATGGTCAGGGTAAAATGGACCTAAGTTTCTGCTGCTGTGTTCATGCGACATGATGTGCAATCCTAATCATGCATTCCTAATTGGAAAATGCTACATGCAAGTAAAACAATATGTGACAATGATCAAAGGTTCCACTTGCCTGGTATTGACGATTCTTCAATCTCACAATCTTGATCAAGTACTCTTCGCTCTCGGTATAATCTAACATAAGTAATAAAGAGCAACCATGAACAAACATACAACAAGTGCAGTGCGTGGTGCTAGTGTCATTGTGTTGTGAGATCATTTGTCAAGGGTTAACTCATAAGAGTTTGGAGAACAACATAGTGGTTTTCACTTGGAATAAATGTGACATAAGGGTTCACGTGCAAGTTTTAAATAAAGGTTTCATCACACATAAGTGTGTGCTGCCAAGTTGTGGTTGCCAGACTCATTCAAAAGAATCTTGCAACATGAGTTAAGGTTGAACCATATATTACTAAGTCCATGTTTGAGTCTGAATGACAATCCAAACTTGTTAACCTTCCATAAGTTTGAATTTACACAACCTGCCTGAACAACTTGGTTTGACTTACACTTCAATTTTAACTTGGAATAAGGTTCACCCCATTTTGAATTCAAACTAAAATGATCTTTAATTAACAGTCTTTCATATGCCCCTTGGGTTTAAACAGATTCAAGTTACAATTATTAATACAATAAATTCAAAAATAAATCCAACATACCTACGAGCTTAATTTATCTTAATTCAAGTTTACACAAAAGTCAAATATAAATCCAAGATTATTTACCTGGTACAAACTGAACACAAATTAAGTTTAGTCCTTAAAGTCAAATATCAACTCCAAAATAACTACTAGGTTTAATATGGTTTACTAACTCTAGTGCAAAAGGTTTTATTCAATTTAAACATATGGGTTTAAAGTTAAAACTAAATCAACACTACTAGGAAAAAGGCTACTAGTAGCATCTTTTTTTGCTATCAGTAGCAGGTAAATTTTAGCAGTAGCGCGGTTCTTACCGAGTGCAACTGCTACCTATATCTAGTAGTTGCGTGCGTCTGTCCATCCTACTGCTAATACTAGTAGCGCGCCCCTAAGTCCAACGCTACTGGTAAGGCAATGTTGTTGCTACTCCAAAACCCCTCGCTACTGCTAGTATTTTTTTGTCGTATTTGTATTTTTACAGGTTTTATACAATTCTGATATACACATGCACTGAAAACTATATGAAAAAGGAATGTCTCATCATCATCATCATCATCGAAGTGGTACAACATAGTCTCATCATATCATCATTATTGAGCACAAATGATATCGATCTCATCATCATCTCGAAATAGCGATACAAGTTAATGATCACATGTCTCTTACGTTGTCACCGCAGACACATGTTTCATCATCTACCTAAACTATGACATACGAGATAAGAGCGATCACGATGAGCAAAAACGGGATTATGTAGTAGTTTTTGCGGCACTGGTTCTGAATCCTCTGTTGCGCTATGAATCTCAAGTAACTAGCTTCGGCTTCCACTCTGCTATCAAACCCTTTCTGGCTTCCGCCCGGGAAGTGGTACACTTGGGCCTGACAGTCTGGCCACTCATCATACACACCCGGAACATGCCTTACATACACGGCATACCACTTCCTCGCCATCGTTGATCTATATACCTGTCAGAGATGCGCACACACACACACACACACACACACACACACACACACACACACACACACACACATATATATATATATATATATACTAGAAAACATACCCGTGCGTTGCAACGGGAGAAAAAGAATAGGCTGCGAGAATCGGGATGTGCGGATGTGTAGAAATAAAAGAACTTCACTGGCTTTTGCCAGGCGACCGGTGTCATATCTATATATTGCTAAAATATCCGATGAAAGAACATCAAACTATAGTAGCGCAAATTTAGTAATAGGTATCAAAAAATAATTAGCATGAACATCAAAAGTTTGTTTGATTGATGCTGTGAAATCTTCCGTAGGCATATGTATAGCAACTTCTGACTTGTATATATATATATATAAATCTCTATTGGTAGGTTTCTAGTTAAATGCCAGCGCATTGCAATGGGAAACAATGTTGATAAATAAATTAAATATATGATACAACTAAAACCTTCGGAACATAGATGTTTGATTTGATAACCATGTTTAAGCAATTTCACCGACCAGATTGTGAATAAAAATTTGACATCATAATTTCGTCCATCAATCAGTGATTCCGGAATGAACTTTACACACAAAAAATTATCATATAACAATCACATTTAAGCAGTTTAGTTGACCATGGTCACTTAATATGTAACTATTTGATATCAGATTCAATTCCTCTCTGTAACACACGATTACCAAGCAGTACGTTAAACAACACACATGACTCACCACAATGAAGGTGGTCTGCACAAAATAAATCTTTGTTAATTTGTATCAAGGCACCTAAATTTTTTAGCCACCTCAAGACTAACTTTTTTTGCGAGAAACTCAAGACTAAGTAATGTCAGTATAAATAAAGCAAGTGATTGCACCCTGCCGGTTGAGACATGTATGCATGCTCGTAATTTCCTTAGATACCTAGAAAGAGATATTATGCATGTCAGATTAGGATAGACGTAGCATGTATTGATGCATGATGCTTGTCTTGTCTCTTCTTTCTTTGCTTAGCGTGGCCATGGCGATTGGCCCTGTCCGATGGTATTCGACCGTGGCATCATTACTTAACGTGAAACACAAAGCACAGCAGGCACACCTCCCCATCGGCCGTTTCACCTCCTCGCCGTCGTCCGTGGCCGATGTGCAGCGGCGGCGACCAGTGAGGGGCTGCACCTTTTGAAAGTTTCCCTCGTTGCCGTCGTCTCGGCTGATTGAGAAGTTTTGAGGTTTTCATGCATGGCCGTCTGCTGTTTTCTGTTCGCTCAAGGGAACCTTAATTTGCCATGCGTCCTCTTGATATTGGCTGGCAACTATAAATAAAATCGACATATGGGCCGGCAGCTCTGTTTCGTTTGGCAACTGAAAAATAATACGAGCCGGCCAGCCGGCTACGGATTCGGCTTGCCTGCTCCCTCCCAATGCTTCCATCCGTGCTCCCACTTCATCCTACGGCTGTCTTTTTTCCCTTTTCCTTTCTAATATAATCATCTCCCTCCCTGATTTTAAGGGGGTGGGGTTGGACCTTATTTGGTTCCAATTAAATCAAGCCACATATGCGGGAGCATGGATGGGCACACGGGCGGGGAGCAGACAAGTCTCGTCCGCTGGCTGCTTCCCTTAGTTTCAAGTTTCCTTTACACGTACATATCTATTTCCTTCGTTCGTTTCGGTTTCCTTTCTTTGCACATATGTTCGTCAAGTGGACAAAACTAAAAAAATTACGTATATATGCGAAAATACTCAAGACGGGACCAAATAAAGCGGAACCAAACCAAGAATACCTAATCCTTTTAATAGTAGAAAATATAGATATCCTTTTAATAGTAGTTTCGTCATGCAGAAAGTAACAAATAACTAAACAGACACATTGTTTTTAAGCAGTGCACTCTTCCCATCTATCCATATCCGGGAGGGTGGACCCAAGCTTAGTGAAAGGCGTCATGTCCTGACGCTGTAGGGCTATGCGGGTTCGGACGTCAACTCGCGATATTGGGCCGCCGTAGAACATCCCATTCTCTTTAAGGACATCTTTCATGATGATGGACGCAACTTCCTGCTGGATTCGGTAGAAATCATTTCGAAGTTGATTATATGGCATGGCTCCAAAGGCTTCAGGCCATCTCTGGATATGGTTATCGGATGAAGATTTCATGCAAAGTGATTGCACATCCCTTCTGTACTTCATCATTAGATGGATGACGTAGAATCCATCATTCTCACTTCTTTCCGGTTGCTGGATGCAACATAAGTCAGTCTTATGGCCGAAACATAGCCCGACCTTATTTGTTTTTTTTGCATTGGATGTAGCCACCCCTCATGCTGAAGCCCAGGAGAGCTCTGTCCAGAACATACTTTATGTGTGCGTAATCTTTCTTCTGTATGTTCTTCGACAGGTCCAAATATAGAGCGCGGGAGTAACGCGGGTAAAGAACAATGAGAACGACACGACACCCCCACTGCACAAAATACACGATCAAGTTAGCCTCCATGCGTGCAAAGTAATTATTGAAATGCACGAAAGGATGTATGTGTTATAGTGGCTATCCGCGGATGACTTACCCGGGATGATAAGATAGGAGAATCGTTTCTTTGTCCTTATTGCTGACCAAGAATTCTTTGATGTACTGACTCGCATATTGATAGTTGGCTTCCTTGATTGACAAGAAGCCCTCATGCATGTAGTATGGGTCCGCAACCGCAAGACCAGTGACTTGCTCTCTCCTGACGATGTAGTTCATGTGCAGCGCATATAGGTGGACGAATGTAAAATCGAGTGTCCTCATTTGAAACATCTGGAAGATGTAATCAAATCGCAGGAAGAAGAGGTCCACGGGGCATGTGTGGACGTACATCTTGCAATAGCTCGGCACATGAACCATATAAAGTGGGTATCCTGGATCATCCGAGGCAAGGAGGCTTCTCCCTGTTGAAAGCACATGGTCATGGAGTCTCCTGAGATCCCCTGTTATGGCAGCTAGCGCATTCGCCGGTACCATTGGCTTTCCCATGACATGGATTAATGGCGCATGTTTCATCGGTACACTGTCAACCTTGGTCGAAGGCGGCTGGCTGCTAGAACCAACATTGGCAGCTTTATTGGATTTTCTCGTCTATCTCTTCCTTTGCTTCTTCTTGGTGGGCTCAGGTGCTAGTGAGTCTGTCAGACCCTCCATGAGCACCACCCTTAGTGTTGTCGGGCTCAGCATTGGATGACTCTGGCTAATTAGTTTAGCTTGGGTGGAACCGGCATCTGGAGGCGTGTCCTGCGAGGATTGCATGAACAAAGACTTCTTGCACTCCCGAGGACATTCCGGCTCTGGTACATGCATCTCATATTCATATGGTTGACTCGTTGTTACTTCGTTGTCAAAGGCGGTATTGAGATACTGGAGAGGGCCATCCTCCTCCATGTCATGATCCATATCCTATTCCATGGGGCAGATGGCATCATCCGTCGGAACGGTTGGCCCTCCTTCCTCGTGTCTCTCGATCTCACCAAGTAGCACAAACGATGGTTGTAGTTGTGTAGGTGGGGTTGTGGTCATACCTTCCTGAGGTCCCGTTGGTAATACTCCCGGCCACCTCGACACGAAGAAGATTTTTCGGGCACATGGTCGGCCAATTTTTGCATTTGCCAAGCTGCATGGGGATCTTGTCATCCTCTCCATTGGTTTGTATCGGACGAGGGAAACCCTCGTAGCTCGTTTTCACACTCGCCACAGAGACCCTTAAGGCGTTAATTATCAGGCATCTGCCGACGGTGGAACAATTGATCCTTGGGCTTCACTATAGTACCCTTCCCCACATCCACCAACCCGCCCTTCATGTGGTAAAGGAGGGTGCAGGGAGTGGAGTTGGCCTGCGAAGACATGTACGTGCGGTGTTAGAGATCCAAAAAGAATGGCAACTGAAGATTAATTTATTAGTTGTGTTGATGAGGGTGCGACGCGTATTTACCGTGAGGGCATCGAGCTCAGCCAATGTCGACGGCCCGACATTCAAGTCAGAGACGGAGCTAGGACTGTTGTGAGAGCTGAGTGCGGGAGCAGGTGCTGGAATAGGTGTGGGTGCGGTTGCCATAGTAGGTACGGGTGTGGGTGCGGTGTTCATTGAGTTGCTTCCGGTGTAGCTGGGCATGGGAAAATCAGTTGGTGCTGCGTTTAGATTTTGTTGCACCCAACTGACCATAGTTGGAATCAAGCTTGGGCAGCTGCCATATCATTTCTACAGGAAGTTACCGCTTCCAGGGTTGCCTCAGCTTTTGTATCAACTTTTGTTTTCTCGATCGCCCGCGCCACCTTCTCATCGATAGTCACTTGACTGAACTTCTGTCTTTGTCTTTTAGCCTCGGGGTCCTTGTTATAATAGTACTTCCACGTGGCACCGTCCCCGGCGCTGTGCACACGTCCATATTGGGGCCGCTGGCCCAGTGGGTGTCCCATCATTATGTTCATGGCCCGGTTGAAAGGAGTATCCCACTTGTACTTCACTAACGACCGAGTCGACAAGTCGCTTTCGGCCGCAAGCTTGTGTTGCTTCTCTGCAAAATGGAGCGTGAATCATTTACGAATGTGACTAGAATGTAGTAGACTTCATTGATCATAAGCTAATATATAGGGTGCGAAAAGGATAATTACTACTAATCTCATGAATTGCCTAGTCGGCCCATCGGTGAAAAAAAAAATCTTTTCTGGGTCCCACAAGAATCGGGCCCTGATGAAGTCGTGCTCTGATACGTCTTCAACGTATCTATAATTTTTGATTGTTCCATGCTGTTATATTATCATTCTTGGATGTTTTACAATCATTTTATAGTCATTTTATATCAATTTTTTGGTACTAACCTATTGACATAGTGTCCAGTGCCTGTTGCTGTTTTCTGCATGTTTTTTACATCGCAGGAAATCAATATCAAACGGAGTCCAAACGCAACAAAACTCCTGGAGGATTTTTTTGGGCCAGAAGAAAGCCAGTGGGCCAAGGAAGCACTTGGGGGGCTGCTCGAGGGGAGCAGCACCCACCAGGGCACGCCAGGAGGCCCAGGCGTGCCTGGTGGGTGCTGCCCACCTCGGGTGCCCCCTGAACCGCCTCTTCGCTCTATAAATACCCAAATATTCCAGAAACCCTAGGGGATTCGACGAAAAAGAATTCCAGCCGCCGCGGAGTCCAGAACCACCAGATCCAATCTAGAAACTGTCATGGAGGGGTTCACCACTTCCATTGATGCCTCTCCTATGATGCTTGAGTAGTTCTTTGTAGACCTACGGGTCCGTAGTTAGTAGCTAGATAGCTTCCTCTCTCTCTTGATTATCAATACAATGGTCGCCTGGAGATCCATATGATGTATGTCTTTTTGCGGTGTGCTTGTTGGGATCCGATGAACTTTGAGTTTATGATCAGATCTATGTTTTTATCCATGAGAGTTATTTGAGTCTTCTTTGATCTCTTATATGCATGATTGCTTATAGCCTCGTATTTCTTCTCCGATATTTGGGTTTTGTTTGGCCACCTTGATCTATTTATCTTGCAATGGGAAGAGGTGCTTTGTAGTGGGTTCGATCTTACGGTGCTTGATCCCAGTGACAGAAGGGGAACCAACACGTATGTATCGTTGCTACTAAGGATAACAAGATGAGATCTATATCTCCGCAATAGATAAACGAATCTCGTCTACATCATGTCATCGTTCTTATTGCATTACTCCGTTTTCTCATGAACTTAATACACTAGATGCATGCTGGATAGCGGTCGATGTGTGGAGTAATAGCAGTAGATGCAGGTAGGAGTCGGTCTACTAATCTTGGACGTGACACCTATGTAATGATAATTGCCTGGATATCGTCATGATTATTTAAAGTTCTATCAATTGCCCAACAGTAATTGTTTTCCCACCGTTTGCTATTTTTCTCGAGAGAAGCCACTACTGAAACCTACGACCCCCGGGTCTCTTTTCATCATATTTGCCTTTGCGATCTATTTTTCCTTGCATTTATTCTCAGATCTATTAAACCAAAATTACAAAAATACCTTGCTGCAATTTATTTGTTCCGCGATCTATTTATCCTATCTACCACTTTTACCAAACGTTATTGTCTTATCTTGAGGCGCCGTACCCAGAAGGGATTGACAACCCCTTTAACACGTTGGTTGCGAGTATTCGTTATTTGTGTGCAGGTGCTGTTTATGTGGTGTGAGGAGGTTTTCCTACTGGTTCGATAACCTTGGTCCCATCACTGAGGGAAATACCTACCATCGCTATACTGCATCATCCCTTCCCCTTTGGGGAAATACCGACATAATTCTAGCAAACATATCATGAAAATATCAAACACATATCAAGTTCACATGATTACTTGCACATGATTTCTCTCATGACCTCAAGAACAAAAGTAGCTACTCACAAATGATAATCATGCTCAAGATCATAGGCGTATTAAATAGCATAAAGGATCTGAATATATAATCTTCCACCAAATAAACCATATAGTAATCAACTACAAGATGTAATCAACACTACTAGTCACCCACAAGCACAAATCTATAATCCCGGTACAAAGATTAAACACAAGAGATGAACTAGGGTTTGAGAGGAGATGGTGCTGTTGAAGATGTTGATGGAGATTGCCCTCCCCAAGATGGGAGAGTTTTTGGTGATGATGATGATGATGATTTTCCCCTCTGGGAGGGAAGTTCCCCCGACGGAATTGCTCTGCCGGAGGGCAAAAGTGCTCCTGGCCAAGTTTCGCCTCGAGACGGTGGCACTTCGTCCCAAAAGTCCTCCCCTTATTTTTTCTATGTCAAAATAACTTAAATACCAGAAGAGGGGCATCAGAGGTGGGCCGAGGAGAGCACAACCCAACAGGGCGCGCCTGGGCTCCTTGGCGCGCCCAGGTGGGTTGTGCCAACCTGGTGGGCCCCCTCTGGTACTTATTTGCTCCAATAATTTTCATTTATTCCATAAAAATTCCTCATGAAGTTTCAGCTCATTTGGAGTTGTGCAGAATAGTAGCCTGACGTAGCTTTTTCAGGTCCAGGTTTCCTGCTGCCTAGAATCTCCCTCTTTGTGTGAACATTGCATATTAGGAGAGAAAAGGCATTAGAATTACTCCAAAAAGAATTATTATGCATAAAAACAACATAAATAATAGTAGGTAAACATGATGCAAAATGGACGCATCAACTCCCCAAGCTTAGACCGCGCTTGTCCTCAAGCGAAAACCAAAATCGAAAAACTTGTCCACATGCTTATAGAGAGGGAGAGAGAGGTGTCGATAAAAACAAAATACAGACATAGAAGCATCATCTAAATTATTATGACAACAAAAAACTTTAACATAAATCTTTTATCATAGACTTCTCATGAACAAGTAACAATTCATCAAAACATCGAAGTATAAAGCATAAACTCTATTAAAAACAAACAAATTATGTTCTTAATCAACTTTGCAACTACAATTCATCATCTTTTCAGGAAGGGTCACGTATCAGAGCCTTTTTGGCAAGTCCACATACTCAACCATCATATAGTCTTCTATGATTGCTAATACTCACCATGTACACATGAGCAAAACGTTTCAACCGGACACATAGAAAGATAGGGGCTTATAGTTTCGCCTCCCAACGTGTTCACCTCAAGGGTGATGTCAACAATAATAACTCATGCTACCCATATTCAATTGGATATATGTGCCTAGATCTTTCCTCACCACATGATGCTTGCCAGAAGACAAAATAAAAGGGAATAGAGAGAAGAACTTTGACTCTTGCATGAAAGTAAATACATAAAAGTAAAAAATAGGCCCTTCTTAGAGGGAAGCAGAGGTTGCCATGCGCTTTTTGTTTGTATGCTCAATCCCTTAGTGCAAGAGATCTTCACGTTATATTGCCCCTTATGGTAGCAACCTTTATTATGCAGTATGTCGCTTTTATTCTTTGCCATCACAAGTTCGTACAACACTGAATTTTCTCTTACACTAAATGGTCTAACACTTTGAGACGCAATTTTTATTGCCTTATTACACCAATGACAACTTACTTGAAGGATCTTACTCAATCCATAGGTAGGTATGGTGGACTCTTGAAAATAAGATTTGGGTTTAAGGGTTTTTTGATGCACAAGTAGTATTTCAGCTTGGTGCAGAATTTTTGGCTAGCAAAGATAGGGGCAAGCACCACATGTTAAAGGATCTATGACAATATAACTTCTATGTGAATATGAACAAACATAAATCATTACGTTGTCTTCCTTGTCCAATGTGAACAATTTTGGCATATAATATTTTGATGGGTGCTCACAATCACAAAAGATTTCCAGGATAGTGTATTTTCATGTGAAACTTCTCTTCCCTTATTAATTCTTTCATGAATTGCATCATTGACAGCTCTGTTTGTCAATCTACAATAAATTTTTCTACTTATACTTTTCCTTGTGTGATGTCATTACTTACCATAAGATTAGCATATGATCTTTTTCATTTATTTCCTTTCTTTTTATTGAAACATGAAAGTAAAGAAAGAAAAATCCAAACTAAACTTTATTATAAATCTTGCACACGATTACAAGGATAGATCACTAAGCAAACTCTCGAAAAGAAAGGATCGAACTGAAATTTTATTCGTCTAAAGCAAAAGATAACTATTGACCAAACTGTGATAAGTGAAGGCAAAGGATAGTGGAGGTGATACGATACCGGGGCACCTCCCCCAAGCTTGACGAAAGCCAAGGGGAGTGCCCATACTAGATACTCAAATTTCTTTTGGTGATGAAGAAGGATGTGTTGGTGATGAAGTGGTAGCGATCTTGTCTAATATATCTCTGAGTGCCTCTCTTAAACTATGAATCTCCTGAAGAGCTTGGTTTAGCAACTCAGTGTTCTTCTCTACTTCAGCCATGATATGCTTATTTTCCGAACCCCAATGGTTTGTCCCCGCATCACTTTCTCTTGGATGAGATATGTCCCAATTGGACGGTATATGCACACGAGGAGTGTTTTCGAACCCATAGTTATGAATCAAATTGTGAAAATTGTTATGATGTAACCTGTGTAAAGGCCTCCTGGAAGGGAGTTCTTCTTGTACTTTAGAGCTCTCTCGATTGTTTGATGATCTCATGGCTTGGTGAGGATTAGGACTGGTGGAGATACCAGGTAGTGTGCCTCTCTCAGAAGCCGGAGGGTGAACTCCAAGCGAATTCCCTTCATCTTCCTTCATGGCAACCTCCTGAACTCTCTCCCCCTCTAGCTCCTCCTGCAGCATCCAAGCATCGCCTTCTTCATCATTGGAGGAGGGAGAAGACATGATGCCTGACTTGACAAATCTGATAGAAAACAACAGGAAAAGAAAACAGAAGATTTCTCCACGATACAGGGGTTAATAGGTTCCGGGGGTATATACAGTTTTTTTATCTTGGGAAACAAGCAAACAGAAGAAAAACGAAGTCCGGAAGGTACCCGAGGTGGGCACAACCCACCTGGGCGCGCCTGGCCACGTGCGCCCTGGTGTCTTGTTCCCACCAGGGTCACCTTCCTGGTAGTTTCTTATTTTCCTAATTTTCTAAATATTCCAAAACTGACAAAAAATAATTTTGCGGATTTTTCAAAGTCCGTTTACTGACCGTATCACGTACCTCCTTCTGTTCATGATTCTGGAGCATTCCGGAAGGTTTCTTTTATGTGTTCTTCCGGTGTCATAGTTTGGATAACATTGCTTTCAACATTAATGGGCGTACCTGAGATATAATGTTTTATTCTTTCTCCATTAACAACCTTCGGGTTAGTACCTTCAGCATTATTTATTTTGGTAGCTCCAGATTGATAAACCTCCTCGATAACATAGGGTCCTTCCCATTTGGAGAGGAATTTTCCTGCAAACAATCTGAAACGAGAGTTGTACAAAAGAACATATTCTCCAACTCTAAACTCACACTTTTGGATTCTTTTATCATGTCATGTTTAAACTTTTTCTTTAAATAACTTGGCATTTTCGTAAGCTTGGGTTCTCCGTTCATCTAATGAGCTAATATAAAATAACCTCTTCTCACCAGCAAGTTTGAAATCATAGTTGAGTTCTTTAATTGCCCAATATGCTTTATGTTCTAACTCAAGAGGCAAATGACAAGCTTTTCCAGAAACCATTTTATAAGGAGACATACCCATAGGATTTTTATATGATGTTATATAAGCCCAAAGTGCATCATCTAATTTCTTAGACCAATTCTTCCGGGACCTATTGACAATCTTTTGTAAAATTAATTTTATTTTTCTATTGCTAAGTTCAACTTGACCACTAGACTGAGGATGATAGGGTGATGCAATTCTATGGTTAACATCATACTTGGCAAGAATTTTATGGAAAGCACCATGAATAAAGTGTGAACCACCATCAGTCATTAAATATCTAGGGGCTCCAAACCTTGGGAAATTAACTTCCTTAAGCCTTTTAATAGAGGTGTTGTGATCAACACTATTTGTTGGAATAGCTTCTACCACTTAGTGACATAATCAACAGCAACCAAAATATGAGTATACCCATTAGAGGAAGGAAAAAGTCTCATGTAATAAAATCCCCAAACATCAAACGGTTCAACAACAACAGAATAATTCATAGGCATTTCTTGACGCTTACCGATATTACCTATTCTTTGACATTCATCACAAGATAAGACGAGCTTACGAGCATCCTTGATGAGAGTAGGCCAATAAAAGCTAGATTGCAATACCTTATGAGCAGTTCTGTCTCCCGCATGATGTCCTCCATAAGCTTCGGAGTGACATTTCTGTAGGATTTGTTCATGTTAATGCTCAGGTACACAACGTCTAATAGTACCATCTACTCCTTCTTTATAAAGACGTGGGTCATCCCAAAAGTAATGTCTTAAATCATAGAAGATTTTCTTTTTCTTTTTTTGGTATGTAAAGCTAGGGGGAATGTATTTAGCAACAATATAATTAACATAGTCAGCATACCAAGGTGTACTATTAGAAACATTTATTGCAGCTAACTGCTCATTAGGAAAACTATCATTAATAGGTTGCGGGTTATCAAGAATATTTTCAAGCCTAGACAGGTTATTAGCTACGGGGTTCTCCGCTCCTTTTCTAACAATGATATGCAAATCAAATTCTTGTAGTAGAAGAACCCACCTAATGAGTCTAGGTTTAGCATCTTTCTTTTCCATAAGATATTTTATAGCAGCATCATTAGTGTGAACAGTCACTTTGGAATCAACAATGTAGGATCTAAATTTATCACAAGCAAACACCAATGCTAAGAATTCTTTCTCAGTAGTAGCATAATCTCGTGGAGCACTGTCTAAAGTTTTACTAGAATTATAGATAACATTTAGTTTCTTATCAACTCTTTGTCCTAAAACAGCACCAACAGCATAATCACTACCATCACACATAATTTCAAAAGGCAAGTTCCAATCGGGTGGTTGAACAATAGGTGCAGAAATTAAGGCTTTCTTGAGTTTTTGAAGGCTTCTAAACAATCATCATCAAAAACAAAAGGAGTATCCTTTTGCAAAAGATTTGTAAGAGGCCTAGAAATTTTAGAAAAGTCTTTGATAAATCTCCTATAGAAACCAGCATGATGAAGGAAACTATGAATACCTTTGATATCTTTAGGACATGGCATTTTCTCAATTGCATCAACCTTGGCTTTTTCCACCAAAATACCTCTTTCAGAAATTTTATGGCCCAAAACAATACCTTCGTTAACCATAAAGTGGCACTTCTCCCAATTCAAGACAAGATTTGTTTGCTCACATCTCTGCAAAACTCGATCAAGATTACTTAAACAATCATCAGAAGACTTCCCATAAACAGAAAAGTCCTCCATGAAAACCTCAACAATCTTTTCACAAAAATCAAAGAATATAGCAATCATACATCTTTGAAAGGTAGCAGGTGCATTGCATAAACCAAAAGGCATACGTCTATAAGCATAGGTTCCAAAGGGACAAGTAAAAGTAGTCTTTTCTTGATCAGGTTGAGAAACAAGTTTTTGTGAAAAACCAGAATATCCATCAAGGAAGCAAAAATGTTGTGCTTAGATAATCTTTCTAGCATTTGATCAATAAAAGTCAGAGGGTAATGATCTTTTCTAGTTGCTTTGTTTAATTTTCTAAAATCAATTACCATTCTATAGCCTGAGACAATTCTTTGTGGAATAAGTTCATTCTTATCATTAGGAACAACATTAATACCTCCCTTCTTAGGGACACAATAAACATGACTTACCCATCTACTATCAGCTATAGGATAGATTATACCTGCTTCCAGAAGTTTCAATATTTCCGTTCTTACCACTTCTTTCATCTTCAGATTTAACCGATGTTGGTGATCAACAACGGGTTTAGCATCAGGTTCCATATTAATCTTGTGCTGGCATAGAGTGGGACTAATGCCCTTAATTAAGATCATCAAGAGTATATCCAATAGCAGCTCGGTGCTTCCTTAGAACTTTCAATAATCTTTCTTCTTCATGTTCTGAAAGGTTAGCACTAATAATAATAGGATATATCTTTTTCTCATCAATATAAGCATATTTCAAAGTGTCTGGCAATTGTTTTAATTTAAACACAGGATCACCTTTAAGTGGAGGAGGACCTCCTAGAGTTTCAATAGGCAGATTGTGTTTAAGCAGAGGTTGTTGTTCGAACAAGATTCTATCTATTTCATTTCTTTCATGCATATGCAAATCATTTTCATGGTCTAGCAAATATTGTTCTAAAGGATCAGTAGGAGGCACAACAATAGAAGCAAGACCAATTATTTCATCCTTACTAGGCAAATCTTTCTTATGAGGTTTTCTACTAAACTTAGAAAAATTAAACTCATGAGATTCATCACCAAAACTAACACCGACAGTTTGTTTCTCACAATCTATTTTAGCATTAATGGTGTTCAAGAAAGGTCTGCCAAAGATAATGGGGCAAAAGTCATCTTGTGGGGAACCAAGAACAAGAAAATCAGTAGGGTATTTTATTTTACCAAGCAAGACTTCAACATCTCTAACAATCCCAAGTGGTGTGATGGTGTCTCTATTAGCAAGTTTAATAGTAACATCTATGTCTTCTATTTTAGCGGGTGCTATATCATTCATAATTTCTTGATATAAGGTAAAACAAATAGCACTCACGCTAGCACCTATGTCACATAAACCATGATAACCGTGATCTCCTATCTTAACTGAGACAACTGGCATGCCAACAACAGGTCTATGTTTATCTTTTTGATACGTCTCCAACGTATCTATAATTTTTGATTGTTCCATGCTATGATATTACCTGTTTTGGATGTTTCTGGGCTTTACTTTACACTTTTATATCATTTTTGGGACTAACCTCCTAACCAGAGGCCCATCCCATATTGTGGTTTTTTTTGCCTATTTCAGTATTTCGAAGAAAAGGAGTATCAAACGAAGTCCAAATGGAATGAAACCTTTGAGAGAGTTATTTTTGGAACGGAAGCAATCCAGGAGACTTGGAGTTGAAGTCAGGGAAGCTTGGAGGTGGCCACGAGGCAGGGAGGCGCGCCCTACCCCTGGGCGCGCCCCCACCCTTGTGGGCCCCTCGTGGCCCCCCTAACCGACTTCTTTCGCCTATATATGTCCATATACCCTAAAAAACATCGAGGAGCACAATAGATCGGGAGTTCCGCCAGTGAAACCTCAGTAGCCACCATAAACCTCTCGAGAGCCCGTTCTGGCACTGATGCAGAGCATCCCACGTTCATCGCCATGTACACTCCGACTACTCTCCAAGCCCCAAGAGGACATATGACGAGACCTCGAACATACGCCATTGGACACAAGGTGAATTCACTCCTCTCCGAACCGTCACTTTCCGCATATGAGACACGGCTACTACCTCATGCATGGACCTTGCATACACTCAGGTACAACCAACATGACCATGGAGAATCCAAGGACCAAGGCCAAGCATGGAAGAGAAGACGGAAGAAAGGAGAATAAGAAGGCAAGCGGCTCTTTGGAATCAGGCGGACGTCCGGCCGCCGTTCGGATCATCCGGCCCAGCCGGATCATCCGGACCCTACCCCGGATCATCCGGGTAAAGACGCCGAAGACAACAGAAGCCCCCCCGACGAAGCCGGATCATCCGGACGGTCGCCCGGATCATCCGGACCCCCGACACCCGGATCATCCGGGCCACCATCTGGATCATCCAGACCCCGCCTGTGCGCGCGACTTGGGCCGAGGCCCGTGTACCCCTTCACCCCTCACTTACCCCTTCGTGGCTTAGCACTATAAATAGACCTCCTCCTCCCCACTTTGAGGGTTAGCGTTGGTTTAGCTCATGTTAGAGATAGAGCTATGCTCATCTATCGGATCTCCTCCTCGTGAGAGACCGCGGCCTCTTCGGAGAAGATCCTCTCGGATACAAGACCCCTTTATGGGAAGATCCCCTCGTGGATTCAAGGCCTCCTCCGGGAGATGAACGGTTCCGTTGTATCCTTACCTTTGTTGACCATGTATCTTGTGGATCTCTTATGTGTATGTTGATCTAGCACTTGTGTGATCGATTCCTTGTTGGTTGAGTGATTCTCTCGTTTTCCCGTGTTTCCCCTCGTGCTTCGCGTGTTCTTCGTGTTTCCTCCGTAGGATCCCCTCCAAACGTGAAAGATCGACGAATTAGGGTTCCACCCTACATCATATGGTATCATGAGCCACGTTGATCACGTTTTTGGAGTCCCTCCCACCGTTTTCTAGCCTTCTTTTGCTTGATTTCGTCCTAAATTCGAAAATCCCTAGCCCCAAATTTTTTTTGTGATTTGTTGGTTTTGATGATGTTTTGTTGATTTTGATCCATGGATTTGCTTGGTTTCAAGTGGATCTAGCTTTCCCCCAAGTTTCCCCACCTTCCATCCACGAAATCCTCAAATATTGCCCGAAAATCATCCATTTCCGCCCAAAAATTCGTCCCGAGCAAATCCGAGTGGGTTGACTTGGCGGATCATCCGGACCTTCTCCGGATCATCGGACCAAGCCGGATCAGCTGGGCCCCCCGGACGTCCGGATAAATCGCGCACCCGAAAAACAGAACCGGCGCTGACGAACCCGGATCATCCGGATGTCCTCCCGGATCATCCGGACATAGCCCGGATGAGCTGGACCTCCTCCCGGATGTCCGGTTACACTGAAAACTGACACTGACAGATTTTTGTTTTGGTCATAACTAATTCATCCGAACTTCGATTTTGACGTTCTTTAGCTCGTTTTGAAGCTATTGACATCCACCATCCCACAAAAATACCACCAACACCATTTGACACCATCAACTTTTCGGAATTTTGGCATCTTTGCCTAGGCCCTCCACCATATCATCCGCATTACCACCTCCGACTTCCGCAACCTAACCTATTTTGTTCCCCATAGCATTTGAGGTTGTTTGAGTAGTGACTTGAGTCTCCTAAGGTGTTTCAGCTACTTAGGGACGGTTGCTTCTTCATCAACCACTACCACCACCACTTCCACATACCTTCCCACCATACACTTCGGCCACCGCCAACTTAACCCAATACTTGTTTGAGCTTGTTTGAGTTGTGGCTTGTGTCTCCTAAGGTGTTTCGGCTACTTAGGGACGGCAACTTCAACTCCGACTCGTGTATAGCCCATCATTCCATCCGCATTGCCTAGTGCAACACCTCCACCGCTTTCCGCTATCACCATTTTGACATTTGTCATTTGAGATTTTGAGTTTGCGGTTTTTCCGTTTCCTAAGGTGTTTCGGCTACTTAGGGACGAGTCTCCATCATCTTGGTATCTACACCAAGAACACCGCCACTCATCATCGCAAAGGACGGTAACCTCGACGACACCTTTGTATATCCCTTGCAATTGCATTGTTAACCCCTAGCCCATTTTGCGTCACTTACCTATCGAGACTAGCCATTTGAGTATTGCCGGCAACGTTACTTGTGCACATTAGTGGTCCATACCTTCCATTGCATACATACCATACCATATTGGTATCATATCATCCATTGTGCCTCAAGTTTGTTCCCGCATATACACAATTGCTATCTTCGTTTGTACATTGTACAAAAGTGGCCATAGAAAAAAAAAGCTTTTAAGCAAAAAGAGAGCAAAGAGCTCGTGAGCAAGTGCCATAGCATCATACCCATTGCACATAAGATTGTCAAATCTACATCATATGATCTCATGCTTGAAAGAAACACTGGGAACCATACATACATAGCATACTTGGGATAGAAAGAATACCCATTTTGCATCTTATAGGTTGTGCACAAGTGTCGTATCCGCCTATTGAGCAATCGTGCTAGCGTCTCTCTTGAGTTGTGCAACACGAGCGTTTTGGTGGATTCCACATTTTGAGCTCATTCCTTGGTTGCACGACCCCATTTATCTATCCGTGTGTGTGTTTCCCTGTACCTTTCATTGCTATCGGTCTACTTGTTTCGCTTGCGAATTTGTGAATCTCTTTCAACATTATTGACTCTTGCTAACATTTTGCATTAAATTTTTTGTGCCACTATCCTCACCGAGCTCCACTATAAGCCTTACTTGTGTAGGTGTGAGAATCGACAAGGATCGGTACCAATAGTGCTATTTCATTGTCCACATTTGAGTGAACTTGATTCATCTTCAACTTTGGTCAAAGGTACATTGGTATACGTTCTTCTCTTACTCCCACTCATATTTGCTCGAGTCTTGTGATGGATAGGCAAGGCATTCCCTCTCCGGTCTACGACAACAACGACGGCGTGAAGAACTACATCTCCAAAGCGTCCATCTTCGATCTACAACGACAAATACAAGGCGCACAATCAAGATTGCGAGAGCGCATCGAGAACATCTCCATCGACATTCGTCACTCCAAAGCAAGGAAAAGGGACTACATCGACAAGAAGCTTGCCGCACATAAAGAGGAGCAAGATGCAAGGATGGAGGAGATTAGGGCCTTGATCAAGTCTTCTTCCACTTCATCATCCTCAAGACGACGACAGTCAAGCCACAAGTCTTCGGAGCGCGAAAAAGATGCAAGTGCAAATCGTCCTCATCCACATCTACATGGTGACCATCATCACGTTCGTGATCCACATCGTCATGAAGGCCAAGTCACCTCCAAGCAACATGTGCACGACGACGACGGACGACGTCTACTACGAGCTCAAGCACGACAACGACATCATCATCATGAAGATGCTCCACAAGCGCAAATGCACAAGTCCCAACACGCCAAGTCCAAGCTTCAAGAGCACAAAAGAAGACCGCGAGACGACCACCACCAAGACGGCGCTACGGCTACAACAACCACT
This sequence comes from Aegilops speltoides, assembly GCA_021437245.1. Classification (NCBI taxonomy): domain Eukaryota; kingdom Viridiplantae; phylum Streptophyta; class Magnoliopsida; order Poales; family Poaceae; genus Aegilops; species Aegilops speltoides. The sequence continues at coordinate 415,757,644 of CM038144.1, forward strand.
TTGGCATCTTCGCCAAGTGCTATCAAGGCATCTTCGCCTTTGGACGTACGGCATCTTCGCCTACTTCCCACGAGTACGCCTACAACGACTTCCTCAAGTCCAAGGCGACGACCTACGAGCGAGGGTGACACTTCCATATTCGGAAGCCCCTCAAGGAAGATGGCCGAGCATGGAAAACTACCTTCGGTCATGGAGACGAGCTATGAGGTGCCGCATCATATGGGCCTCCAACCACAAGACGGTGACAAGAAGGTTGAGCATGGGACTATCCCTTCAACCACGGCGACGATAGTAGTTGAGCATGGAGATATTTGCACCTACATCCCTCCGACACCCACATATGTCGAGATGCCCCAAGTGCCATGTGAGGAGAGCCACCACCACATGAGAGACATGAGTGACTCCACCATATGTGACATTGAGAGCATTTCCTTTGAGAGGATGAGTGTGACCACCACTAGCCCCACACATGAGAGTACGCCACACATCCTATGTGAGGGTGAGCGCCATCTGAGTGACTCCACCGGCCATATGAGTGAGAGCATCCTTGAGGGAGTGAGTGAGCCACAACACTTAGAGAGTGAGGTAGTTGACACGGCATGTGAGGCCACTATGATTTCTAATGACTTACCCTCTACTCCTTGTGTGTTTTCTCCTTTGGTGCTAGGTCTCCTACATGACGACACGCCTACCATTGATGAGTCCATACCTCCTAGGGAGAAGACGATGGCCATGATGGACGATGATGCACCCCCCACATGGTTCCATAAAGATGAAGATGACAATGATATGATCTTCAACACCTCACCTACAACACATGAGCGACACTCCAAAGGTAACATAGGTGATGGTGCTTCTCTTGACCCACTAGTGGACGCTCTTGACGATGATTGCTCCCATGATGTTGACCCTCCTATTGCCATGCTTCATGCTAGTGAAACTTCTTCATGCCTTGACTTACCCATTTATGATGAATATGATGATGAGCATGTTGAGTTACCTAGTTGTGATGCTATGCTTCATAAGATATCATGTGAAAATTCTATTGGTCACTTCATGTTTGACAATCCATTGAACTTTTCATATGCTATGAGTGAGATCTCCCATATTGCATCATTTCAATCTCAACATAGTAACTATGCATGCCCCATTAAAATCAATCCCATTTGCACTTATGGCATAGATGACGAGATGATGGTCATTGGCTTTTGTTTTTCATGTGATGATATTGCCATGCTTCCTTTACATGATTTGCGCAATTCATCAACTATTCCATGCCATGATCACATTGTTCCGAATATGCATTGTTTTGGATGTTGTCAATATTCTCCACGTGATGTTGCTACTCATGCTCATGAGGAGACCCCCATAGTTTCCTCATACATATTAGGAGATCTTGATGCATTTCATACTTTGCATGATTCCCATGATAGTATGCACCATATGCATTCCATGAATAACAATGATTTAGATATTGCTCATGATGCATTACACAATTTGAGTCTCCATTATGCTATACATAATAACAAACCTATCATGATGGATGACATGTTTCTATATCACGCATCTCATTTATTTGAGCATTGGATATTTGGTGCTAACCAACACAAGCACGTATGCATCATGATGGATGATGTGTACATATACCACGCACACACACTTTTCCCTTTGTCTTTGTTTTGTGTAGGTACTCATGTATACTCGTCAACCTCTCAATGCCAAGAGTTGACGAAACGAGCTTTTGAGAGCAACGATGCTTTGGGATCCCATGGACTATCCTCACCACCGTCCCCTTCGCGCAAGGACTACGCGCAACTCCTCTACTTGGCTCTCACACGGCTATGAGCTATTTACCACTTGTCACCTTATGCCCATACTATCATGTTCACTTTGCATGTTATGCTTGCTCCTATGCCTTTGCCATGCAATTGTGACCCTTGCTTGCATATACCCATGATGCACCATTATCCTACTTCTATGTGTATTTGCATGCTTGGTGGAGATCCTTGTTGCTTTTGCCATGTTTATCATGAGCCCCATGCTATTGATGCTTGTTGTGTTGGGAGAGTCATGATGCCTTATTGCTATTTACATATGGCTTCTCACCAAGATATTCATGCTATTTTTCTCACATCTTGCTTTCATGCTTGTGCTATGTCATGTGAATTATTCATGCCCACTATTTGCACACATGACATGCTTGCCATGATTCCTTCTAGTATGTTGCATCTTCGCACTACTAGCTTGCTTAACTTGATCGCTATGATTGCTTTCTATGTTGCATCACCCATGTTCCACTATTACTTGCTTTCTTGGGTTGATGACATAGATGTTTATGCCTCTCACTTGATTTGTCATGATCATTGCCTCTTGTCTCCATTAGTTGCATCTCTCATATCACCTTGTATTCAGTGCCAACTTGCTATGCTTATTGATCTTGGAGACTTGGACACTTTACTTGTGATGCATGTTTGTTTGATTGAGCCTATTGCATTTGGTTGTTCTCGCATCATATGCCTACATACTATGCAATACTCCCTTGTCATTTCTTATGATGAGTATGATGCATACACTTGTTGGGTATCTTACCACACGAATGATCGGTTTCGCCATTTTGGTACCCTCATTTGTTTTTCCAAGTGTTTGTCATGTTATTTCATTTTGAAGGATTTACAAGGCGGGACCACCACGAGACATATTGGTTATGTGAAGGCATACAAGATGCGTGACTCCATCATCCTTGAGACACTCCTAAAGGTGAACTCCTTCTCTTTCAGCCATCCTCAAATACGCTTATTGGATGGGTCACTCTTTCATTGTTGTTTCCTTCTTGTTGTCTACATGATACATCTCGTGATCGGAGGAGCGACATTGGAGATTGGCTACATGGACCTTCACATTGAGGAGCGCTCACACTTATTGAATGCACCGTCGGAATTCCACTCATGCCTCGACAACGAGCTTTGGTACACCAACACCTCCATATTTGTTGATTGTGCTCATACATTTCATGCTCGATGGACATATCATACTCACCACAAGTTTGCACCCCACGCATGGATTGACTCACATTGTGCTTGCCTTGTTGCATCTATTTCCACGTCATCCATGATATATGAGCTTATGCATTTCCTTAGCAAATTTGTTGTGATCTACCTTGAAGGCATATTCATACATCATGATCATATTGTCCATCATCAATTGCATGATAATATATACATATTGAGAATCCATTGCCATATTCATGCTATTGATAAACCTTCTCACTATGACATCATTTTACACCGTGGTTGCATTGATCACCTTTACAACACATTTGTGTGCACAATGATTGCATTTTCTCCCATGAATGCTTTGCATCTCATTCTAGATCATCTTAATAAGCTTCATGCGCTTTGTCACAACCAATCTTGCCGCACGGACTCATTCTTACATGATGGACACTTTGTGTGTGCTAACCATTGTATTTCCGAGTGTTGCTTGTGTTTGCTCTTTTTGCATGTCTATCACTACGACGACACCTTGGACTACGCGGATTGCACCATGTCTTCAACTTCGTCCAACTACAAGTCCGTCTACAACAACCGTTTCCATGGTGATGAGGATCACGATCCGAGGTCGGATCTTTCCCAAGGGGGGGGGATATGATGCAGAGCATCCCACGTTCATCCCCATGTACACTCCGACTACTCTCCAAGCCCCAAGAGGACATATGACAAGACCTCGAACATACGCCATTGGACACAAGGTGAATTCACTCCTCTCCAAACCGTCACTTTCCGCATATGAGACACGGCTACTACCTCATGCATGGACCTTGCATACACTCAGGTACAACCAACATGACCATGGAGAATCCAAGGACCAAGGCCAAGCATGGAAGAGAAGACGGAAGAAAGGAGAAGAAGAAGACGAAGCGGCTGCTGGAATCAGGCCGGACGTCCGGGCCGTCGTCCGGATCATCCAGACCCTACCCCGGATCATCCGGGTAAAGACGCCGAAGACAACAGAAGCCCCCCCGACGAAGCCGGATCATCCGGACGGTCGCCCGGATCATCCGGACCCCCGACACCCGGATCATCCGGGCCACCATCCGGATCATCCGGACCCCGCCTGTGCGCGCGACTTGGGCCGAGGCCCGTGTACCCCTTCGCCCCTCACTTACCCCTTCGTGGCTTAGCACTATAAATAGACCTCCTCCTCCCCACTTTGAGGGTTAGCGTTGGTTTAGCTCATGTTAGAGATAGAGCTACGCTCATCTATCGGATCTCCTCCTCGTGAGAGACCGCGGCCTCTTCGGAGAAGATCCTCTCGGATACAAGACCCCTTTATGGGAAGATCCCCTCGTGGATTCAAGGCCTCCTCCGGGAGATGAACGGTTCCGTTGTATCCTTACCTTTGTTGACCATGTATCTTGTGGATCTCTTATGTGTATGTTGATCTAGCACTTGTGTGATCGATTCCTTGTTGGTTGAGTGATTCTCTCTCGTTTTCCCCGTGTTTCCCCTCGTGCTTCTGCGTGTTCTTCGTGTTTCCTCCGTAGGATCCCCTCCAAACGTGAAAGATCGACGAATTAGGGTTCCACCCTACATCAGGCACCCTACCGGAGGGGGGATCCCTCACCAGCGGCCATCTTCATCATCCCGGCGCTCTCCATGACAAGAAGGGAGTAGTTCACCCTCGGGGCTGAGGGTATGTACCAGTAGCTGTGTGTTTGATCTCTCTCTCTCTCTCTCTCTCTCTCTCTCGTGTTCTTGAGGTGATACGATTTTGATCTATCGCGAGCTTTGCTATTATAGTTGTATCTTATGATGTTTCTCCCCCTCTACTCTCTTGTGATGAATTGAGTTTTCCCCTTGAAGTTATCTTGTCGGATTGAGTCTTTAAGGATTTGAGAACACATGATGTATGTCTTGCCGTGCTTATCTGTGGTGACAATGGGGTATTCATGTGATCTACTTGATGTATGTTTTGGTGATCAACTTGTGGGTTCAATGAACTTATGCATAGGGGTTGGCACACATTTACGTGTGGACTCTCCGGTAAAAACTTTGGGGCACTCTTTGAAGTACTTTGTGTTGGTTGAATAGATGAATCTAAGATTGTGTGATGCATATCGTATAATCATGCCCACGGATACTTGAGGTGACATTGGAGTATCTAGGTGACATTAGGGTTTTGGTTGATTTGTGTCTTAAGGTGTTACTCTAGTACGAACTTTATGATAGATCGAACGGAAAGAATAGCTTCATGTTATTTTACTACAGACTCTTGAATAGATCGATCAGAAGGAATAACTTGGAGGTGGTTTCGTACCCTAAAATAATCTCTTCGCTTGTTCTCTGCTATTAGTGACTTTGGAGTGACTCTTTGTTGCATGTTGAGGGATTGTTATATGATCTAGTTATGTTATTATTGTTGAGAGAACTTGCACTAGTGAAATCATGAACCCTAGGCCTTGTTTCGAAGCATTGCAATACTGTTTACGCTCACTTTTATCGTTTGCCACCTTGCTGTTTTTATATTTTCAAATTACAAAAACCTACATCTACCATCCATATTGCGCTTGTATCACCATCTCTTCGCCGAACTAGTGCACCTACACAATTCACCATTGTATTGGGTGTGTTGGGGACACAAGAGACTCTTTGTTATTTGATTGCAGGGTTGCTTGAGAGAGACCATCTTCATCCTACGCCTCCCACGGATTGATAAACCTTAGGTATCCACTTGAGGGAAATTTGCTACTGTCCTACAAACCTCTGCACTTGGAGGCCCAACAACATCTACAAGAAGAAGGTTTTGTGTAGTAAACATCAAGCTCTTTTCTGGCGCCGTTGCCGGGGAGGTGAGTGCTTGAAGGTATATCTTTAGATCTTGTAATCAAATCTTTTTGCTTCCTGTTTTATTTCTAGTTTAGTTTATAAAAGAAAACTACATAAAAAATGGAATTGAGTTTGCCTCATACGCTTCATCTTTTTAATATCTTTCATGAGAATGATGGAAAGGAAAATTATGCTGAAATGCTAGAAGAAGAAGTCTATAAAATGTTTGGTACTAGATCTTTGTATGATGAGCATGATTGCAATGTTGTTAGTATGAATTCCATGATGCTAATGATATGCAAAGCCACAAGCTTTGGGAAGCTATGTTTGATGAATATGATATTTTTTGTCCCCCAAGTTTTGATGAGCAAATTTATTATGATGAAAGCATGCGTCCTATTTATGATGATTATTGTGATGATACGTATTCCATAAAGAATAAACTTGCTTATGTGGAGAGTAGTAAAATTTCTATGCTAGTAGATCATGAAAAGAATGCTTTATGTGATAGTTATATTGTTGAATTCATTCGTGGTGCTACTGAAAATTATTATGAGGGAGGAATATATGCTTGTAGGAATTGCAATAGTATCAAGTTTCCTCTCTATGTGCTTAAAATCTTGAAGTTATGCTTGTTTTGCCTTCCTATGCTAGTTGATTATTGTTCCCGTAAGTTTGCTCACAAAATCCCTATGCATAGGAAGTGGGTTAGACTTAAATGTGCTAGTCATATGCTTCATGATGCTCCCATTATGTCTTAGTTCTTATCTTTTATGTGAGCATCATTGTCATCATCATGCCTAGCTAAAAGGCATTAAAGAAAAGCGTTTGTTGGGAGACAACCCATTATTTATCCTTACTGTTTTTGTGTGTTCATATGATTATGCTACTATAGTAATCATGTTTTATAGATTTTGTTTCAATAAAGTGCCTAGTAAGACCTTTAGGATAGCTTACGGTGATAGTTGTGTTGATCCTGCTGAAAATTAGAAACTTTTGCACCCAGTAAATTAGTTTTGATAATTCACAAAAACGTGATTTTGATCTGATTATTTTTGCTCTGGATTGTTACACAAATTGCTCAGGTTTTCCTAATTTGGTAGGAGTTTTGGAGTTCCAGAAGTATACGTTTGATACAGATTAGTACAGACTGTTCTATTTTCGACAGATTCTGTTTTCTATGTGTTGCTTGCTTATTTTGATGAATCTATGAGTAGTATCGCAGGGTATGAACCATAGAGAAGTTGGAATACAGTAGATGTTACACCAATATGAATTTAGAATGAGTTCATAACAGTACCTAAGTGGTGATTTATTTTCTTATACTAACGGAGCTTACGAGTTTTCTGTTGAGTTTTGTGTTGTGAAGTTTTCAAGTTTTGGGTAAAGGTTCGATGGACTATGGAATAAGGAATGGCAAGAGCCTAAGCTTGGGGATGCCCAAGGCACCACAAGGTAATATTCAAGGACAACCAAGAGCCTAAGCTTGGGGATGCCCCGGAAGGCATCCCCTCTTTCGTCTTCGTTCATCGGAAACTTTTCTTGGTCTGCTCCAGTTTATATTCTATCTGCAGACTTTGCTGATATCCTACCTGCTGATGAGGATCCAATGCCCTTCAATGGCAATCCCCACCCTCTCCCTGGCAACATGCAGTTCAACAATCATAATTGGGTCTTACCTGAGTTCCCGGAGCTGGGTTGGAACAATGTGCCTGCACCTGACAATGAGCAGCCACAGAATGATCGCCCACAATTTCAGGAAGTTGTGCAGCAGGATAATGTTGAGGAAGTCCAGTCTCAGGAATCCATTGTGCTTCAGTTGTCCGAGGATTCAGTTAACAACGGCAACAGTGCTGCTGAAGTTGCTGTTCTCCAACACCCAATGGGACCGCAGCAGCCTCCTTTGATGATCGGACAAGTACTAACTGTTTTTGGGCCTGTCCTGCCCCCTGTCATGCAATGGAAGCATTCGTTTCAGAAGGTATTGCCGCTTATTGGGATCTCTGATATCCCAAAGGTTGTCTTTCGGTCTGATCTCGGTGCTTTTTTGAACAAGCAGTCTTGGGAGACTCTTTTTACCACTCCAGCTCCAAAATTGCAGCTTCTGCCTGCACCTGTTTCTGTGACTCAATTTAAGGAAGTGACACCTATTAAAAGGCCTGTAGCTCGAGCTCTTTGTTTTGACGATATTGATGCGCCTGTTGCTGAAGCATTCGAGTTTACGGCTGTTCCTAAAGTTACTCTGAAGCGTGGAAGAAAGCCCAAGGCCTCTCGAGTCATTGTGGATTCTGAGGTCAGGCGCAGTGCTCGTCTTAGTGCGATGCGTGATGGATATCATCAGGTAATTATTGGGACACCTCCTAGGAAGCCACACACGATGAAGAAGCGCAAAACTGTACCTTCCAAGCCTGAGGACGATTCTGCAGTGCCTCCTCTGACGACCATAGTCGATCTTCAGCGAATTGGTGCTCGTCTTCGCATTGCACCGAAGAAAATCACGTCGGATAAGCTTGCAGCTAATCCTACCCGCTCCAACAACAGTGCAAGTTCCGATGATTAGTTTCGTCATCCAGGGTTTAGGTCTATGGCGTACCATAATCGCCATTTATCTTTTCTTATCTGTTTGGAACCTTGCAGTTTCCATCTGTTTAGTGGGTTGTAGGCCATTGTGTGGCTTACTTTTAAATATGTCCTCTTTTGGTATGTAATGAATCAAACTTCGTTTAGAGAGTGGAAAGTACTTTGTTGGAATGTTAGGGGTCTGAATTCTGAAGCGCGTCAGCTTGCGGTTAGGCAAAAGATCAATGAAAGTGGGTGCTCTGTTGTTTGCCTCCAAGAAACCAAATGCATGCATATTGATCAACGCTTCATTAGAAAATTCTGTCCACGGTGTTTTGATAACTTTGTTTATGTACCATTGGTTGGGGCATCCGCTGGTATGGTGGTCATATGGAATTCATCTTTCTTCATAGGCAACTTAATTGAGGCTAAACCATATGGTATTATTGTGAAGTTTCAATCTAAGCATACATCTGAGACTTGGTTTCTTGTCTCAATTTATGGTCCGTGTCAAGGACCGGCGCGTGATGATTTTGTGCAGTGGCTATATAATCTGGATATTCAGTTTGAGGACAATTGGTTGCTTTTAGGTATTTCAACTTTATGCGTTCGATTGAGAATCGAAATCAGCTAGGTGGTGATGTGAATGATATCTTTTTGTTTAATGAAATAATTGGTCATTTGGGTCTTGTTGAGCTGCCAATCAAGGGTCGTCAGTACACATGGTCTAATATGCAAACCACACCTCTTCTCGAACAAATTGATTGGTTTTTTACATCTGTGGCTTGGACACATGATCACCCCAACACAATGGTTCTTCCGCTTGCGCGCACTGCCTCTGATCACGTCCCGTGTGTGGTTTCAATTGCCACTTGTATTCCCAAGGCAAAAGTTTTTCGCTTTGAAAACTATTGGGTGGACTGCCTGGTTTTATGGATTGTGTATCTGAGGTTTGGAACAGACATGTGGATAAATCTTCAACTGCCTTAACCATTTCTGCTAAATTCAAATCTCTTCGTTATGCTCTTAAGAAATGGCATCTTAACCTATCCACAGTCAAGGCTCTCATTGCTGATTGCAACAAAGTAATTCTTTTTTTGGATAATATTGAGGAATTTAGGCCCTTGAGTTGGCCGGAGTTCAATTTTCGGAAGATTGTCAAATTACATCTCGAAGATATCCTGCACTAGCAGTTCATTTATTGGAAGCAACGTTGCATGATCAGAAATATCAAAGTTGGTGAGGAGAATTCAAAAAATTTCGACGCTATGGCAACTGAAAGGTATCGGAGAAACACTATTTCTTCGATCAAATCTGTGGATGGGGAGGTGATTTCTGATCATCAACAGTTAGCAGGGATGTTTTGGTCTGATTTCAATCGTAGAATGGGCCAGGCAAAAGGTATACAAATGGGTTTTGACCTTGACACATTAATTGCTCGGATTGATGGTCTGGAGAACTTATCCTTGCCTTTCACGGATTCCGAGGTGGATACGGTGATTAAGAACATGCCTTCTGACCGCGCTCCGGGCCCTGATGGGTTTACTGGTCTTTTTCTCAAGAAATGTTGGAATATTTTGAAGCCAGATTTTATGAAGCTGGTCAGGGAGTTTTATGAGGGAAAGTGCAACCTGGAGTGTCTGAATACATCTCTCATTACCCTCATTCCAAAGAAGTTGAACCCGAAGTATATTGGTGATTTTAGGCCCATCTCGTTGACAAACACTTGCCCCAAGTTTTTAACTAAACTTTTGGCAAATCATTTACAGAGTGTGATCCTAAAATGTATTCATCGCAATCAATATGGGCTTCTTCGTTGTAGATCCATTCAAGATTGTCTTGCATGGTCTTTTGAATATATACATCAGTGCAAGGCATCCAAAAGGCCTATAATCCTTCTCAAGTTGGATTTCACGAAGGCGTTTGATACCATCGAGCACGAACTGATTCCCAGGATCCTGAAATGCAAGGGTTTTGATGATTGTTGGACAGGTTGGATTGATAACACCTTGTCCTCTGGATCCTCTTCGGTCCTTTTAAATGGTGTGCCTGGTAATCACTTTGTCTGCCGTTCGGGTGTGCGTCAAGGAGACCCATTATCCCCTTTGTTATTTGTGATTGCTGTGGATTTATTGCAGTCCGTGGTTAATGAGATGTGTGCAAGGAACATTCTCACACTGCCCATACCAACCTCTTCACGGGACTATCCGATTGTGCAATACGCTGATGACACATTAATTGTCCTTCTGCGGTGGACGGCCAGCTCATTGCTTTCAAGGAGATGCTTGAGACCTTTGCTAAGTCTACGGGTTTGCGAGTTAACTTTAGTAAATCATCATTGATTCCAATGAATATGTCTGATGAGGAGGGTAAACGTGTGGCGGCTTTGCTTGGATGTGATGTTGGCTCCATGCCATTTACTTACCTGGGATTGCCAATGGGTACTAGTCGGCCCACAATTTATGACTTGCTCCCCTTAGTGGACCGCATAGAGAGAAGATTGTCTGCCTCCTCTTGTCTGTTGAACCAGGGCAGCCGGCTGCAACTCTTGAAATCTGTTCTATGTTCCATGCCAATATATTTCTTGTGCACTCTTTCATTACCTCAAGGAATTTTGAAGCAGATTGAACGTATCATGCGGCAATGTTTGCGGCGAGGCAACTCTGATACACCAAGACAATCATTGGCAGCTTGGGAGTTAGTATGTCGGCCCAAGAGCCAGGGAGGACTTGGGGTTCTAGACCTTGGCATACAAAATGATGCCTTGTTGATCAAGCATCTCTTCAAATTTTATAACAAGTTGGATGTGCCCTGGGTTTCACTTATCTGGGACACATATTATGCTGCTGCACCGCCCCAAGTAACTCAAACTTGTGGTTCTTTTTGGTGGCGTGATGTGATGAAGCTGTATGACAAATTTTGTAAGTTGGCTGTCCCTCATGTGCGCTCCGGGGACTCGGTGGTTTTCTGGCTGGATCGGTGGCAACTTAATAACGAGGTGGTTATCATGCAACAATGTTTCCCGAGGCTTCACTCTTTTGTGATTGATGACACGCTTACCATTAAGAATGTGATGGAGCTGCCTGACCTGACCGACAATTTTCACCTGCCTTTATCAGTTGAAGCTTTTGAGGAATTCAATCAGCTTCAGGCTCTAATGCCTCTGATGAATTTGCATGAGGGAGTTAGTGATGTCTGGAAATGGCCTTCAAAAACTGGGGATTATCAATCCAAGATCTACTATTTGTCTGATTTTTCCAAAGTCGTGGCTGACCCTATTTTTGGGTGGATCTGGAAATGTTCTTGCACTCTCAAGCTCAAGGTGTTTGGCTGGCTTCTTTTCATGGACCGCCTAAACACTAGGGACATGATGCAGCGACGACATTGGATTATCCAGGATGATACTTGTGCCATTTGCTTCTCAGGTTTGCATGAAGATAGAGCTCATCTCTTCTTTGCTTGCAACTTTAGCCAACGTGTCTGGAATTATTTGGGCATCTCATGGAATGTTCAACCTAACCAGACTACTTTTGAAATGGCTTGCGCAGCCAGGAGGGAATTTGGTCAGCCTTTTTTCACTGAGGTAGTCTTTACGGCTACTTGGAATATTTGGACCCAAAGGAATGGAAGGATCTTCAGAAATGAGTTGCCCACTTTCAGAGCTTGGAGGAGGAATTTTATTCATGATATTTCTCTTTTAGCTCATAGAATCAAGTGTAAATATAGAGATAGACTAACCTCTTGGATAGCTTCCTTACACTAATCTCTCCCTGTAAGTAGTCTTTCTTCTATTTTGTTTCTCTTTGTAATTTTGTACTGATCCTATTGTTTTTAATAAAGGGCTGTGAGGCTGTTGCCTTGCAGTACATAGTCAAAAAAAAACTTTACTTGGAGCTATATTTTTATTCACCACATGATATGTGTTTTGCTTGGAGCATCTTGTATGATATGAGTCTTTGTTTTTTATTTTACCACAATCATCCTTGCTGTACACACCTTTTGGGAGAGACACACATGATTTGAAATTTACTAGAATACTCTATGTGCTTCACTTATATCTTTTGAGCTAGATAATATTTGCTCTAGTGCTTCACTTATATCTTTTAGAGCACGGCGGTGGCTTTATTTTGTAGAAATTGTTGATCCCTCATGCTTCACTTATATTATTTTGAGAGTCTTTTAGAACAGCATGGTATTTGCTATGGTTATAAAATTGGTCCTAGAATGATGGGCATCCAAGTTGGGTATAATAAAAACTATCATAGAAAGTGAATTGGATCTTATGATCAATTTGATGCTTGATAATTGTTTTGAGATATGAGGATGGTTATATTAAAGTCATGCTAGTTAAGTAATTATGAATTTGAGGAATACTTGTGTTGAAGTTTGTGATTCCCGTAGCATGCACGTATGGTGAACCGCTTTGTGATGAAGTTGGAGCATAATTTATTTATTGATTGTCTTCCTTATGAGTGGCGGTCGGGGACAAGCGATGGTCTTTTCCTACCAATCTATCCCCCTAGGAGCATGCGCGTAGTACTTTGTTTTCAATGACTTGTAGATTTTTACAATAAGTATATGAGTTCTTTATGACTAATGTTGAGTCCATGGACTATACGCACTCTCACCCTTCCACCATTGCTAGCCTCTCTTGTACTGCGCAACTTTCGCCGGTACCATACACCCACCATATACCTTCCTCAAAACAGCCACCATACCTACCTATTATGGCATTTCCATAGCCATTCCGAGATATATTGCCATGCAACTTTCCACCGTTCCATTTATTATGACATGCTCCATCATTGTCATATTGCTTTGCATGATCATGTAGTTGACATCGTCTTTGTGGCAAAGCCACCGTTCATAACTCTTTCATACATGTCACTCTTGATTCATAGCATATCCCGGTACACCGCCGGAGGCATCCACATATAGTCATATTTTGTTCTAAGTATTGAGTTGTAATTCTTGAGTTGTAAGTAAATAAAAGTGTGATGATCTTCATTATTAGAGCATTGTCCCAAGTGAGGAAAGGATGATGGAGACTATGGTTCCCCCACAAGTCGGGATGAGACTCCGGACTTAAATAAAAAAAGAGAAAGGCCATAAAAAAAGAGAAAGGCCATAAAAAAGAAAAGAGAAAGGCCATAAAAAAAGAGAAAGGCCCAAAAAAATGAGAGAAAAAGAGAGAAGGGACAATGTTACTACCTTTTACCACACTTGTGCTTCAAAGTAGCAGCATGATCTTCATGATAGAGAGTCTCCTATGTTGTCACTTTCATATACTAGTGGGAATTTTACATTATAGAACTTGGCTTGTATATGCCAATGATGGGCTTCCTCAAAATGCCCTAGGTCTACGTGAGCAAGCAAGTTGGATGCACACCCACTTAGTTTCTTTTGTTGAGCTTTCATACACTTATAGCTCTAGTGCATCGTTTGCATGGCAAACCCTACTCACTCACATTGATATCTATTAATGGGCATCTCTATAGCCCGTTGATACGCCTAGTTGATGTGAGACTATCTTCTCCCTTTTTATCTTCTCCACAACCACCATTCTATTCCACATATAGTGCTATGTCCATGGCTCACGCTCATGTATTGCGTGAAAGTTGAAAAGGTTTGAGAATACTAAAGTATGAAACAATTGCTTGGCTTGTCAACCGGGTTGTGCATTATCAAATACTTTGTGCGATGAAGATAAAGCATAGCCATACTATATGATTTTGTAGGGATAGCTTTCTTTAGCCATGTCATTTTGAGAAGACATGATTGCTTTGTTAGTATGCTTGAAGTATTACTATTTTTTATGTCAATATGAACTTTTGTCTTGAATCATTTGGATCTGAACATTCATGCCACAATAAAGAAAAATACATTGAGAAATATGCTAGGTAGCATTCCACATCAAAAATTCTATTTTTATCATTTACCTACTCGAGGACGAGCAGGAATTAAGCTTGGGGATGCTTGATACGTCTCCAATGTATCTATAATTTTTGATTGTTCCATGCTATTATATTACCTGTGTTGGATGTTTATGGGCTTTACTTTACACTTTTATATCCATTTTGGGACTAACCTACTAACCGGAGGCCCAACCCATATTGCTGTTTTTTTGCCTATTTCAGTGTTTCGAAGAAAAGGAATATCAAGCGGAGTCCAAATGGAATGAAACCTTTGGGAGAGTTATTTTTGGAACGGAAGCAATCCAGGAGACTTGCAGTTGAAGTCAGGGAAGCTTCGAGGTGGCTATGAGGCAGGGAGGCACGCCCTACCCCCTGGGCGCGTCCCCCACCCTCATGGGCCCCTCGTGCCCCCCCTGACTGACTTCTTTCGCCTATATATGTCCATATACCCTAAAAACATCGAGGAGCACAAAAGATTGGGAGTTCCGCTGCCGCAAGCCTCTGTAGCTACCAAAAACCTCTCGGGAGCCTGTTCCGGCACCCTACCGGAGGGGGGATCCCTCACCGGTGGCCATCTTCATCATCCCGGCGCTCTCCATGACGAGGAGGGAGTAGTCCACCCTCGGGGCTGAGGGTATGTACCAGTAGGTGTGTGTTTGATCTCTCTCTCTCTCTCTCTCGTGTTCTTGAGGTGATACGATCTTGATCTATCGCGAGCTTTGCTATTATAGTTGGATCTTATGATGTTTCTCCCCCTCTACTCTCTTGTGATGAATTGAGTTTTCCCCTTGAAGTTATCTTGTCGGATTGAGTCTTTAAGAATTTGAGAACACTTGATGTATGTCTTGCCGTGCTTATCTGTGGTGACAATGGGGTATTCACGTGATCTACTTGATGTATGTTTTGGTGATCAACTTGCGGGTTCAATGAACTTATGCATAGGGGTTGGCACATGTTTTCGTCTTGACTCTCCGATAGAAACTGTGGGGCACTCTTTGAAGTACTTTGTGTTGGTTGAATAGATGAATCTGAGATTGTGTGATGCATATCGTGTAATCATGCCCACGGATACTTGAGGTGACATTGGAGTATCTAGGTGACATTAGGGTTTTGGTTGATTTGTGTCTTAAGGTGTTATTCTAGTACGAACTCTATGATAGATTGAACGAAAAGAATAGCTTCATGTTATTTTACTATGGACTCTTGAATAGATCGATCAGAAGGAATAACTTTGAGGTGGTTTCATACCCTACAATAATCTCTTCATTTCTTCTCCGCTATTAGTGACTTTGGAGTGACTCTTTGTTGCATGTTGAGGGATTGTTATATGATCTAGTTATGTTATTATTGTTGAGAGAACTTGCACTAGTGAAAGTATGAACCCTAGGCCTTGTTTCGAAGCATTGCAATACTGTTTACGCTCACTTTTATCGTTTATTACCTTGCTGTTTTTATATTTTCATATTACAAAAACCTATATCTACCATCCATATTGCACTTGTATCACCATCTCTTCGCCGAACTAGTGCACCTATACAATTCACCATTGTATTGGGTGTGTTGGGGACATAAGAGACTCTTTGTTATTTGGTTACAGGGTTGCTTGAGAGAGACCATCTTCATCATACGCCTCCCACGGATTAATAAACCTTAGGCCATCCACTTGAGGGAAATTTGCTACTGTTCTACAAACCTTTGCACTTGGAGGCCCAACAACGTCTACAAGAAGAAGGTTGTGTAGTAGACATGACTTTTTCATCGGGTTTGGCAATTCTAGCAGCTTCATCACAGAAGTAAATAACATTCCCATCAATATTATTGACCAATAGATCTTTAACCATAGCAACACTAGGTTCTACTTTAATTTGCTCAGCTGGTTTAGGTGTTCTAATATAACTTTTGTTGACCACAGTTGAAACTTTAGCATGTTCCTTTATCCTAACAGGGAAAGGTGGTTTTTCAATATAAGCAGTGGGAACAACTGGATCAACATTGTAAATGATAGTTTCATCTTTAGCTTTTACCGGTTCTTTAATTTCTTCTTTAATTGGTGGGTGATATTTGAACCACTTCTCTTTAGGAAAATCAACATGAGTAGCAAAAGATTCACAAAAGGAATCTACTATCTCAGAGTCAAGTCCATATTTAGTGCTAAACTTTTGAAAAGCATTGGTATTCATAAAAGATATAACACAATCAAACTTAAGCTCAATACCTGAGTCTTTACCTTCGTCGAGTTCCCAATCTTCAGAATTGTGTTTAATTCTGTCTAAAAGATACCACCGGAATTCAATAGTCTTCTTCATAAAAGAACCAATACAAGAAGTATCGAGCATGGATTGATCATTACGAGAAAGCCTAGCATAATTTTTTTGAATAATAATTTCTCTTGAGAGCTCATGATTGGGGCATGAATTTAACATTGACTAAAGCCTCCCCCAAGCTAGAGAGATACTTTCTCCTTCACGAGGCCAAAAATTATATATATAATTCCGATCACGATGCATAGGATAATTTTTTTGATGGAATTCCAATTTCAACCAATTCCAGTTCCAAGATCCAATATCACCGCATAGCCTATACCATGTAAATGCCTTTTCCTTCAAAGATAAAGGGAAAACCTTCTTCTTAGCTTCATCTCCGAGTAAACCTGCAAGTTTAAACAATCCACAAATTTCATTCACATATATCCAGTGCTTATCAGGATGTTCGGTTCCATCTCCTGCATAAGATTAGCTAGCAGTTGTTCTACCATAACCGAAGGAATTTCATATTCAATATTTTCAGTAGGTGCAGTAGGTTGAGGGGTAACGAATTGTGGTTCCGGTCGAGGTCAAGATACCCCAAACAAACCCCTCAAACGATTGTTTTCCATAGTAACAAGTGACAATAAATTTTAGCATGTAGTAATAATTTTTCCTTACCAATTTCCACTTACCAAGAGTGCTTCACTCCCCGGCAACGGCGCCAGAAAAGAGCCTTGATGACCCACAAGTATATGGGATCAATTATAGCCTTTTCGATAAGTAAGAGTGTCAAACCCAACGAGGAGCAGAAGAAAATGACAAGTGGTTTTCAACAAGGTAATGTCTGCAAATGCTGAAATTGTAAGTAACTTAGTAGTTTGATAGCAAGATAATTTTTAACGAACAAGTAATGGTAGTAATAACAAAAGTGCAGCAAGGTAGCCAATCCTTTTGAGGCAACGGACAGGCCAAAACGGTCTCTTATGATAAGCAAAGTGTTCTTGAGGGTACACGGGAATTTCATCTAAACACTTCCATCATGTTGGTTCGATTCGTGTGCGCTACTTTGATAATTTGGTATATGGGTGGACCGGTGCTTAGGTGTTGTTCTTACTTGAACAAACCTCCTACTTATGATTAACCCCCTCGCAAGCATCCGCAACTATGATAAAAGTATTAAGAATAAATTCTAACCATAGCATTAAACTTTTGGATCCAAACGGTCCCTTACGGAATAGCGCATAAACTAGGGTTTAAGCTTCTGTCACTATCGCAACCCATCATCTAATAACCACTCCACAATGCATTCCCTTAGGCCCAAATATGGTGAAGTGTCATGCGGTCGACGTTCACATGACACCACTAAGGGAATCACAACATACATATCATGAAAATATCGAACACATATCAAGTCCACATGATTACTTGCAACATGATTTCTCTCGTGACCTCAAGAACAAAAGTAACTACTCACAAATGATAATCATGCTCAAGATCATAGGGGTATTAAATAGCATAATGGATCTGAACATATAATCTTCCACCAAATAAACCATATAGTAATCAACTCCAAGATGTAATCAACACTACTAGTCACCCACAAGCACCAATCTATAGTTCCGGTACAAAGATTGAACACAAGAGATGAACTAGGGTTTTAGAGGAGATGGTGCTGTTGAAGATGTTGATGGAGATTGCCCTCCCCAAGATGGGAGAGTTGTTGGTGATGATGGGAGAGTTGTGCAGAATAGGTAGCCTGACGTAGCTTTTTCAGGTGCAGGTTTCCAGCTGCCAGAATTCTCCCTCTTTGTGTGAACCTTGCATATTAGGAGAGAAAAGGCATTAGAATTACTCCAAAAAGCATTATTATGCATAAAAACAACATAAATAACAGTAGGTAAACATGATGCAAAATGGACGCATCAGTGCTTAGCCGAAGCCCTGCGGAGATCACTTCACCATCACCATCACCATGCCGTCATGATGACGGAACTCATCTACTACCTCGACGTCTTCATGGATCAAGAAGACAAGGGACGTCACTGATGTCTGCTAGAACTATGTCGGTATTTCCCCAAAGAGGAAGGGATGATGCAGTATAGCAACCTTAGGTATTTCCCTTAGTGATGAGACCAAGGTTATCGAACTAGTAGGAGAACCTCCTCACACCACGTAAATAGCACCTGCACACAAATAACAAATACTCGCAACCCAACGTGTTAAGGGGTTGTCAATCCCTTTCGGGTACGACGCCTCAAGATAGGCAAATAATGTGAGATAAAAGTGGTAGATAGGATAAATAGATCGCAGAACAAATAAATTGCAGCAAGGTATTTTTGTGTTTTTGGTTTAGTAGATCTAAAAATAAATGCAAGGAAAATAGATCGCAAAGGCAAATATGATGAAAAGAGACCCAGGGGCCATAGGTTTCACTAGTGGCTTCTCTCGAGAAAAATAGCAAATGGTGGGAAAATAATTACTGTTGGGCAATTGATAGAACTTCAAATAATCATGATGATATCCAGGCAATGATCATTATATAGGCATCACATCCAAGATTAGTAGACCGACTCCTGCCGGCATCTACTACTTTTACTCCACACATCGACCCCTATCCAGCATGCATCTAGTGTATTAAGTTCATGGAGAAATGGAGAATGCAATAAGAATGATGACATGATGTAGACGAGATCTATTTATGTAGAAATAGACCCCATCTTGTTATCCTTAATGGCAATGATACATACGTGTTGTTTCCCCTTCTGTCACTGGGATCAAGCACCATAAGATCGAACCCATCACAAAGCACCTATTCCCATTGCAAGATAAATAGATCAAGTTGGCCAAACAAAACCCAAATATCAGACAAGAAATACGAGGCTATAAGCAATCATGCATATAAGAGATCAAAGAAGACTCAAATAACTTTCATGGATAAAAACATAGATCTGATCATAAATTCAAAGTTCATCGGATCCCAACAAACACACCACAAAAAGGCTTACATCATATGGATCTCCAATAGACCATTGTATTGATAATCAAGAGAGAGAGAGAGATAGAGAGAGAGAGAGAGAGAGAGAGGAAGCCATCTAGCTACTAACTACGGACCCGTAGGTCTACGAAGAATTACTCACGCATCATCGAAGAGGCACCAATGGAAGTGGTGAACCCCTCCATGATGGTGTCTAGATTGGATCTGGTGGTTCTGGACTTTGCGGTGGCTCAAATTAAATTTTGTCGACTCCCCTAGGGTTTCTAGAATATTGGGGTATTTACAGAATAAAGAGGCGGTTCAGGGGGCACCCGAGGCTCCCCTCAGGTGCTTTCTTGGCCCACTGGATGTCTTCTGGCCCAAAAAAAATCCTCAAAACGTTTCGCTGCGTTTGGACTCCATTTAGTATTGATTTCCTGCGATGTTAAAAACATGCAGAAAACAACAACTGGCACTGGGCACTATGTCAATATGTTAGTACCAAAAATTCATATCAAATGACTATAAAATGATTGTAAAACATCCAAGAATGATAATATAACATCATGGAACAATAAAAAATTGTAGATACGTTGGAGACATATCAGCATCCCCAAGCTTAATTCCTGCTCGTCCTCGAGTTGGTAAATGATAAAAACAGAATTTTTGATGTGGAATGCTGCCTAACATGTTCATCAAATTTCTTTTCTTTATAGCATGGACATATGGACTTTTATATGATTCAAAGCAATAGTCTAGTTTTGACATGAAGACTTTAAAACTCAAGCATACCAACAAGCAACCATGTATTTCAAAATATCAACACTAAAGAAAGTTATCCCTAGCCCATTATGCTCAATCATTGATCCATTCATTAAACACACTCGAATATTAGCTACACCCAATGCTCAAATACTATCATAGTGCCCCTTAGTCGGTGCTTTATAAGAGAATGTGGAGACTCAAATTCAAAATAAAAATTGCATAAGTAAAATACAGGTCCTTCGCAGAGGGAAGTAGGGATTTGTAGAGGTGCCAGAGCTCAAGGCTTAAATTGAGAGATAAAAAAATATTTTGGGAGGCATACTTTTCCCACCAACGAAAACGACCTAGAGATCCCTACACTTTCCATGTTATATACATAATAGGCGGTTCCCAAACAGAAAATAAAGTTTATTCCTTTTTCCACCATTACTTTCACTTTCCATGGCTAGCCGAATTGACAGTTGCCCTCCATACCAACACTTTCCAAGGAATTTATTGTTTGACAACATAAAGTAAATTCATTTTTCATTTCGGGACTGGGCATCTCTAATACCTTTGTCGTACTCTCGTGCAATGACGAGTGAATAAACACTCATCGTGAGAATAACACATCTAACATGGAAAATATTGGTCACCCTTTACCGCCTTGCGAGCGGTAGAGCACACAAAAGAGAAATTTATTTTGAAAATTAGAGTTCGCACATGCAAATTTTCTTAGAACGGATGAAAATACCGCATATAGGTAGGTATAGTGGGCTCATATGGCAAAACTGGTTTCAAGGGTTTTGGATGCACAAGTAGTGATCATACTTAGTGCAAAATGAAGGCTAGCAAAAAGATTGAGAAGCGACCAACCAAGAAACAAAAAATCTCGTACCCAAGCATTAAGCATAAGTAACACCGAATAATGCACCATAAGTAGTATATAAATTTCATTGCATAACTATTGACTTTCGTGCTTGCATAGGGAATCACAAACCGGAACATCAATATTCTTACTAAGGCACAATTACTCATCAACATGACTCACATATCATATCGTCATATCTCAAAACCATTACTAAGAATCAGGTTTATTTTGTCCAATGATCTTCATGAAAGTTTTTATTATATCCTCCCTGGATGTCTATCACTTTGGGACTATTTTTATATGTTTCTTTTGAGAAGATCAAACAAATATAAGTGAAGAACATGAGCATACATTTTTTCTTTCTATCAAAATAATCTAAGTCAAGCAAGAGAGAATTTCTTAAAAATTTACTAACTCCCAAATAAATGTAAGTGAAGCATGAGAGCATTTCTTCAAAAATAACAAACCACACCGTGCTCAAAAAGATATAAGTGAAGCACTAGAGCAAATCCATGGCTCTAAAAATTTAAGTGAAGCATAGGAGCAAGCATAGCATACTTTTTGGCTCTCTCAAAAAAGTGTGCTCAGAAAGGATTCAAGACTTAGAACACAAAGCAAAACAAGCAAAGACTCATATCGTACAAGACGCTCCAAGAAAAACTCATAATATATGACGAATAAAAATATAGCTTCAACTAAAATACCGATGATTGTTAGAAGAAAGCAGGGATGCCACTTGGGGGCATCCACAAGCTTAGTTTCTTGCTACTTCTTTTAATATTACCTTGGGGTGCATCAGGCATCCCAAAGCTTAGCCTTTTGCTAATCCTTATTCCTTCATCCATCGTAAGATTACCCAAAACTTGAAAACTTCAATCACACAAAACTCCAACAAAACCTTCGTGAGATTCGTTAGTATAAGAAAGCAAACAACTACTATAAGTACTGTTGAAAACCTATTATTATTTTGTTTTTGCATTATATCTACTGTATTCCAATTTTTCTATGGCAAAAACTAATCAAAGAAAACCATAGAATCATCAAAACAAGCACAAAACGCAAAGAAAACAGAATCTGTCAAAAACAGAACAGTCTGTGGCAATGTGAATATTTATAATACTTATGTAACTCAAACAATCTTGTGAAATTAGGAAAACCTGGGTAATTTGTATATTAATCTTATTCAAAAAGAATCAACTCAAAATCACGTTTCTGTGATTTATTAAAACTATTTTCGTGAGTGCATAAGTTTCTGTTTTTCAGCAAGATCAAATCAACTTTCACCCAAATCAACCCAAAGGCCTTGCTTGGCACAAACACTAATTAAAACACAAAAAACACAATCATAACAGTAGCATAATTGTGCTAACACACAAGAACAGAAAGCAAAAACAAAAATAAATTTTATTCATTGGGTTCCCTCCCAACAAGCACTATCGTTTTACGCCCCTAGCTAGGCATAACGCGTAGGATCTAAGTGTTGTCATCTTTGGTTCTAGATCCATAAGATGCCCTCATGATTGATTCATATGGTGGCCTAATTCTTGTTCTAGGGAAGTGTTCCATTCCCTTCCTTAGTGGAAATTTAAATTTAATATTGCCTTCTTTCATATCAATCACGGCACCAATAGTACGTAAAAACGGTCTACCAAGAATACTTGGACAAGACGGATTGCAATCAATATCAAGAACAATAAAATCTATGGGCAGATAATTCCTATTTGCAAGAATAAGAACATCATTAATTCTTCCCATATGCTTTTTAATAGCGGAATCCGCTAAGTGCAAATTTAAAGAGCATTCTTCAATATTGGTAAGACCAAGCACATCAAATAAATATTTCGGAATTGTAGAAACACTAGCACCCAAGTCACACAAAGCAAAACACTCATAATTTTTAATCTTTACTTTGATAGTAGGTTCCCACTCATCATGTAATTTTCTAGGAATTGAAACCTCTGATTCCAACTTTTCTTCAAAAGCTTTCATCATGGCACCAACAATATGTTTATTAAAAGCTTTATTTTGTTCATAAGCATTGGGTGAATTTATCATGGATTGCAACAAAGAAATACAATCAACCAAAGAGTAACTATCATAATTAAAGTCTTTGTAATCCAAAATAGTGGCCACATCACTAGTTAAAGTCTTGACCTCTTCAAACCCACTTTTATCAAAAATTTCAACAAGATTTTCACCCTCCGAATCATAGGGACGCCTTCTAAATAAAGTTGACTCTTCTCCAGTCCCTTTTTCATCAATCTTAACTGTACTGAACAAAGAATCAATAGAAGAAACACCAATCATTTTAAGATCTTCATCACTTTTATCTTCTAACGAGATTGGTTTGGCAGCCATTTGATTTACTATAGTGGCCTGCGCATCGGATATTTTTCCCAACAAACTTTCAGCAAAAGCATACTTAGATTGGAGATTGCAAACTTCTCTACTAATATCATCAAGTTGTTTCGTTATAGCCTCTAACACAACGGAGTGTTCCTTAAGTTCTTCGGTGAAATATTTATTATGCTCAAATTGTATAGTCATATATTCCTTAGTACTTTTCTCAATTTCAAGCAAAATGTTAGGATAAGGAACATCATAATATTTTCTTTGAGCCATCATGACTACGCAAACAAGAACGCAAAAAATAGATCTGACAAGAAAACGGCGAACGAAAAAGAGGGTGAATTAAATAGCAATTTTTTGTGAAGTGGGGGAGAGGAAAACGAGAGGCACATGGAAAATAATGTAAATTGCAAGGAGATGAGATTTGTGATTAGGAACCTAGTTGATGTTGAAGATCCTCCCCGGCAAAGGCGCCAGAAATTCCTTTTGATGTCTGCTAGAACTACGTCGGTATTTCCCCAAAGAGGAAGGGATGATGCAGTATAGCGATGGTAGGTATTTCCTCAGTGATGATACCAAGGTTATCGAACTAGTAGGAGACCCCCTCACACCATGTAAACAACACCTGCACACAAATAACAAATACTCGCAACCCGACGTGTTAAAGGGTCTGTCAATCCCTTTCGGGTATGGCGCCTCAAGATAGGCAAATAACGTGAGATAAAAGTGGTATATAGGATAAATAGATCGTGGAACAAATATATTGCAGCAAGGTATTTTGTATATTTGGTTTAATAGATATGGAAATAAATGCAAAGGAAAATAGATCGCAAAGGCAAATATGATGAAAAGAGACACGGGGGGCGTAGGTTTCACTAGTGGCTTCTCTCGAGAAAAATAGCAAATGGTGGGAAAACAATTACTGTTGGGCAATTGATAGAACTTCAAATAATCGTGACGATATCCAGGTATTGATCATTATATAGGCATCACGTCCTAGATTAGTAGACCGACTCCTGCCTGCATCTACTACTATTACTCCACACATCAACCGCTATCCAGCGTGCATCTAGTGTATTGAGTTCATGGAGAAACAGAGTAATGCAAAAAGAACGATGACATGATGTAGACGAGATCTATTTATGTAGAAATAGACCCCATCTTGTTATCCTTAATGGCAACGATACATATCGTTTCCCCTTCTGTCACTGGGATCAAGCACCGTAAGATCGAGTCCATCATAAAGCACCTCGTCCCATTGGAAGATAAATAGATCAAGTTGGCCAAACAAAACCCAAATATCGGAGAAGAATACGAGGCTATAAGCAATCATGCATATAAGAGATTAAAGAAGACTCAAATAACTTTCATGGATAAAAACATAGATCTGATCATAAACTCAAAGTTCATCGGATCCCAACAAACACCGCAAAAAGGCTTACATCATATGGATCTCCAAGAGACCATTGTATTGATAATCAAGAGAGAGAGAGAGAGAGAGAGAGAGAGAGAGGAAGCCATCTAGCTACTAACTATGGACCCGTAGGTCTATAAATAACTACTCACGCATCATTGGAGAGGCACCAATGGAAGTGGTGAACCCCTCCGTGATGGTGTCTAGATTGGATCAGGTGGTTCTGGACTCTGCGGCGGCTGGAATTGATTTTCGATGACTCCCCTAGGGTTTCTGGAATATTGGGGTATTTATAGAACAAAGAGGCGGTTCAGGGGGCACCCGAGGTGGGCACAACCAACCTGGGCGCGCCCTGGTGGGTGCTGCCCCCTCGAGGGTCCCCTCAGGTGCTTTCTTGGCCCACTGGATGTCTTCTGGCCCAAAAAAATCCTCAAAAAGTTTCGCTGCGTTCGGACTCCATTTGGTATTGATTTCCTGCGATGTAAAAAACATGCAGAAAACAACAACATGCACTGGGCACTATGTCAATAGGTTAGTACCAAAAAATGATATAAGATGACTATAAAATGATTGTAAAACATCCAAGAATGATAAACATCATGGTACAATAAAAAATTATAGATACGTTGGTGATGTATCAGTCACCGAGCTGAACGTATGTAGAACTCGGATATGTCGTACGTTCAGTACTCGATCGATGGATCGCGAAGAAATTTCGACTACATCAAACGCGTTGTGAAACGCTTCCGCTTACGGTCAATGATGGTACATAGACACACTCTCCCCTTCGTTGCTATGCATCTCCATGGATAGATCGTTGCGTGTGCGTAGATTTTTTTATTTCCATGCAACGATTCCCAATAGTGGCATCATGAGCCAGGTCTATGCGTAGATTATATGCACAAGTAGAACACAAAGAGTTGTGGGCAGTGATAGTCATACTGCTTACCACCAACATCTTATTTTGATTCGGCGGTATTGTGGGAAGAAGCGGCCCGGACCAACATTACATGTCCACGTACATGAGACTGGTTCCACGACAAACATGCAACTAGTTTTGCATAAAGGTGGTTGTCGGGTGTTTGTTTCTCCTACTTTAGTTGAATCAAATTTGACTATGGCGGTCCTTGAAGAAGGTTAAAACAACAAACTTGATGAAACACCGTTGTGGTTTTATGCGTAGGTAAGAACGGTTCTTGCTAGAAGCTCGTAGCAGCCATGTAAGACTTGCAACAACAAAGTAGAGGATGTCTAACTTGTTTTTGGAGGGTATGTTGTGATGTGATATGGTCAAGACATGATGATATATACATTATTTTATGAGATGATCATGTTTTGTAAGATATCTGGCAACCGGCAGGAGCCGTATGGTTGTCTCTTTATTGTATGAAATGCATATGCCATGTAATTGCTTTACTTTATTGCTATGAGTTAGCAATAGTTGTAGAAGCAATAGTTGGCGAGACGACCACGACGCTACAATGGAGATCAAGGTGTTGAGCCGGTGATGATGGAGATCATGACGATGCTTCGGAGATGGAGATCAAAAGCACAAGATGATGGCCATATCATGTCACATATTTTGATTGCATGTGATGTTTATATTTTATGCATCTTATTTTGCTTAGTACGGCGGTAGCATTATAAGATGATCCCTTCACTAAATTTCAAGGTATAAGTGTTCTACCTGAGTATGCACTGTTGCGACCGTCATCGTGTTGAGACACCACGTGATGATCGGGTGTGATAGACTCTACGTTCACATACAACGGGTGCAAGACAGTTTTGCACATGCGGAATACTCGGGTTAAGCTTGACGAGCCTAGCATGTACAGACATGGCCTTGGAACACTGGAGACCGAAAGGTCGAAAGTGAGTCATATAGTAGATATGATCAACATAGAGAGGTTCACCATTGATGACTACCCCATCTCACGTGATGATCGGACATGGGTTAGTTGATTTGGATCACGTATCACTTAGATGACTTGAGGGATGTCTATTGAAGTGGTAGTTCTTAAGTAATTTGATTAATTGAACTTAGTTTATCATGAACTTAGTCCTGATAGTATTTGCATATCTATGTTGTAGATCAATGGCCCATGCTACCGTTCCCCTAAATTTTAATGCGTTCCTAGAGAAAGCTAAGTTGAAAGATGATGGTAGCAACTACACGGATTGGGTCCGTAACTTAAGGATTATCCTCATTGTAGCACAGAAGAATTATGTCCTTGATGCACTGCTAGGTGAAAGTGTTGGAAATATGCCCTGGAGGCAATAATAAAATGGTTATTATTATATTTCCTTGTTCACGATAATTGTCTATTGTTCATGCTATAATTGTATTAACTGGAAACCGTAATACATGTGTGAATACATAGACCACAGCATGTCCCTAGCGAGCCTCTAGTTGACTAGCTCATTGATCAATAGATGGTTATGGTTTCCTAACCATGGACATTGGATGTCATTGATAACGGGATCACATCATTAGGAGAATGACGTGATGGACAAGACCCAATCCTAAGCATAGCACAAGATCATGTAGTTCGTTTGCTAAAGCTTTTCTAATGTCAAGTATCATTTCCTTAGACCATGAGATTGTGCAACTCCCGGATACCGCAGGAATGCTTTGGGTGTACCAAACGTCACAACGTAACTGGGTGGCTATAAAGATGCACTACAGGTATCTCCGAAAGTGTCTGTTGGGTTGGCACGAATCGAGACTGGGATTTGTCACTCCGTATGATGGAGAGGTATCTCTGGGCCCACTCGGTAATGCATCATCATAATAAGCTCAATGTGACTAAGTAGTTAGTCATGATATCATGCATTACGGAATGAGTAAAGTGACTTGCCGGTAACGATATTGAACGAGGTATTGGGATACCAACGATCGAATCTCGGGCAAGTAACATACCGATAGACAAAGGGAATTGTATACGGGATTGACTGAATCCTCGACATCATGGTTCATCCGATGAGATCATCGTGGAACATGTGGGAGCCAATATGGGTATCCAGATCCTGCTATTCGTTATTGGCCGGAGAGGTGTCTCGGTCATGTATGCATGGTTCCCGAACCCGTAGGGTCTACACACTTAAGGTTTGGTGACGCTAGAGTTGTTATGGGAAATAGTATGTGGTTACCGAAGGTAGTTCGGAGTCCCGGATGTGATCCCCGACGTCACGAGGAGTTCTGGAATGGTCCGGCGGTGAAGATCGATATATTGGGCAAAGGGTATTGGAGTCCGGAAGTGTTCCGGGGGTACCAGGCTATGGCCAGCATGACCGAAAGGTGTTTCGGGAGCCCCGACAAGTGTTGGAGGGCCTCATGGGCCAAAGGGGAAGGGGAAAACCAGCCCACTAAGGGGTGCTGCGCCCCCCACACCCTTTCCCACGTTATTTGGGGAGGTGGGGCGCCTCCACCTGGCTTGGGAGGCAATCCTCCACCTGCTTGGCTTGGGGGGCAAGTCTCCCTAGGATTTTCCCTAGGGAGATCCAATCTGCTTGGACGCCGCCCCCTAGGGGAAACCCTAGGGTGCCTCCCCCTCTCCCCTTGCCCCTATATATAGTGGAGGGGTGGGAGGGCAGCCTCACCTCTTCCCTGGCGCAGCCCTCTCCCTCCTCCAACACCTCCTCCTCTGTAGTGCTTGGCGAAGCCCTGCCGGAGAACCACGAGCTCCATCGCCACCACACCGTCGTGCTGCTGGATTTTTCCCTCAACTTCTCCTCTCCCCTTGCTGGATCAAGAAGGAGGAGACGTCATCGGGCTGTACGTGTGCTGAACGCGGAGGAGCCGTCCGTTCGGCGCTTAGATCGGAATCGACCGCGATCTGAATCGCTGCGAGTATGACTCCACCAACTGCGTTCTTGTAACGCTTCCTGTCGGTGTCAAAACCGGCGGATCTCGGGTAGGGGGTCCCGAACTGTGCGTCTAGGCGGATGGTAACAGGAGACGAGGGACACGATGTTTTACCCAGGTTCGGGCCCTCTCGATGGAGGTAAAACCCTACGTCCTGCTTGATTAATATTGATGATATGGGTAGTACAAGAGTGGATCTACCACGAGATCAAGGAGGCTAAAACCCTAAAGCTAGCCTATGGTATGATTGTTGTAATGTATGTTGTGTCCTACGGACTAAAGCCTCCGGTTTATATAGACACCAGAGGAGGCTAGGGTTACACAGAGTCGGTTACAATGGTAGGAGATCTACATATCCGTATCGCCAAGCTTGCCTTCCACGCCAAGGAAAGTCCCATCCGGACACGGGATGGAGTCTTCAATCTTGTATCTTCGTAGTCTTGGAGTCCGCGGATGATGATAGTCCGCTGTCCGGACACCCCTAGTCCAGACTCCTCAAGAGCCCCTGAACCAGGCTTCAATGACGATAAGTCCGGCAAGATAGTGTTCGGCATTGCAAGGCAGGTTCCTCCCTTGAATAATCCAGAGAAGATTGTGAACACCAGGATAGTGTCCGGCTCTACAAAATAAATTCCACATTCCATCGTAGAGAGAATAAAATATACACCAGTCCAATCTGCTGACGTATTATGCGGCGTGACATCACACCGCTACCAAGCCTTTGTTTGAATCGTTTTTTATTATACCACCTCAAAGACGCTTAGCGAAGTGGTTTCCTTGGCACGTCTTGTCGAAGCAGAGATCGTGTTCCCCTTATTCCGGGATTCTCATCAATACGGACGTGGGTAACCCAACCGCGCCATTGATGGTGGCGCTTGGGAGATAAGAGAGTTTTACCAGGCCGGTGGGGGACGCATAGTTTTCGTCCGCCTATATATAAGGGATAAGGATTTACCTTCTCACCTACGCCTTCTTCCTCCTTTGGTTATCCATCTCTGCGCACTCAAGCTCCAACGCCCAAGCTCGCGTATCTTGCCCCGACCTTCTCCGAATATGTCCGGAGCGGGGGGCAAATGGTTGGCCTCCACCGTTAAGGAGGAGCACATCACCAAGCTGCGCAGCGCCGGATACCTTTCCGGCGATATCGCACATCGGCTGCCCGACGAGGGGCAGCTCATTCCTACCCCTGGGCCCCATGAGAGGGTCGTCTTCCTTCCCCACTTCCTCCGTGGAATGGGCTTTCCACTCCACCCGTTCGTCCGGGGGCTCATGTTTTACTATGGCCTGGATTTCCACGATCTGGCGCCGAACTTCATCCTCAACATCTCGGCGTTTATCGTCGTGTGCGAGGCCTTCCTCTCGCATCCGCCCCACTTCGCCTGTGGCTCAAGACCTTCAACGCTGTCAAGGTTGTGAAGGGCACGCAAGCGGAATGCGGAGGTGCTATGTTGGGTAAGTTGCCCAACGCCCTTTGGCTCAAGGGCCTTCGTGGACTCCGTCAAGGGGTGGCAATCGGGTGGTTCTACATCACCGAGCCGCGCGAAGCCCACATGGGCGGCGGCCCCAGTTTAGATCTGGCGCCCCACGCAGCTCACCTCTGGGAGGAGAAGGACTTGCTGTGGGGCAATCCAAGGAGCGACGGACTCGAGCCTCGCATCCGAAGCTGGTGAGCAATAAGCTCGGGCTCGCTGACATGGTCCAAGTCATGCTCATCCGCCGGATTCTCCCATGCCAAGAACGGGCATTCAATCTGTGGAGTTCAATCCGAACAGCACCAGCGCTAAGCGGGCTCTTCGACACGACATACGAAGGCGCTCGAGGGTGCTGTTTAAGGGCGCTGAAGCTCTGCATCCGCTGATGGAAGATCGCGATTTCGCCGCAAAGATCCGGCCGACGAGGTAAGTGATTCAACCCCGTTACAGGACACTTGTGGTAATTAAACTGATTCTAAGAGGGTTTCAATCTCTCTTTTCCTTTGACAGGAATGGATGGAGAAGGCCAAGCAGCTCATCAGCCCGGCTCCCATGCCAGAAGACCAAGTGGACGCCCGTTTAGCAGGGCTGCTGGTTTCGGCACCGCACGTGGTGCCGGAGAAGAAGGCCAAGAAGGTGGCCGCGGGGACTCGAAAGAGTTCCCATAATCAGGTGTCCGACGACGAGGCGGACTCCTCCCCCGGAGACGAGGAGGAGGAAGAGGACTCTCTCCCGGAGGAGGGAGAGAAGAAGAGGAAGGCTTCCCCGATAGGGGAGGCCGAAGGGTCAAAGAGGGGGAGATCTATTCCCCCGGACAGTTTCGCCAACACCATCGTTGGCGAGGAGGAGTGGCCTTCAAGGGCCAAAGGTCCGCAAGATCGTAAGTATCCGGATCCCCGATATGCAATTTCTTTCATGTCGCTATGTCCTTCTAATGCCGCATTCTCGTCCGTAGTCCGCCGATGATGATCTCCCGCTTCATCGAAAGCAGGTCGTTAGCCTGCCGGATGTGGATTCACTTCGACGCTCTACCCCCAGCGCCGACGAGGACGCCGAGGTGGGATCCGAGAGGGACCCATCAGGAGGAGGCTCCGGAGGCGCCGTCAGGCAGCCTCCCGGACTTTGCGCCGGACTCTACACCGGAACCCATAGTGGTTCCAGAGTCCGGCAGGCGGCCCCCTCGAAAGAAGGGCAAGACCGTGAAGCCGGCGGTCTCCGTCCAACCGGAGGCGCCGGATAACTTGTTGGAGGCACTTAAAGGTGCTTCCATCGAGGAAGAACACCGCACCATCATGAGTGCGGTGATTCAGAAGGTTCAGCTC
This sequence comes from Aegilops speltoides, assembly GCA_021437245.1. Taxonomy (NCBI): domain Eukaryota; kingdom Viridiplantae; phylum Streptophyta; class Magnoliopsida; order Poales; family Poaceae; genus Aegilops; species Aegilops speltoides. The sequence goes on from CM038144.1 coordinate 415,789,200, forward strand.
GCCAAGAGCGGGCTGACCGAAGCCTGCAGCAGCCTTCTAACAGGCTTTGAGGTAAGAAGTTAAAATTATGTAATGTAATACCGCATAGACAAGAGCCCTCGATGCTTAGTTCGTGTTCGGAAAGAAAAGCCGGACCGAGGATCTAACAAGATATACACAGGTTGCTTAAAAATGTCAATATGGGTTTGCAGGCTGCGCTGCTGACCTCTGCCGCACTAATCATGGAGGTCGCAGTGTTGAAGCAGATCTCGAGCGGTCCGAGCAGGAGCTCGGCCATGCCAAGAAGCAGCTCGAGGACAAAGAAGGTGAGTAACACCACTTTGAATAGTTACCTTACAGAAAAGGATTTTGGTTGCAATAAAATTAACAAAGATAATATGGGTATTGCAGGGGCCACGAACAAGGTGGCAGCCCTGAAGGAGGCTGTGTCCGCGGCCAAACGCAGTGCGGCTGCGGAACGGGCAGAGCAAGAAAAGCAGGAGGCACGGGCGGCGGAAGTACGGCAAGAGCTCCAGGGTCTCATGGAAAAGCATGAGAGTTTGGAGCGTGACTCCAAGACTCGAGAGTCCGAGCTTGCCTCGGCTCTGGAAAGTGCCAAGTCCACCAAGGCCGAGGCCCGTAAGGCCCTTCAGGAGGTTGAATATGTAAAGAAGATAGCGGCGGGTAAGGCATTTTTCATGCAAAGCAGGCATGTTAATGTAAACTACCTGACACTTACCCGCATTCGGAGCTCTCCAGGGGCGTTTGCAGATCTGCCGCGTAGTGCGTCCGATGCCGCCACATTCTATCGTGGCAAGGAGGGGAGCTCGACGAAGAAGGTCTTCTGGTCTTAGTACGCTGAGGCCGGCCATCCGGTGCCCCCAAGTGACCAGCTGAAGCAGCTGGTCGAACTCCACAAGGTAGCTGAGGAGGCCATGAAGGGCCTTATAGTCCGGTGTGGCTCGACAAGCCATGACTGGAGCTACTTTGGCCTCGGCGGCGGCTGGTGGATGCGTGCCCTCGGGTGGAGGTCATCAAGCGCCCGCTTTGTATTGAAGGTGCTCGTCGGGCCCTTGCCCGCATTAAAGGTGCATTGGGGCAGGTTGATGCGAGAAGCTTCTCACGGACCCACCGCCACGGGCAAGGAGTATCGCACGCCGAAATGTATTATAAAACTGTCTCAAGGGAGCCCGCGATATTGTGGATGAGTGCCCGTAAATGTAATCTTTGAGTAAACTCGCCATGTATTATCCTGTGCAATCTGAAAACTTCGCTCATATGCGCCTTGAGCAACGCTTGTTTTAATTTAAAATATTACCTTCAGGCGGCCGCTTATAAAATCGAGAGATGGCAAGTCGTTGGCTTCAGCCCCGAGCCACGAAAGTGCCGGGTGTTCGAGATAAACTTGAGCACTCTTGTTCCCATTTTTGGGTCCATCTAGGGAGGCGCTCAACACAACGAACAAGGCGACCGGACTTATAATGCTTGAACACTCTCACTTAGCCATAGAATTCTATAATTTTAAATTTCGGCGAAGCCCCTGGTATTCGAAAGGCCGAATCCGGGGCGCTATCCACGCATTCGTCGGACATTGTCCGGAACTTCGCTCGAAGCGGCGTGAGTCTTTAAGGACCCGAAAAAACCTCTCGAACAGCGACCAGTCTCTCGCCTTATCATGCCGCTCACTTTTAGCTTTCTCCACTAAGGCGCTCGCCCAGCTCAACTGGGGCGCAATCGCAGTGGTTCTCCCAGTGCCACCTTAGCCGACAGAACGGAACGCAAGGCACCAAAACGTGGGAGCCGGGCAAACCCAATTATTGACCCAAGACATGATTCGGAGCCGATTCATATAATGCTATAAGTTCGGGGTGCCGCACTTATGAAAGTGTTTGGACTTATCACACCATAGTGTGGGGAACCTAAGCCCCTGGTGTATTAGGCCGTACCAAAGTATACGGGTGCAAGATGTCATGTAATGAACATATATATATATAAAAGGTAATGTAATTGCAGTAAGAAAGGTGCTGCATTAGTTATGAAAGAAAGTCTGCTATGAGTGCGGACTGATACAAATAGTGCGATAAGCAAGGGATTTGGACTAATTAAACATGTCCCCCTCCAGGGTTGAGCTGCGGACTTGGTGTATATAATCGAATTAAATGCTCGTAATTGAGACCACCTGAGTGTTCGTCGCAGCCTTCTTTCTTCCCTGGTTGTTGCATCATGAGTTCGACAGGTTCACCGCCGGACAGGGCCTCTGGTTAACGGAGTCCTGTGTACACAAAGAAGGAAAATAATAATAATAAAAAAAGGAGGGGCACACTTGCGAGCCCCTGGTGTGGACGAACCGCACTCTGGGTCCATTGCATTCGTGCCCCTTCCCCTGCGCCAATGGTATCTCCAAAGCGTAATGATGTACGCGGAGGGTTATTCTTGCAATCACGCTGGCGGGGTTAGCCGCATTGCTACGCGATGCTCGATCGCGCCAGTGGTCTTGGTTGGTATTGCTTGGCGGCGCTTTGCTGTATCCGCCGCTTAACGGCCGGACTCGAGAATTGCCTTAAGAGGCTGCTCAGATTTCCGCCGAGAGAGCCAGATGTTCCTCCGCTCGGAGGAGCGCCCGTATTCCCATTGACCGTGATGACTCCACGAGGACCTGGCATCTTGAGCTTGAGGTATGCATAACGCGGCACGCGCTGAATTATGCAAACGCGTTCGCTCGAGTAGAGCGTGATAGCCGCCTAAACGGGACTATGTCAAGATTAACTCCTCGCCCGAAATTGTCCGGGATCCGAAGACCACTTCGCAGGATCGAGCTCTGCATAGCTTGGCTTCCACACCTGGTATGACACCCTTAAAGGTTGTCTTTGTAGGTTTAATCCTTGAGGGTCTATGCCCATCTTTGCGACCGATCCTCGATAAAGCAGGGTCAGCTACTTCCGCCGCCCATCGGGACTCGTGAGGTGAAATCCATCGCCATTGGGTCTAAAACCACGCGCGAATCCGCCATGGCGATGCTGGTCGGATGGTCTCTTCGATCGAAAGTGATCGGACAAGAGGACCATGGATTGAACTTGGGCGATCGCTCCATCGCATAGACGTCCCTTAGTGCGCGCTTCCTCTCCCTCTTGGGTATATGGGTTGCGTAAATCATATTCACCGTCCCCACTTGTGGGGGAAAACCCTTCTGTCCTCTATTGTTTGGCGGTCGGGTCTCCTCCTCGTCGTCGCTGTTTAGCCCCTTGTCATTGTTTTCGGCAATTAACTTACCTGCCTGCTTGAACACCCAGCAATCTCTATTGGTGTGATTAGCTAGCTTTTCAGGGGTGCCATGTATCTGGCATAAGCGGTCGAGTATTCGGTCCAAATTGGACGGACCCGGAGTGGTTCTTTTGAATGGCTTCTTCCGTTGACCGGGTTTAGAGCCCCAAAATCCGGCGTTGCCGCCGTATCCTCCTTATCGTCGCCGTTAATGTGGCGTTTGTTTTTGTTTCGACGTGACCTGCCATTGTTGTCCTTGGTATCCGGACTGCCAGAATTTTTATGGAGATTGTTGCTGCGAGCTAGCCAGCTATCCTCTCCCGCACAAAAGCGGGTCATTAATGATGTGAGGGCTGCCATGGATTTCGGCTTTTCCTGTCCCAGGTGCCGGGCTAGCCATTCGTCACGGATGTTATGTTTGAAGGCTGGAAGGGCCTCTGCATCCGGACAGTCGACGATTTGATTTTTCTTTGTCAAGAACCGTGTCCAGAATTGTCTGGCCGATTTGTCTGGCTGCTGAATGATGTGGCTTAGGTCATTGGCGTCTGGTGGTCGCACATACGTGCCCTAGAAGTTGTCGAGTAATGCGGCTTCCAGGTCTTCCCAACACCCAATTGACTCTGCGGGCAAGCTGTTAAGCCAATGCCGAGCTGGTCCTTTAAGTTTGAGTGGGCGATATTTGATGGCGTGGAGATCGTCGCCACGGGCCATATGGATGTGGAGAAAATAATCTTCAATCCAAACCGTGGGGTCTGTTGTGCCATCGTAGGATTCAATGTTTACGGGTTTAAACCCTTCAGGGATTTGGTGATCCATTACTTCATCAGTGAAGCATAGCGGGTGTCTTGGCGCCTCAGATTGAGCAATATCACGATGCAGCTCGAGAGAGCGTTGTCGCTGTGTTCGCCCGCCGGGTTATTGTATCCGCGCGACGGTATTCGCTATGGGTCGGGCGCCACGTGATCCGTAGATGGATCTGGATTGCCTTGCTTTGTCCTCCAATATATCTCGCAAGTCCGCGCGTTCCCTCTTGGCATCGTACTTTTGGAGCGATGTCGGGTGCGATCTTGGTTGGGGCCCGATGCCTTCGTCACGACCACGGGTGGTCGGTCACCGTATCGTCTTGCTGGTGATGGAGGTATGTACGCTTCCTCCTCTAATCGGGAAGCAGCTTGCGCCTTGGGTAGCTTTTGGAGGGCGCTCGAGTTTATACTCTTCGCCGCGAGGACCTCGGTCCATCGATCGCCAGCAGATCCTCGATCAGCTTGAAGCTGCTGCTGGTTTTTCTTTAGGCTATTTGCCGTGGCGATAAGCCTGCGCTCAAAACGCTCTTGTTCGACGGGATCTCGGGCACGCATTTAATTGGCTGTCGTTGAGGCTTGCCTCGTCTTGAGGGAGGCATATAGTTATAATCCTCAACCTCTTCGTCGCCGCCTCTCGTGAGGGCTTGCTTCTGCATCCTCTGTCTGAGTCTGCTGGAGGGGTTGTCTTCGCACTTTCTAGGGTATTATTATCTCCTGTGCCGGAATCTCCATTCTTGCTGTGGCGGGATTTAGAGCGGCGCCGCTAACGCCGGCGCTTGGGCTGTTTCTTTAAAGAATCTGCCTCCGCTGTTTCTTCGCCATCCCCGTCTTTTGGGGTGTCCACCATGTATATGTCGTATGACGAGGTGGTCTTCCGGTGCCTCGTAGGCGCTGGTTCTGTTCGCCTCCGCATCGCCATCCATAGCGCCGATGTCTTGAGTCGTAGTCTAGCATGTCGGTTCGATCGTCGACGGTGGCTACAAAGTGGGTGGCGGTGGGCTCTGAATTTCTTCGTCGTCCGTATCCCAACCATCCTCGCCATAGTCCGCTAGGACTCTCCGTTAACGAGATGCTTTAGCGAATTTAGGATGTCGCCAAAGGGCGAGTGTTGAAGATGTCGCGCGGTGAATTCCATAACCGCGCCCAATCCGAATCGATTGGTAGGGGCGTGGGAGGTTGAGTCCGGAAGGAGTCCGCACTCGGAATCACGAAGTTCGCGGGGACAAGATTAGCGTTCGGCTCCATTGCCGTGGAAGTTGAAGCCCCCGAGGCGGTGTCCATCCACCGATCCTCGATCTGGGCGATCGGCTCCGGACTAAAGGTCGAAGCGGATTCGTGTGCGGCCACCAAGGCACTGTCCGGCGACAAAGCTAGATCATGCCCATCGTACAGTGCGGCTCGCTTGGCTGTGGCTCGAGCCCGTCGAAGATCAGGTCTCCGCGGACGTTGGCCGTGAAGTTTAGACTTCCGAATTTGACCTAACGGCCAGGGGCGTAGCTTTCGATCAGCTCCAGATGGCCAAGCGAATTAGCCCGCAGTGCGAAGCCGCCGAATACAAAGATCTGTCCGGGGAGAAAAGTCTCACCCTAGACAGCGTTGTTGGTTGAAGATGCCATCGAGCCTATTGGTGACGACACAGAGGAACTCTCAATGAAAGCACCAATGTCGGTGTCAAACCGCGGATCTCGGTAGGGGGTCCCGAACTGTGCGCCTAGGCGGATGGTAACAGGAGACGAGGGACACGATGTTTTACCCAAGTTCGGGCCCTCTCGATGGAGGTAAAACCCCACGCCCCGCTTGATTAATATTGATGATATGGGTAGTACAAGAGTGGATCTACCACGAGATCAAGGAGGCTAAAACCCTAAAGCTAGCCTATGGTATGATTGTTGTAATGTATGTTGTGTCCTACGGACTAAAGCCCTCCAGTTTATATAGACACCGGAGGAGGCTAGGGTTACACAGAGTCGGTTACAATGGTAGGAGATCTACATATCCGTATCGCCAAGCTTGCCTTCCACGCCAAGGAAAGTCCCATCCGGACACGGGACGGAGTCTTCAATCTTGTATCTTCGTAGTCTTGGAGTCCGGCTGTCCGGACACCCCCTAGTCCAGGACTCCCTCACTTCCGCTTAGCGATCTTCAAGGGTATGAAGATGCTCATCCTCTCCCTCTCTCTCATTGCTAGTTACTCCATAGATTGATCTTGGTGATGCGTAGAATTTTTTGAATTTCTGCTACGTTCCCCAACAGTGGCATCATGAGCTAGGTCTATTGAGTAGTTTCTTTGCACGAGTAGAACAGAAGTTGTTGTGGGTGTCGATTTTGTCAATTTACTTGCCACTACTAGTCTTATCTTGATTCGGCGGCATCGTGGGATAGCGGCCCGGACCAACCTTACACGTACGCTTACGTGAGACAGGTTCCACCGACTGACATGCACTAGTTGCATAGGGTGGCTAGCGGGTGTCAGTCTCTCCCACTTTAGTCGGATCGAATTCGATGAAAAGGGTCCTTATGAAGGGTAAATAGCAATTGGCATATCATGTTGTGGTTTTGGCGTAGGTAAGAAACGTTCTTGCTAGAAACCTATAGCAGCCACTAAAAAAACTTGCAACAACAATTAGAGGACGTCTAACTTGTTTTTGCAGCATATGCCGTGTGATGTGATATGGACAAAGGATGTGATGAATGAAATATATGTGATGTATGAGACTGATCATGTTCTTGTAATAGGAATCACGACTTGCATGTCGATGAGTATGACAACTGGCAGGAGCCATAGGAGTTGTCTTAATTTATTGTATGACCTGCGTGTCATTGAATAACGCCATGTAATTACTTTACTTTATTGCTAAACCGTTAGCCATAGTAGTAGAAGTAATAGGTGGTGAGACAACTTCATGAAGACACGATGATGGAGATCATGATGCTGATGGAGATCATGGTGTCATGCCGGTGACGATGATGATCATGGCGCCACGAAGATGGAGATCAAAAGGAGCAAAATGATATTGGCCATATCATGTCACTATTTGATTGCATCTGATGTTTATCATGTTTTTACATCTTATTTGCTTAGAACGACGGTAGCATAAATAAGATGATCCCTCATAAAATTTCAAGAAAGTGTTCCCCTAATCGTGCACCGCTATGAAGGTTCGTTGTTTCGAAGCACCACGTGATGATCGGGTGTGATAGATTCTAATGTTCGCATACAATGGGTGTAAGCCAGATTTACACATGCAAAACACTTAGGTTGACTTCACGAGCCTAGCATGTACAGACATGGCCTCGGAACACAAGAGACCGAAAGGTGGAACATGAGTCGTATAGTGGATACGATCAACATGAAGATGTTCACCGATGATGACTAGTCCGTCTCGTGTGATCATCGGACACGGCCTAGTTGACTTGGATCATGTATCACTTAGATGACTAGAGGGATGTCTATCTAAGTGGGAGTTCATTAAATAACCAGATGAACTTAATTATCATGAACATAGTCAAAAGGTCTTTGCAAATTATGTCGTAGCTTACGCTTTAGTTCTACTGTTTAAGATATGTTCCTAGAGAAAATTTTAGTTGAAAGTTGACAGTAGCAATTATGCGGACTAGGTCCGTATACTGAGGATTGTCCTCGTTGCTGCACAGAAGGCTTATGTCCTTAATGCACCGCTCGGTGTGCTGAACCTCAAGCATCGTTTGTGGATGTTGCGAACATCTAACATACACGTTTTGATGACTACGTGATAGTTCAGTGCGTAATGTTAACCGGTTTAGAATTGAGGCACCGAAGACATTTTGGAACGTTGCAGAACATATGAGATGTTCCGAGAACTGAAATTGGGATTTCATGCTTGTGCCCACGTCAAGAGGTATGAGACCTCCGACAAGTTTCTTAACCTGCAAACTAAGGGAGAAAAGCTCAATCATTGAGCATGTGCTCAGATTGTTTGAGTACTACAATCACTTGAATCGAGTGGGAGTTAATCTTCCAGATGAGATAGTGATGGTTCTCCATAGTCACTTCCACCAAGCTATTAGAGCTTCGTGATGAACTATAACATATCAGGGATAGACATGATGATCCTTGAGCAATTCGCGATGTTTGACACAACGAAAGTAGAAATCAAGTAGGATCATCAATTGTTGATGGTTAGTAAAACCACTAGTTTCAAGAAGGGATACTTCATGAAACATCAAATCAGTTCTTGCTCTAGTGAAGAAACCCAAGGTTGAACCCAAACCAAAGACTAAGTGCTTCTGAAATGAGGGAAACGGTCACTGAAGCAGAACTACCCTAGATACTTGGTAGATGAGAAGGCTAGCAAGGTCGACAGAAGTATATTGGATATACATTATATTAATGTGTACTTCACTAGTACTCCTAGTAGCACCAGGGTAATAAATACCGGTTCGGTTGCTAATTGTTAGTAACTCGAAATAAAATGCTACGGAATAAACGGATACTATCCATAGGTGAGATGACGATATGTGTTGGAAATGTTTCCAAGGTTGATGTGATCAAACATCGTACGCTCCCTCTACCATCGGGATTGGTGCTAAACCTAAATAATTGTTATTTGGTGTTTGCATTGAGCATAGACATGATTGGATTATGTTTATCGCAATACGGTTATTCATTTAAGGAGAATAATGGTTACTCTGTTTATTTGAATAATACTTTCAATGATCTTGCACCTAAAATGAATGGTTTATTGAATCTCGATTGTAGTGATACACATGTTCATACCAAAAGATATAAGATAGTAATGATAGTACCACATACTTGTGGCATTGCCATTTGAGTCATACTGGTATAAAACGCATGATGAAGCTCCAGGTTGATGGATCTTTGGACTCACTCGTTTTGAAAAGATTGAGACATGCGAGCCATGTCTATTGGTATATGTGCATGAAGAAACTCCATACAGATGGATCGTTTGCACTCACTTGATTTGGAATCACTTGAGACATGCAAATCATGCCACATGGGCAAGATGACTGAAAGGCCTCGTTTTCAGTGAGATGGAACAAGAGAGCAACTTGTTGGAAGTAATACATTTGATGTGTGCAATCCAATGAGTGCTGAGGCACGCAGTGAATATCGTTATGCTCTTACTTCACAAATGATTTGAGTAGATGCTGAGTATATTTACTTAATGAAATACAAGTCTGAATTATTGAAAGGTTCAAACAATTTCAGAGTGAAGTTGAAGATCTTCGTGACAAGAGGATAAAATGTGTATGATATGATCATAGAGATGAATATCCGAGTTGCGAGTTTGGTACACAATTAAGACATTGTGGAAATTGTTTCACAACTAATACCGCCTGGAACACCATAGTGTGATGGTGTGTCCGAACATCATAGCTGCACCCTATTGGATATGGTGCATACCATGATGTCTCTTATCGAATTACCACTATTGTTTATGGGTTAGGCATTAAAGACAACCACATTCACTTTAAATAGGGTACCACGCAATTCCGTTAAGACGACACCGTATGAACTATGGTTTAGAGAAACCTAAGTTGTCGTTTCTTAAAAGTTTGGGGTTGCGACGCTTATGTGAAAAGTTTTACCCTGATAAGCTCGAACCCAAAGCGGATAAATGCATCTTCATAGGACACCCAAAACAGTTGGGTATACCTCCTGTCTCAGTTCTGGAAGCAAAAGGGATTATTTCTAGAATCGGGTCCTTTCTCGAGGAAAAGTTTCTCTCGAAAGAATTGAGTGGGAGGATGGTGGAGACTTGATGAGGTTATTGAACCGTCACTTCAACTAGTGTGTAGCAGGGCACAGGAAGTTGTTTCTATGGCGCCTACGCCAATTGAAGTGGAAGCTGATGATAGTGATCATGAAACTTTAGATCAAGTCGCTACCAAACCTCGTAGGTCGACAAGGATGCGTACTACTTCAGAGTGGTACGTAATCCTGTCTTAGAGGTCATGTTGCTAGACAACAATGAACCTACGAGCTGTGGAGAAGCGATGGTGGGCCCGGATTCCGACGAATGGCTCGAGGCCATAAAATCTGAGAGGATCCATGTATGAAAACAAAGTATAGACTTTGGAAGAACTACTTGATGGTCGTAAGGCTGTTGAGTACAAATGGATTTTAAAAGGAAGACGGACAATGATGGTAAGTGTCACCTTTAACAAAGCTCGACTTGTCGTTAAGATGTTTTCCGACAAGTTCAAGGAGTTGACTACAGTGAGACTTTCTCACTCGTAGCAATGCTAAGAGTCTGTCGGAATTATATTAGCAGTTACTGCATTATTTATGAAATCTTGTAGATAGGATGTCAAAACATTGTTTCCTTAATGATTTTCTTGAGGAAAGGTTGTATGTGATACAACCAGAAGGTTTTGTTAATCCTGAAAGATGCTAACAAGTATGCAAAGCTCCAGTAATCCTTCTAAGGACTAGAGTAAGCATCTCGGAGATGGAATATACGCTTTGATGAGATGATCAAAGATTTTGGGTTTAAACAAAGTTTATGAGAAACTTGTATTTCCAAAGAAGTGAGTGGGAGCACTATAGAATTTCTGATGAGTATATGTTGTTAACATATTGTTGATCAGAAATGCTGTAGAATTTCTGGAAAGCATATAGGGTTATTTGAAAAATGTTTTTCAATTGAAAACCTGGATTAAGCTACTTGAACATTGAGCATCAAGATCTATAAGGATAGATAAAAAAATGTTTAATAGTACTTTCAAATGAATACATACCGTGACAAGATTTTGAAGGAGTTCAAAATAGATCAGCAAAGAATGAGTTCTTGGCTTTGTTATAAGGTGTGAGTATTGAGTAAGACTCAAGACCTGACCACGGCAGAAGAGAGAGAAAGGACGAAGGTCATCCCCTATGCTTTCGACGTAGGCTCTACAGTATGCTATGCTGAGTACCGCACCTGAAGTGTGCCTTGCCATGAGTCAGTCAAGGGGTACAAGAGTGATCCAGGAATGGATCACATGACATCGGTCAAACTTAACCTTAGTAACTAGTGGACTAAGGAATTTTCACGATTATGGAGGTGGTAAAAGAGTTCGTTGTAAAGGGTTACGTCGATGCAAACTTTGACACTAATCCGGATGACTCTGATTAGTAAACCGAATTCGTATAGTAGAGCAGTTATTTGGAATAGCTCCAAGTAGCGCCCGATAGCTGCATCTACAAGATGACATAGATATTTGTAAAGCACACACGGATCTGAAAGGTTCAGACCCGTTGACTAATAAACCTCTCTCACAAGCGAGATATGATCAAACACCATGGGTGTTGGATTCATTACAATCACATAGTGATGTGAACTAGATTATTGACTCTAGTGCAAGTGGGAGACTGTTGGAAATATGCCCTAGAGGCAATAATAAAATGGTTATTATTATATTTCCTTGTTCACGATAATTGTCTATTATTCATGCTATAATTGTATTAACTGGAAACCGTAATACATGTGTGAATACATAGACCACAACATATCCCTTGTGAGCCTCTAGTTGATTAGCTCGTTGATCAATAGATGGTTATGGTTTCCTGACCATGGACATTGGATGTCATTGATAACGGGATCACATCATTAGGAGAATGACGTGATGGACAAGACCCAATCCTAAGCATAGCACAAGATCGTGTAGTTTGTTTGCTAAAGCTTTTCTAATGTCAAGTATCATTTCCTTAGACCATGAGATTGCGCAACTCCCGGCTACCGCAGGAATGCTTTGGGTGTACCAAACATCACAACGTAACTGGGTGGCTATAAAAGTGCACTACAGGTATCTCCAAAAGTGTCTATTGGGTTGGCACGAATCGAGACTGGGATTTGTCACTCCGTATGATGGAGAGGTATCTCTAGGCCCACTCGGTAATGCATCATCATAATGAGCTCAATGTGACTAAGTAGTTAGTCACGGGATCATGCATTACGGAATGAGTAAAGTGACTTGCCGGTAACGAGATAGAATGAGGTATTGGGATACCAACGATCGAATCTCGGGCAAGTAACATACCGATAGACAAAGGGAATTGTATACGGGATTGCCTGAATCCTCGACATCATGGTTCATCCGATGAGATCATCGTGGAACATGTGGGAGCCAATATGGGTATCTAGATCCTGCTATTGGTTATTGGCCGGAGAGGTGTCTCGGTCATGTCTGCATGGTTCCTGAGCCCGTTGGGTCTACACACTTAAGGTTCGGTGACGCTAGAGTTGTTATGGGAAATAGTATGTGGTTACCGAAGGTAGTTCGTAGTCCCGGATGTGATCCCGGACGTCATGAGGAGTTCCGGAATGGTCCGGCAGTGAAGATAGATATATTGGACAAAGGGTATTGGTGTCCGGAAGTGTTCCGGGGGTACCAGGCTATGGCCAGCATGCCCCGACATGTGTTGGAGGGCCTCATGGGCCAAAGGGGAAGGGGAAAACCATCCCACTAAGGGGTGGTGCGCCCCCCACACCCTTTCCCACTTATTTGGGGAGGTGGGGCGCCTCCACCTGGCTTGGGAGACAATCCTCCACCTCCTTGGCTTGGGGGGCAAGTCTCCCTAGGATTTTCCCTAGGGAGATCCAATCTGCTTGGACGCCGCCCCCTAGGGGAAACCCTAGGGTGCCTCCCCCTTTCCCCTTGCCCCTATATATAGTGGAGGGGTGGGAGGGCAGACGCACCTCTTCCCTGTCGCAGCCCTCTCCCTCCTCCAACACCTCCTCCTCCTCCGTAGTGCTTGGCGAAGCCCTGCCGGAGAACCACGAGCTCCGTCGCCACCACACCGTCGTGCTGCTGGAGTTTTCCCTCAACTTCTCCTCTCCCCTTGCTGGATCAAGAAGGAGGAGACGTCCCCGGGCTGTAAGTGTGTTGAACACGGAGGAGCCATCCGTTCGGCGCTTAGATCGGAATCGACCGCGATCTGAATCGCTGCGAGTACGACTCCACCAACCGCGTTCTTGTAACGCTTCCGCTTAGCGATCTTCAGGGGTATGAAGATGCTCATCCTCTCCCTCTCTCTCGTTGCTAGTTACTCCATAGATTGATCTTGGTGATGCGTAGAATTTTTTTGAATTTCTGCTACATTCCCCAACAAAAAGGCCTGCTGCAGGAGCAGATGCTGATGTTTTGAACTTCTGGCAAGCTCGATCTGATGACCACTCGATAGTTCAGTGTGCCATGCTTTACGGCTTAGAACCGGGACATCGAAGATGTTTTGAACATCATGGAGCATATGAGATGTTCCAGGAGTTGAAGTTAATATTTCAAGCAAATGCCCGGGTTGAGAGATATGAAGTCTCCAACAAGTTCTATAGCAGCAAGATGGAGGAGAACATTTCTGTTAGTGAATACATACTCAAAATTTTGGGGATTACAATCACTTGACTCAGCTGGGAGTTGATCTTCCAGTTGATTGTGTTATTGACAGAGTTCTTCAATCATTGCCACCAAGCTACAAAGGCTTCATGATGAACTATAATATGCAAGGGATGAACAAAACAATTCCCGAGCTCTTCGCAATGCTTAAGGCTGCAGAGGTAGAAATCAAGAAGGAGCATTAAGTGTTGATGGTTAACAAGACCGCTAGTTTCAAGAAAAAGGGCAAGGTAAAGAAAGGGAACTTCAAGAAGAATGGCAAGCAAGTTGCCACTCCCGGGAAGAAGCCCAAAGCTGGACCCCAAGCCTGAAACTAAGTGCTTCTACTACAAAGGGACTGGTCACTAGAAGCGGAACTGCCCCAAGTATTTAGCGGATAAGAAGGATGGCAAAGTGAACAAAGGTATATTTGATATACATGTTATTGATGTGTACCTTACTAATGCTCGTAGTAGCGCCTGGGTATTTGATACTGGTTCGGTAGCTCATATTTGTAACTCGAAACAGGAGCTACAAATTAAACAAAGATTGGCTAAGAACGAGGTGACGATGCACATCGGGAATGGTTCCAAGGTCGATGTGATCATCGTCGGCACACTACATCTACATCTACCTTTGAGATTAGTTTTAGACCTGAATAATTGTTATTTGGTGCCATCGTTGAGCATTAACATTATATCTGGATCTTTGTTTAGTGCGAGAGGGTTATTCATTTAAATCATAGAATAATGGTTGTTCTATTTATATGAGTAATAGCTTTTATGGTCATGCACCCCTGAAGAGTGGTATATTTCTGTTGAATCTTGATCGTGGTGATACACATATTCACAATATTGATACCAAAAGATGTAAAGTTGATAATGATAGTGCAACATATTTGTGGCACTCCCATTTAGGTCATATTGGTGTAAAGAGCATGAGAAACTCCATGTAGATGGACTTTTAGAAACACTTGATTATGAATCATTTGATACTTGCGAACCATGCCTCATGGGCAGGATGACTAAAAATCCATTCTCTCGAACAATGGAGCGAGCCAGTGACTTACTAGAAATAATACATACCGATGTATGCGGTCCGATGAGTGTTGAGGCATGTGGCGGGTATCGTTATTTTCTTACCTTCACAGATGATTTGAGCAGATATGGGTATATCTACTTAATGAAACACAAGTCTAAAACATTTGAAAAGTTCAAGGAATTTTGGAGTGAAGTGGAGAATCATCGTAACAAGAAAATAAAGTTTCTACAATCTGATCGCGGAGGTGAATATTTGAGTTACGAGTTTGGCCTTCATTTAAAACAATGTGGAATAGTTTCACAACTCACGCCACCTAGAACAACACAACATAATGGTGTGTCCGAACGTCGTAACCATACTTTATTAGATATGGTGCGATCAATGTTGTTTCTTACCGATTTACCACTATCATTTTGGGGTTATGGTGCGTCCGAACGTCGTAACCATACTTTATCAAGGAGTTTCTCTTGAACGAAGTGAGTGGGAGGAAAGTAGAACTTGATGAGGTAATTGTACCTTCTCTTGAATTGGAAAGTAGCACATCAGTGAAATCTGTTCTCGTGATGCCTACACCAACTAGTGAGGAAGCTAATGATGATGATCATGAAACTTTAGATCAAGTTACTACTAGACCTCGTAGGTCGAACAGAGCATGTTCCGCACCAGAGTGGTATGGTAATCATGTCCTGGAAGTCATGTTACTAGACCATGACAAACCTACGAACCTACAAACTATGAAGAAGCTATGATGAGCCCAGATTTCGACAGATGGCTTGAGGCCATGAAATCTGAGATAGGATCCATGTATGTGAACAAAGTGTGGACTTTGGTGGACTTGCCCGATGATCGGAAAGCCATCGAGAAGAAATGGATCTTCAAGAAGAAGACTGACGCTGATGGTAATGTTACAGTCTACATAGCTCGACTTGTCGCAAAAGGTTTTCGACAAGTTCAAGGGGTTGACTACAATGAGACTTTCTCACCCATAGCGATGCTTAAGTCCATCCGAATCATGTTAGCAATTGCCGCATTTTATGATTATGTAATCTCGCAAATGGACGTCATAATTGCATTCCTTAATGGATTTCTAAAGAAGAGTTGTATATGATGCAACTAGAAGGTTATGTCGATCCTAAAGGTGCTAACAAAGTGTACAAGCTCCAGCGATCCATCTATGGACTAGTGCAAGCATCTCGGAGTTGGAATATACACATTGATGAGGTGATCAAAGCATACGGTTTTATACAAACTTTCGGTGAAGCCTGTATTTACAAGAAAGTGAGTGGGAGCTCTGTAGCATTTCTAATATTATATGTAGATGACATATTGTTGATTGGAAATGATATAGAATTTCTGGATAGCATAAAAGGATACTTGAATAAAAGTTTTTCAATGAAAGACCTCGGTGAATTTGCTTATATATTGGGCATCAAGATCTATAGAGATAGATCAAGACGCTTAATAGGACTTTCACAAAGCACATACCTTGATAAAGTTTTGAAGAAGTTCAAAATGAATCAGTCAAAGAAAGGGTTCTTGCCTGTGTTACAAGGTGTGAAGTTGAGTCAGACTCAACGCCCGACCACTGCAGAAGATAGAGAGAAAATGAAAGTCATTCCCTATGCCTCAGCAATAGGTTCTATCATGTATGCTATGTTGTGTACCAGATCTGATGTGTGCCTTGCCATAAGTCTGGCTAGGAGGTACCAAAGTAATCCGGGAGGGGATCACTATACAGCAGTCAAGAACATCCTAAAGTACCTGAAAAGGACCAAGGATATGTTTCTCGTTTATGGAGGTGACAAAGAGCTCGTCATAAATGGTTACGTCAATGCTAGCTTTGACACTGATCCAGATGACTCTAAGACACAAACCGGATACGTATTTATATTGAATGGTGGAGCTATCAGTTGGTGCAGTTCCAAGCAGAGCATCATGGCGGGATCTACGTGTGAAGTGGAGTACATAGTTGCTTCGAAGCAGCAAATGAAGGAGTCTGGATGAAGTTGTTCATATCTGATATGGGTGTAATACCTAGTGCATCGGGTCCAATGAAAATCTTTTGTGACAACACTGGAGCAATTGCCTTGGTGATGGAATCCAGGTTTCACAAGAGAACCAAACACATCAAGAGACGCTTCAACTCCATTCGTGAACAAGTCAAGGATGGAGACATAGAAATTTGCAAGATACATAGGGATCTGAATGTGGCAGACCCATTGACTAAGCCTCTTCCGCGAGAAAAACATGATCCGCACCAAGACTCCATGGGTGTTAGATTCATTACTATGTAATCTAGATTATTGACTCTAGTGCAAATGGGAGACTGAAGGAAATATGCCCTAGAGTCAATAATAAACTTGTTATTTTATATTTCCTTATTCATGATAAAGGTTTATTATTCATGCTAGAATTGAGTTGATCATAAACCTTAATACATGTGTGAATACATAAACAAACATAGTGTCCCTAGTAAGCCTCTACTAGACTACCTCGTTGATCAAAGATTGTTAAGGTTTCCTAACCATGGACATGAGTTGTCATTTGATAACGGGATCACATCATTAGGAGAATGATATGATGGACAAGACCCATCCGCTAGTTTAGCATAATGATCATTCAGATTTATTGATATTGCTTTCTTCATGTCAAATACATATTCCTTCGACTATGAGATTATGCAACTCCCGAATACCGGAGGAATGCCTTATGTGCTATCAAACTTCACCAACGTAACTGGGTGATTATAAATATGGTCTAAAGGTATCTCCGAAGGTTTCTGTTGAGTTGGCATAGATCAGGATTAGGATTTGTCACTCCAAGTATTGGAGAGGTATCTCTGGGCCCTCTCGGTAATACACATCATAAGCTTGCAAGCAAACAACTAAGGAGTTAGTCACGAGATGATGTACTACGGAATGAGTAAAGAGACTTTCCGGCAACGAGATTGAACTAGGTATGAAGATACCGACGATCGAATATCAGGCAAGTAACATACCAATGGACGAAGGGAATTACGTATGTTGTCATAACAGTTCGACCAATAAAGATCTTCATAGAATATGTAGGAGCCAATATGACCATCCAAGTTCCGCTATTGGTTATTGACTGGAGAGGTGTCTCGGTCATGTCTCTCTAGTTCTCAAACCCATAGGGTCCGCACGCTTAATGTCCGATGACAATATAGTATTATATGAGTTATGTGATTTGGTGACTGAATTTTGTTTGGAGTCCCAGATGAGATCACGTACATGACGAGGAGTCTTGAAATGGTAGAGAGGTAAAGATTGATATATAGTACGATGGTATTCGGACTCCGGAAGTGTTCCGGAGGGTACCGGGTACATATCAGGTCACCGGAAGGGGTTCCGGGCAACCCCGGCAAAAGATATGGGACTTATGGGCCAAGAGGGGAAACGCACCAGCCACAAGGGGCTGGTGCGCCCCCATATGGGTCGTCCAAGGTGGATAAGCAAAGGGGAAGGAGGAAAGGAAAGAAAGGGAATAGGATTACCCCTTCCTTCCCCTCCCCCCTCTTTCCTCCCCCCTCCGATATATATGGCAGGGGGGCGCGCGGCTTGGGAGGAGCCCAAGTATGATTCGGTCCTACTAGGGGCGCCTCCTGGCCTCTCCCTCCCTCCCTCCTACACCTATATATATATATATATATATATATATATATATATATATATATATATATATATATATATATATATATATATATATATATATATATATATATATATATATATATATATATATGGGGCGCTTCTAGCACACACCAGACAATTACCTACCGTTGGTTATATTTTCGTAGTTCTTTGGTGAAGCCCTACGGAGATCACTTCACCATCACCGTCACCACACCGTCGTGCTGACGGAACTCATCTACTACCTTGACGTCTTGATGGATCAAGAAGGCGAGGGATGTCACCGAGTTGAACGTGTGCAGAACTCGGAGGTGTCGTACGTTCGGTACTCGATCGGTGGATCGTGAAGAAAGTTTGACTACATCAAACACATTGTGAAACACTTCCGCTTACGGTCTATGAGGGTACGTAGACACACTCTCTGCTTCATTGCTATGCATCTTGTCGGGGGTTGGGTGAGACATATGCCAATGGATGACGTATCATGGTGGGAGCGAGTAGAACGTCGCCGGTGCCTGGAAGCGGGATAAGGCGTAGACACGAACGTCGGTGTACTTTACCAAGGTTCAGGGCTCTCCTAGGAGATAACACCCCTAGTCCTGCTCTGCGGGGTCTCCACATGATCACTAAGGCACAAGTGATACAATGGTGCTCCTTGAGCTGTGTGCTAGAGGCAGAAGGAGGCAAGGCTAGCTCTTCCCTGCTCTAGGTATCTGGCTACTTCTATCTGGGTTCGAACCGTTTGCATGGGTGCCTTGGGGGGTTTATATAGGCCTACCCCTCAGGGGTACAATGGCAATCCGTCCGGGTGCTAGGCCTGGCTGTCAGTGTCTCCAGCCTCCGGCTTCTCCGCCGACCGTTGGGGCTCGCCGCCTAGTGGGCCCCGCCGACTGGTTGGGGGCTGCTTACTGCAGCCGTGTCGTTGGTGACGGGGGCTTGGTCATCTTAGTGTGGCTACAGTCTTGCCGCCTGGTGGGAGGCCACTGTAGCCATACCTGGTCTTATCAGCTTAATGGCGTGCTTGCCTTGGGGCAAGGGACGGCTGCCTACTGGAGGCCGGCCCCTCTCGAATCCGTCTGGTTGAGCTTCCGCCGTCTTTCTTGGGGTCACTGCCCGATAGGGCCCGCCTCCGGTAGGCCGTACCGATAGGCCATCGTGGGGAAGAGGGCTCCGGCTGCCTGGAGCGACGTTAGGAGAGATATGGCACAGTGCCCCGTCGTGCGGAGATCTCCGTCTGTACGGAGCACTGTAGCCACGCCCCTCTCGAGCGTTGGAGGCAACGTGCTTCACTGTAGCCATGCTCTGACTTGTACTCTTGATGGGGGCTCGGCCACACCATAGCGTGAGGTGGCCGCCTGCCCGTTGCCGCCCTCTTTGGAGGGCGGCCGTCAGGAGCCGGTTACTCGGAGCGCCGTAGACTTGGATCAGCCGCCCTCTGGCAGCCGGCCGCTGAGCCAGCCGGCGCCAGAGGGCGGAGCTCCAGCTTGGGGTCCAGCAAGGCGGAGCTGGCCCAAAGTCTTGATAAATCCAGGGACTCGGGTGAGCCTACCAGTGGCCCATTACTCGGACAGTAGTCCCCGAAGCCGGTGAGGCACCGCGGCCGAGGGGCGACGGAGTCTCAGCGGCTTCCTCCCTCACCG
The DNA here is from genome assembly GCA_021437245.1 of Aegilops speltoides. Taxonomy (NCBI): domain Eukaryota; kingdom Viridiplantae; phylum Streptophyta; class Magnoliopsida; order Poales; family Poaceae; genus Aegilops; species Aegilops speltoides. The sequence goes on from CM038144.1 coordinate 415,808,928, forward strand.
GGCTCCGGGAAGACGCCGGTCCTCCGTGTGGCCGGCCGACTGCTGAGGCCGACCTCTTCCAGGCGGAGCTCGGGTGGTTGGTTTTTGAACTTCGAGGCGGGAAATATGTGGCATGCCTGCTAAGCTTCCCAGGCAGCCGCCTGCCACAGACGTGCCACGCAGTGCACGTCAGCCTAGTCAGCCTGCCGCCCCACGTCTTAGACGGGACGTGACACTTGGCCGGGCCTGCCACTTGCCTCCGCAACCCGGCGGATCTGCTGCGTCGAAGGAGACGGTTGCCATTCCCACGACCTTTAACGGCGTGGTGAATGCGCGCGGGAAACGGGGGCCGTGGGGACGTGGGCGCAGTTAATCCCATGACCCACGCCCCGCCCCCTCGGCTTCATAGCCCGAGGGCTATAATTAGGGAGGGGGGAGATGCGGCAAAGCTCTCGCGCCCCCTCCCACTCTTCTTCTTCTTCTCGCTCATCCTCCGCTGCTGCTGCGGCTGTGTGCTGCCGTAGCACCGCCACCGTCGCCCACCGCCGACGCTCTTCTCCTCTCCATGCCGCCAGCCGAAAACCATGGCACGCGAGAGGGGCGGCGACTGGGACGGATCGATCGTGATCAAAGATCACATTTCCTTCCTCCGCGATACACGCAGGATGCCTAGCGCGGCCTTCGTCAAGGCGCGGGTGCCGCCGGAGACAGAAATCTCGTCGGCGTCGCAGGAAAGCGAGCGGGTCGTCTTCCGCTCGCACTTCCTCCGCGGCTTCGGCCTTCCGGTGAGCGGCTTCTTCTGCTCCTTCCTTGACTTCTACCATCTTCAGCCTCACCACCTCACGCCCAACGCCGTGACTCTACTCTCCGCCTTCGTCATGGCGTGTGAGGGCTACATCGGCGTCCTTCCCATAATCGAGCTGTGGGGAGCGTTCTTCTATGGGAAGCTCGGCACCTCCGCCAGGGAGACGGTGGCCGAGTGCGGGGGCTTCGTTGCCGTGCACTGGCCGGCGAAGCAGAACACCTTCCCCGTCATCAAGCTGGCGTAGTCGATTAAGATGTAGCAGCAGTCCTACTTCTACATCGAGAACGTGGACCCGCCATCAATTTCAACCCGCCGCCTACGAGGCCGCCCCACCGCTCGCCCACGGGGTACAAACCGAAGCCGGTGTCGGCCGACGCGGCGGCCGCCATTGGCTGACTCCGGGTGCTTCATGAGTCGGAGGGCCTCGTGGCCACCGACCTCCTCGTCGCCTTCGTCGAGCGTCGGGTCCTCCCACTCCAGAGCCGCCCTCATCCGATCTTCCGGATGGGCGGACACCGCGATCCGTGCCATCTGTGCACGAAAGGGATGCCGCCCGCTGAAGTTGCACGGATGGTAAACGAGATCTCCGACCTCAAAGTGTCGGAGATGGAGTGGCGGTACGGGAAGTGGCCATACTCACGCCACAATCCGCCGCCGCTGTAAGTTTCTTCATTTTGTCCTTTGAACTGTTTCCTTCAGTTTTGTTTCTCTTCATGACGCAGCTCTTTCTTGGTTGCAGATTTATATGTCCGAGGCAGCGGCCGCCCTCCTGGGGCCGGGTGATGCCCTCCAGCTAGACAGGGCGGAGAGCGACTTAGACGATCCCGACTTGGGGGCGGCCGCCCTGGCCGACGATGCAACAGACGGCGGCAGCAGGGCGGACGGCGGTGGTGGAGCAGGCGGCTCGAGGCAGGCGGCGGCGTGGGGGCTTGGCCTGACGACGATGAAGACGAAGACGAACCGCGCCCTGCCCGGAGCTCCGCCACCACCAGCGCTGGCCCCTCTTCTAGACCGCCCGCCCATGGCGGTAAGCGCAAGCGGAAATAGGGCGCGGCCCTGTTCGGCAGTGTCCCGAAGAAGCCCAAGAACCCGGCAGCGGCGACCAGGCGGAAAGAAGCCACGGCCAAGGTGGCCCAATATCAGAGGCAGCCGAAGGTGCCTGTTATGGTGTCGGCGTAAGTATCCTTCTCTCACTTCTTGTCTTCTTGTCAATCTAGCGTGAGAGCCTTCCAACTTGCCTTCTTGTTTCAGGGCCCCGCTAACCCTCGAGAAGTCGAGCGCCGCCTCGGTCCTCAGGTTGGCAGCGACCTCCTCGACCAGTCGGCGGATCGACCCGGCCACCGACCTCCGGGAGGCAACAGAGCGGAATGGGCGGGAGGCGCGCGAGGAAGAGGTCGACCGCCTGGCCAAGGAGCAGCCGGCCTTGTCCGCCGCGCCTGCTAGAGGGCGCTGGCGCAGGCGGAAGCCCAGGCCGCGGAGAAGGAGCGGCTTGCGGAGGCCGTACGCCGTCAAGAGCCGCTGCTCGTGGCGCCCCTGAACACCGCGCCGCCTCCGCCTAAATTCCAGGCGACGGCCAGAGGAGCCGGCAACGACCGCCCGATCCGGGAGCGGGAGGGCGGCGACGTAGCTATGCCGGACATCTTCGTGCCGCCGCCCCCGCTCCCGCCGTCTCCGCCAGCCATCGAGCCACGGGACGAGCAGCTGGTTGCACCGCCGGTGCCACCGGTCGAAAATACGGTGGTGAAGGACCTGGTTCCTACGGCCCGCACACCCACGCGCCGCCGTCTGGAGAAGGCGGCCCCAGCACCGTGGCCGCAGGAGATCGGCGCCGCAAGCTCGTCGGCCCCCGACATCGAGGAGACCAGCGCCGCACCCGTGGGTTGGACACACATGGGCGGGACGGGCGCCCTGAACCAGGCGTCTCTTGACGTCCAGGCCAAGCTCCGGGCAGAGGCGGAGGCCTTCAAGCGCTGCAATGATGCGTTCTTGGAGTCGCGCACCGCCATCCGCTTAAGTTGTCTTTGGCTTTCTTCTTCGGATGATCCTCTTACTTCTCGTGGGGGCGCGCAAGCACACCCACTGGGTGTAGTCCCCAAGTTGCGGGCCGGCTGCTGAGCAGGCGGGTCGGAACTTTATCTTGCGATCGTCAACTGCTGACTTTGTCTGATGTCTCTTCTGTAGGATTATCACAATCTCCGCGCGACTGCCTACAACTCCAGGGTCCGAGAGCTGGAGACGCAGACGGCCCATCTGGCCGAGAGCCGGTGTAAGTTTCTATCTTCTTTTCTTCGCGGGGGCGCGCTGGCGCACCCGCGGGCTGTAGTCCCCGAGGTTCGGGCCGACTGTCGAGCAGTCGGGCCGAATCTCCTTAGTTGTCTCTTTCCTTTGTCAACTACTTCTTTTCCCCGGGCGCGACGGCGCGCCCGCGGGCTAGAGACCCCGAGGTTCGGGCCGATCGCCGAAAGCAAAGCTGAATCTCCTCGTTGTTTTTCCTTTGTCTTGTCCGCTGATCGATGCCTTTTTCTTTCTTTCTTTCTTCAGAGGCTAATGCCGCCAGCAAAGTAGCTGGGCGAAGCCAACACCGCCCTGCGTGGCAAGGAGGCGGAGTGCAGCAAGCTGGCGGAGGAGCGGGACCGCCTGATCGCCCAACTTGCCGAGCAGGCGGAAACCCTCAAGGCATCCTAGCTGAAGGTGAAGACGACGGAGACCAACCTCATCGCCGAGTTTGAGATCGAGCGCTCTGCCTGGGCTGACAAGGATGCCTGTGTGATGGCTCGCTTCAAAGAAAGATCAAGACTTGGTCGATGGTAAGCCTCATTCTCTTGGTTTCTTGTTTTGAGTTGTCGGCCCTTGCTTATAACCTTGGCCTTTTTCTTCTTCCGCCCAGACAAACTTCTTCCCGGGCCATTCTGTAGCCGCAATCCAAATGATCGAGGCCCAGTGCGAGGAGTGAAGGGTGGAGGGCGTGCAAACCGCCGCTGATGCTCCATGGACTCTTGGCGAACAGGTCCTCAGCATCCAGGCCCGGCTTCGGCCTGCTCAACGCACGTTACGCCGCCTCCAGCGCATCGGAGCCCAGGCGTTCTCCGCCCTCTGGCCAGGCTTGTCGGCTCCGCGCACCCCAAGTCAGACTGCCGACTGGCTGGAGGTGGCGGCCGACCGCCTGGAAGCCTGGAAAGGCTCAAGAGCCAGGCGGCAGGCGCGCCTGGCCTTGAATTGCCAAGGCGTGGTACCCTGGGATAGATCTAGCCCAGTTGGCCACGTTCCGGCTGGAGGCGCAGGAGGAGCTGGTGGCGGTGGAAGCTGATCTCGGCAGGGCGGCGGCGATCGCCGACTTCACCGACACCAGTGTCTTTGTCTCGGAGGTGGTCGAGGAAGGCGGCGAAGCTCCGCAAGAGTGGCTCGGGTTAAACCCGGAGGACAGCAAAGATTCAGCTGAAGTCATCGACTCCAGCGACAAAGGGGAAGATGGGGAGGAGGAGGAGGAAGACGAGGAGAGCGACGTCGACCTGCCGGAGGTCGGGGCGGACGGTCAGCCCCAGCCTGACCGGGCCTCAAGCAACGAGCCACGCACCAAGGTGCCGGCCGCTACTGGAGGCGTCCAGGTGGGGGCCGCCCAGCCGCCCATTCCTCCGACGAACGCCATCGACTCCGTCCTCCAGCACTCCAATGCCCCGCCTGTCGTTGGTGATTCCTCCATTTGGATGGAGCCGCCGCCAGCAAAGTGCAGCTGACTCAGCTGGCCCACCAGAGTCCTTCGCCACGCCATCCGCACCGCCCACCAGATCTTCGCTGCACCAACCGACACCGCCAGCCGGAGTCTTCTGCTGCTCCTTAGGGTTTTATCTGCTTCCTGCTTGCCGCTTCTGAACATTTTGTTAAATTCGCGCAACTCCACCCGTGGGGTGTATATCAAAACTCTTTTTGAATGCCGGCCAGAGGCCTTTATCCGTAAATATTTATCATTGCTTATGCTTTCTGTGCAGACCTCCAGCCTTCTTTCCCTTTTTCTCCTTGGTTTTTTCCTTTGCCGCCAACCCTTGGTTATGCTCTTACCAGCCGGGCAGCCGCTCTGCAGACCGTGGCTGATTTGAGAACTCTAGCCGTTTGTGAGGGGGGCTAGGACTTAGCCATTCGGAGTTTTTGGTAATAAAAGCGGAGGCCGGCCGTCCGGCTGCCAAGCAGCCAGACGGCTGGGTACGATGCTGCCCTCTACTATATGCGTTTTCTTCCTTAGTCATTCTTTCGTGTGGGGCACTGCCTTGCAACCTTTACCCGCCATCAGTCGCTCTGCGAGCTGTGGCTTCTGACAAAGGAAGTTTTTGGTGCCGGCACACTACTTGTCCGGCTGCAGGAGGCGGCATATTGAAGAAGGCGGCGAGGCTCCAGGCCGACTGGTCGAACCCGATGCCAGGCGGAAGAAATAAAACTATACATTCTCATAGGCATGACACTTATCATATAGATAAAAGAGGGCAGTCCCCGAGCTCTTCTCGGGGGACCCGGAGTCTTTATACATAGTACAAAAGGTAGCGTGATACATACTACTTTCAACTGTAAAACCTTCGGAGGAGGTTTGCGTTCCATGGCCTCTCCTCTCTTTGCCTGAATCATCTCTCTTGCGTGTTCTGGGCTTCTGGGTGTCGATCAGATAGTAGGCATCGTTGCCTAACACATTACTGATGATGAAAGGGCCTTCCCAAGGTGCCGAGAGCTTGTGTTGTCCTGCTGTTCGCTGGATCAGCCGGAGCACAAGGTCTCCCTCCAGGAAGGATCTTGGCTTCACCTTGCGGTTGTAGTATCGGTGCAGACTGTGCTAGTAGATGGCCGACTGGCTGAGTGCCAACAGCCGGCCTTCCTCCAGCAAGTCGACGCCGTCTTCTCGTGCCTCCTTGGCATCCGCCTCGGTGTACATGGTGACTCTTGGAGAGTCGAACTCAATATCTGTCGGGATGACGTCTTCGACACCGTAGACGAGGAAGAAGGGTGTAAAGCCCGTTGATTTGTTCGGAGTTGTGCGCAGGCTCCAGAGGACGGCCGGCAGCTCATCGAGCCAGCAGCCGGCCGAACGCTCCAGAGGCTCGACTAGTCGGGGCTTAAGGCCGTACAAAATGAGGCTGTTTGCGCGCTCCACTTGGCCATTTGGCTGTGGGTGGGCAACGAACGCTAAGTCCAGGCGGATGCCCTGTGTTGCACAGAAATGAGCCAAGGCTCCTTTGGCGAAGTTGGTGCCGTTGTTGGTGATGATGCTGTGTGGGATGCTGTATCGCGTGGTGATGTCGGCGATGAAGGTCACGGCAGTCGGCCCATTCAGCTTCTTGATTGGTTTTGCCTCTATCCACTTGGTGAACTTGTCCACGGCAACAAGCAAGTGAGTCATGCCACCGCGGGCCGTCTTGAATGGTCCTACCATATCCAGTCCCCAAACAGCAAAGGGCCATGCTATGGGAATGGTCTTGAGTGCAGAAGCCGGCAAGTGTGGCTTGGAGCGGAACCTCTGACACCCTTGACACTTCTGAACTAGCTCTTTGGCCTCTTCCAGGGCAGTCGGCCAGAAGAACCCCATGGAGGAAAGCCTTGGCCACAAGTGATCTTGAAGCCGCGTGGTGGCCGCACTCGCCCTGGTGGATATCCCTGAGGATTGCTCGGCCTTGGTCCGACTCCACGCAACGTTGATAAACCCCTGTGACGCTTCGACGCACCAGCTCTCTGTTGACTATGGTGTAGGCTGCGACTCGCCTCTGCACTTGTCGGGCTAAGATCTCATCGGTCGGCAGCTCTTTATTCACCAAGAACTTGAGGATCGGTTGAGCCCATGAGGGCGCCGCACTTTCTTCGACTGCGACTACTGCAACTTGTATGAGGGCACTTGGGCCGGGAGGCGGCGGGTTGGCAGCTGCTTCCGCCTGCTGTGTTGAAGAAGTCCCCGGGCCGACTACTGAAGTCCCCGAGCCGGGCTCTGAAGTCCCCTGGCCGGGTGTGGCTGTAGTAGTCACCGGGCCGCCTGTCGAAATCCCCGTGCCGGCCTCTCGATCGCTGTCGGATCCGACCGCTTGGGGCAAAGATGGAGTCTCAATCAGAGACAGCTTGATGACGGCTTCGTATATGCATAGGGCGACACCGGCTGGTATTGCTTGTCAGGTGGAGCCAATTCATGCCAAGGCATCTACTTGCTCGTTGTCATTTCTTGGCACGTGAAGGAACTCGCACCCGTCGAAGTATCCGCTGAGTTGCTGTACGAGGAAGCGGTAGCTTGCCATGTTTGCATCCTTGGCGTCCCAGTTGCCTGACGACTGCTGGACCACCAAGTCGGAGTCACCATATCACAGGATCCAGCGAATGCCGAGTTCCTTGGCAAGCCGGAGCCCATGTATGAGTGCCTCATATTCTGCTACGTTGTTGGAGGCGGCGAAGTGGACTTGCAACACGTATTTGAGCTTGTCGCCCTTGGGAGAGGTGAGGACGACGCCGGCTCCCAAAACAGTGCGCATTTTTGAGCTATCAAAATGCATCCGCCAATGAGTGGAGTCTGGTGCAGGCAGCAAATATTGGGTCTCGGCCCAATCGACAAGGAAGTCGGCCAACATTTGTGATTTGATGGCGGTGCGAGGCTGGTAGTAGATGGTGTAAGGGGCCAGATCAATAGCCCACTTGGCCACTCGGCCAGAAGCATCCCGACTTCCAATGATCTCAAAGAAGCGGGCTGTGTGCATTTATGGTTATTGGGTGTTCTTGAAAGTAAGGCTTCAGCTTCTTGGCGGCAAAATGTACACCGAACACATCTTTCCGTGATGGGGTAGTTTTGCTTGAGGCGGACAATACTTCGCTCAAGTAATACACCGGTCTCTGGACTGGCAATGCTCTATCCTCCTCCTTGCGCTCTACTACCATGACTACGCTGACAGCCCAACTGGTGGCTGCAATGTAGAGGAGCATGGGCTCCTTCTCAGTTGGAGCCGCCAGGATAGGCGGGGTTGCCAGCATCTTCTTGAGTTGGAGAAATTCTTCGTCCGCCTTGTCGTTCCACTCGAAAAAAGTGGCCTTCTTCATGAGTTGGTACAGGGGAAGAGCCTTCTCGCCCAGCCAAATGATGAAACGGCTGACTGACGCCAGGCAGCCAGTGAATTTCTGCACGTCCAGCAGTCGTGTGGGTACTTTCATCATCTCAATTGCCTTGATGTTCACGGGGTTGCACTCTATGTCGCGTTCTGAGACCAGGAAACCGAGAAGCTGGCCGGCTGGCGCTCCAAAGACACATTTCTCCAGGTTGAGCTTGATCTGGAATCAGCACAGGTTCTCAAAAGTCTCCTTGAGGTCCTCCAGCAGCGTGCCATGCTTCTCCGTCTTCACCACCACATCATCCATGTATACATGGGCATTTCTGTCGAGTTGCTTGAGGAGACACTTCTACATGCAACGTTGAAACGTGGCGCCGGCGTTGCGCAAGCCGAACATCATCGTTAGGTAGCAGAAGGCTCCGAATGGCGTGATGAAGGCGGTCTTCAGCCGATCGGCCGAGTTCAGCTTTATCTGGTGATAACCTGAGTATGCATCCAAGAAACTCAACAGCTCGTATCCGGCTATGGAGTCTATCACTTGATCAATCCTTGGTAGAGCGAAGGGATCTTTGGGGCAAGCTTTGTTGAGGCTGGTGTAGTCAATGCACATGCGCCACTGCTTGTTCTTCTTCAGCACTAGGACTGGGTTGGCCAGCCACTCTGGAAGAATACTTCCATGATGAATCCGGCTGCTAGAAGCCGGGCTATCTCTTCTCCGACAACTCTTCTCTTCTCTTCCGACAAGTGGCGCAAGGGCTGCCTAACCGGCTTGACGTCAGGTCGGACATGTAGCTTGTGCTCGGCGAAATCCGTCGAAACACCCGGAATGTCTTTGGGAGACCATGCAAAGAAGTCCCGATTCTCACGGAGGAAATTGACGAGCTCGCTTTCCTATTTGCTGTCAAGGCGTGTGCCTACGACAGCGTGCCTCTCCGGGTGCTCCGGGTCCAAGGGTATTTTCTTTGTTTCCTTGGCCGGTTTGAACGAGCCCTCAACCTACGACTCATGGGGGGTGGGTGACATTTCCGGCTTCTTGCCTGCCAACGCCACCACCCGGTCAAGGAGCCGCTTCTCGGCTGCAATCACGAGGGACTCGGCCAGCCAGCTGCTATCTGCGGCGCAAGCGACCGACTTCTTGTAGTCTCCGACTACTGTCAGGATCCCCTTGGTACGCGGCATCTTCATCTTGAGGTAGGCGTAGTGGGGAACTGCCATGAACTTGGCCAAAGCAGGCCGGCCAAGCACTGCATGGTAGGGGCTCTCAAGGTCCACCACTTCAAACCAAACTGGCTCTCGGCGGAAATGATTCTTGTCTCCAAAGAGGACATCAATCTGGGTCTTGCCAATTGGTGAGCAGGAAAGGCCAGGGACTATGCCATGGAATACAGTCCGACTGGGGGTGAGCTGCTTCTGCTTGATTCCCAACTTCTCCATCGTGTCACCAGACAGATATTGATGTCGCTGCCGCCATCTATCAAGATTCTCGAGAAACAGCGCCCGCCTCCGCTGTAAGGGTTGCATCTAGGACCAGGGCATATGAACCAGGAAGGCATCACTGGTGGTCGGCCCCGCCCAACCGATGGGCTTCTTGACCAATGCATGAACTCGGAGTGTTGGAGGCCATCGCTGCACTTCTTGTTGTTGTTGCCGTCTGCTGCTCGCTGCCGCCACGCTGGTGAACACAACATAGGCTCCGTGTTCCTCTGGGTACTCGTCTTGTATGGCACCGACTGGTTGGGCCGCCGGCTGCTGGGGCTGAGGAGGCGGCGGTCCGGCAGGCGGAGGAGGCAGGAGTCCATCTCCCTTGGCGATTCTGGTGAGCCAGTGACACTTCCGAATGGTGTGGTTGGATGGCTTCGCACCACTATGGAACTTGCAGGGTGCATCTAAGGTTTGCTCGTAAGAGAAGGCAGGCAACCAATTGGACTTGCCGCCCTTCTGGCGCTTGGGGGCCGGCTGCCCTTCTGGCTGCTGATCCTCGAACGTTGCCACCTGCCGGCTGGTGGAAGCCGGCTGGGTGGCCTTCCGCTTGTTGTTGCCTGGTTGCTGTAGCCGACTGGCGTCACCAGCCGGAGTCCGAGGGCCTGGGGTGGCACCTTGCTGGACGCATCAACCAAAATTTCCGCCTTCATGGAGGAGTCGGCCGTGGCGTGCTTGTCGGCGATGACCAGTAGCTCATCGAGGGTCTCGGGCTCGTTGCAGAGGAGTCAATGCTTGAGGAGGGTGCCCTCTCGGCACCCGGGGGTGAAGTACTTGATTGCCTACACCTCGTGCACGCCTTCGCAGGAATTGCGCAGCTTGGTCCATCGCGTGAGGTAGTCGCGATTCGACTCTATGGGCCCCTGGATGCACAAGGAGAGCTGTCGGGTCTTGGGAGCCCGCTTGTAGGTGCAGGTGAAGTTGCGGATGAAGGCCTCGGTGAAATCAACCCAGCTGTTGATGCTGCGGGGCTTCAGGCTGTTGAGCCACGTCCGGGCAGTTCCTTGAAGCATGAGCAGGATATATTTCACGGCAACGCGCTTGTTGCCGTTTGCTATACTGACGGTCGTGGAGTAGTCGACCAGCCAGTCCTCCGGCTTCACGGAGTCGGTGTACATGGGCGTGTCTCGCGGGAGGGTGAACCCCTTGGGAAGGGCTCATCCCGGATTCGGGGGCTGAAACAGGGCGGGCCCAGCGCATCTTCTTCTTCAAGTGCCAGGGATCGGTTGAGACGATCGATCCGATGGCGAGCATCGTTCTCTCCGACTCCCTCTCGGCGGCCAAGGCGGTCGCCGAGTGTCAGATGCGTGACAGGAGGCAGAGTGAGGTACCTTCCTCCTCGAGGCGGGAGAGGCGGCGGGTCGCCTCGCCGCTCTACTGCACGAGGGCGGCCATCCTCGTCCCGCTCGATGGAGAGGCGCATCCGGCTGCGGCTGGTAGCCGGCTCGTTGACCTTTCCTCCGCGGGCGCCACCAGTCGGCGTCCGGGAGGTCACCCCATGATCTTGGCGTGGGGGCGGCTCGTTGTTTCGTCGGGCTGGCACTTCAGCGCGGCAGGCGGCCTCGTGCTGCGCGGCAGCCGCGTCTAGGAGTTGCTGGACTCGCTCCATCATGTGGCAGCGCTCGTCGCCGTCGTGTTTGTCCAGCTCATCCGTTACCGCCTGGGTGGCCCTGATGTTCTCTACAGGTGTGGCGTAGACGGGGCGCTCTGCCCCGAACATGCTGGCGATGGTTGCGCCACGCTGCTGAACTGTGCCGAGGCGGCTAGGCCCCCCAGGAGCCGGCGTGCCGCCTACGGCCCGGTCCATCTTGCGCCAATAGGCGTCCGAAAGCCGGCGCATGCTGGCCAGGCTGCCAGCATTTTCGAGAAGCTGGAGGTGGCGTGCCTCCAGCGCCTCAGCGTCAGCGCCCTCAGGAATGGGCGTCGTGAGGTCGCGCAGAGTCGCGTCGAGGGGATCTTGAGCACGCCCGTCCGAGTGCTCTTCACTGTTGATGACGAGTACCTCCGTGACGGTGCTCCCGCCACTGTACTCGCGAGGAGGCGGCTTGTCATAGACCACCACGTTGGTGGGGAACGCGTCGAGGGACGCCATGACGGAGTCGACGATCATCGGATCGGTCAAGCCGACGGACTCCAGGTCCACAGCAGGCTCGCTGGAGACATGGAACTGGTCGAGGAGGCTGACGAGGCGGCTCTCAAGGCAGCTAGTGCCCACGTCGGAGGCCGGCTCATCGGAGAGGTCGATCTCGCCGACAAGGTCGGCGAGGCAGCTTGCCGCGCAGGCGATCTCCACGCCGTGCAGCGCGTCGGGGCTGACGCCGTCGGGCGTGCCGGGCTGGCTTCGCTCGCCAGGAAGGAACAGGGTTCCCGTCCAGAGCAGATCTCCGGGAGACGGTGCACCTCGCCCCATGGTGGGCGCCAAATGTCGGGGGTTAGGTGCGACATATGCCAATGGATGGCGTATCATGGTGGGAGCGAGTAGAACGTCGCCGGTGCCTAGAAGCGGGATAAGGCGTAGACACGAACGCCGGTGTACTTTACCCAGGTTCGGGGCTCTCCTAAGAGATAACACCGCTAGTCCTGCTCTGCGGGGTCTCCGCATGATCACTAAGGCACAAGTGATACTATGGTGCTCCTTGAGCTGTGTGCTGGAGGCAGAAGGAGGCAAGGCTAGCTCTTTCCTGCTCTAGGTATCTGGCTACTTCTATCTGGGTTTGAAACGCTTGCATGGGTGGCCTGGGGGGTTTATATAGGCCTACCCCCAGGGGTACAATGGTAATCCATCCGGGTGCTGGGCCCGCCGTCAGTGTCTCCAGCCTCCGGCTTCTTCGCCGACCGTTGGGGCCCTCCGCCTGGTGGGCCCCGCCGACTAGTTGGCGGCTGCTTACTGTAGCCATGTCGTTGGTGACGGGGGCTTGGTCATCTTAGTGTGGCTACAGTCCCGCCACCTGGTGGGAGGCCACTGTAGCCATACTTGGTCTTATCAGCTTAATGGCGTGCTTGCCTTGGGGCAAGGGACGGCCGCCTGCTGGAGGCCAGCCCCTCTCGAATCCGTCTGGTTGAGCTTCTGCCGTCTTTCTTGGGGTCACTGCCCGATAGGGCCCGTCTCCGGTAGGCCGTACCGACAGGCCGTCGTGGGGAACAGGGCTCCGTGTAGGATCGAAAGTATGTCTAGAGGGGGGGGATTAGACTACTTGACAATTTAAAAGTTTAGCCTTTTGATTAAGACAAGTTTTTGGCAAGTTCACAATGATGACGAAGTCAAGTATCACCCTACACATGCAGTTCTAGAGTAATGGCAGCGGAAAGTAAATTGCACATGTAGTAAATAGAGGTGGAGAAGAGCAAACGCAATTTGGAGACACGGAGATTTTTTCTCGTGGTTCCGATAGGTGGTGCTATCGTCAATCCACGTTGATGGAGACTTCAACCCACGGAGGGTAACGGCGAGAGTCCACTTGAGGGCTCCACCCACGAAGGGTCCACGAAGAAGCAACCTTGTCTATTCCATCATGGCATACGCCCACGGAGGACTAGCCTTACTCGGGGTAGATCTTCACGAAGTAGGCGATCTCCTTGCCCTTACAAACTTCTTGGTTCAACTCCACATCTTGACGGAGGCTCCCAAGCGACACCTAACCAATCTAGGAGGCACCACCTCCAAAAGGTAATAGATGGTGTTGGTGATGATGAACTCCTTGCTCTTGTGCTTCAAATGATAATCTCCCCAACACTCAACTCTCCTCACCGATTTGGCTGTGGTGGAAGAAAGGATTGAGTGGAAAGCAACTTGGGAAGGCTAGAAATCAAGTTTCATATGGTGGGAGTGGAGCAACTTGATCTCAACACAAGGGTAGGTAGTTTTCTTCTCGAAATGTAAGGTAGGAGTGGTAGTTCTTTCGATGGCTCTCTCCACGAATGAAGAGGAGGTGGAGGGGTATTTATAGCCTCCACATAAAATTCAACTGTTACACACATTTGACCAATCTCGGTCGGACGAAGTTGACAACTCGGTGAGACCGAAAGTTCAAATCTTAGAACGTTGGGATTTTCGTGGGACCGAAAATACAATCTCGGTGAGTCCGATTCGTCCAAAGACTAGGGTTTGCCAATCTCGGTGGGACCGATTTCATCATCTCGGTGACACCGATTTGATGATGAATGTTCTGAAGCTTGGCAACACTAGTTTCGGTGAGACCGAGTTTGGAATCGGAAAATCCGAAATTTCTAGGGTTTGGCTATATGGCAGAGGTGGTTCATCTCGGTGTGACTGAGTTTTGGAAATCGGTGGGACCGAGATTACTTATGAGTGTGTATTGGAAGTGAGAGGTGCTGATAGTCTAGGAGATGTATCACTAAGCACTTTGAGCAACCAGATCATTATCATAACCTCATCCCCTTTTAATAGTATTGGCTTTCCTATGGACTCAATGTGATCTTGGATCACTAAACCAAAAATGGAGTCTTGAGCTTTTGCCAATGTTTTCCTTAGCATTTTGAGGGGTCCACATCTTCAGTCATTGCCATACCCATATCAATGAACTTTCGAAATGATACTCAAGAAGTTATTAGTTCAATGATATATATGTTGTTATTAATTACCAAAACCACCCGGGGATTAGTTGCACTTTCAATCTCCCCCTTTTTGGTAATTGATGACAACATATAGATCAAAGCTTCGACAAATGATATAATCAATGAATAATATCGTCGCTTTGAGAAGTATGTGATAAGCAAGAGCTCCCCCTAAATTTGTGCATTATTTAAGATTTGCGTTTGAATGCAAATGCACAATCGATTAGGATCATGGGTCACTCTTCCATGTCACATACATCTTGGTGGAGCGCACAAAATGATAAGAATGAATAGCATGCACCCAATCACCAAGACATGAGTAAATGATCATACAAGATATGAATAGCATATGATAAGCATTAAGAACACATTAAGGCATCGTATGATCAAGCACTCCTCAAAGTAGAGCAAACGTAGTATCAAACACACGGAATGTCTCGAAAAACTCAAAAGTATCTCAAAGAAACCGCAAATGAAACGAAAGATCAAAAGCGAGCACTCTCTCTCTCTCGAAGTCCTATGATCTATACAATTTCTCCCCCTTTGGCAACAAGTTACCAAAAAGTTCGAAAGGTATAGAGCTAAACGTCACTAGGGACTCTCATTGGCGGCTCTATGCAGGTTGATGGAGTGGAGATAGCTGCATCCGCAAAGGCTTGGTGAAGTCTGTGGAGCTGGAGGAGTGGACACCGGAGCTGGAGCTGGAACCGATGGAGCTGTGGGAGGTCTTGATGCAAAGGTACAGGGTCTCTATCGAATAGCAAATGATCTGGGTCTTGTGGGAACCGGAGCAGGCTGCTCATAGTCATCTGAACAAGGTCATCCTGCATCTCCTTCATGAGCTCTTCCTTCTCCCTCTTGGCTTCCTCGATATCTCGCCTCAAGCTTGTTGACAAGTGACTTGCACTTGATCGACTTGACATCCGAGCATGGAACTTGTCTTCAACTATCCTCTCAAGACTCTCCGAGATCGCACTATCTTGGCGGTGTAGTTCAATCCTCTGGCTAGCTTCAAGGAGCTGTTCTCCAACACTCTTGGGTTTAGCTGCTGCTGCTGCAGCTTCCTTCTCAGCTTTGGCTTGTTTGGCAGCTTCAGACTTAGCTTGACCTTCAACAGACGTGGGATCATCCTCAGTCATCACAACTTCATTATCCTCATGCTCAGGCTGCAGTGGCAAGTGGGGTCTATCCAACAAGTAGGTGCCCGTGCCAAACTTGGCATTGATGAGCATCTGAATGTGCGGGGCAAACCCACATGACCTCTTCAGTCGTCTGCAGTCCTCTTGATAGTCTCAACTATCAGGTCCATCACCTTGAAAGGTGCCTTCTGATCTAGTATATGCAGCATGTTGATAGAATAGCCTCTTATCATGCGGTGATCTCCAGACTTGGGCATCAAGGTATGCCTCAGAATTGTGTTCGTGGTTGGGAGACCTGCCTGGAGGTGATACACTGAGCCGAGCTTCCAGATCTCTACATCCTTGGCTGGTACCTCATTGTACATATTTTTCATAGACTCATGGTTTTTCTTGGGAATTCCATAGACATCAACATCATCTTCTCTTGATACTGGAGCATTGAGCAGTGCTGCCCACTCTTCAACTGTTGAAGAGAATCTACGCCTTTGATCATCCATACAATTCGCCATCCGGATAGAAATGAGCTGTGGCATAGAATTGCATGATCATCTCATCATTCCAAGTGTCGACCGACCAATGAAATCTGCAACACCACATGCAAGTGAAGCTCTCATGCACATGTGGAAAGTAGTCTCTGTGTTCTTCTTTGTCAATGTATGCCCGGTCAACATATCTAGTGTCAAGAACAATGGGCTTCTTGTCCATGAGCACGATCTCATAGAAATCTTCTTTGCTCTCTACGTGTGGAACCTTGGGTCAACAAGCAGTCCTTCTCCTGGTGGCATATGGATCAGCTTGCCTCCATAGCCTGAGACCTTTGTCCTTCCTTTCCTTCATGTTTTCAGCTCGAGGATGAGCATCATTGTGGACTGGCAGTTTCTGACGGAGTTTCAGCAATACATGTGCCTCATCATCTGACTCAGCTGGTGGCACATTGTCTTTCTTCTTCTCTGAAGCAGGAATGTTTCTGTAACGCCCTCGATGCGGCTATATCTCCCACGTGTCGAAGCACGACTTAGAGGCATAACCGCATTGAAAGCAATGTCGCAAGTGAGGTAATCTTCGCACAATCCATGTAATACATAAGGGAAAGAGATACATAGTTGGCTTACAATCGCCACTTCACACAATTACATGAATAAAGCATTACATCATCCAGATACAATCAAGGTCCGACTCACGGAACCAAAATAAAAGAAGAACCCCAAATGCGATAAAGGTCCTCGATCGACCCCAACTGGGCTCCACTCTTGATCAACTAGAACGAAACAACACAAAGGGCAAGATCTTCATCGAGCTCCTCCTTGAGCTTAGATGCGCCACTGCTTTCGGCAACATAGGCACCGCAAACTGGTTTTGAAGTATCCGTGAGTCACGAGGACTCAGCAATCTCACACCCATGAGATCAAGACTATTTAAGCTTATGGGTAAGGTAAAGGCATGAGGTGGAGCTGCAGCAAGCGACTAGCATATACGGAGGCTAACATACGCAAATGAGAGCGAGAAGAGAAGGCAAAGCACGGTCGACAAAAGTATGATCAAGAAGTGATCCTATAGCAACCTCGTCAAGCATAATTCCAACATCAGTGTTCACTTCCCGGACTCCACGGAAAGAGACCATCACGGTAACACACACGGTTGATGTATTTTAATTAAGGTCAACTTCAGGTTTTCTACAACCGACATTAACAAATTCCCATCTGCCACATAACCGCTGGGCACGGCTCGAAAGTTTATACCTGCAGGGTGTCCCAACTTAGCCCATGACAAGCTCTCGCGATCATCGAAGGAATAGACCTTCACCCAGAAGACCCGATCAGTCTCGGAATCCGGTACATCAAGACATTTCGACAATGGTAAAACAAGACCAGCAAGACCTCCGGCGTGCCGACATCCCGATAGTAGCCGCAGATCTCGTCTCGAGCCACGCACCGGATGAGCAATCCGCATAACTAAAACCAGACCTCAAGTTTCCTTGAGGGGCGCCAAAGGGTTTCTAGTTTGGACCAACACTTAGACAAGCATTGGCCGGGGGGCTGAATAAAGATGACCCTCGAGAGAGCGACTCCCAAGGGAAAAAGTAGGTGGTGGTGAGGCAAATGGTAAAAGGCAATGTTGGGCCTTCTTTGGACAAGTTTTATTCAAAGCGAACCGTCGGGGGTCCCATAAATCACCCGACCGCGTAAGGGACGCAAAATCCGGGAACATAACACCGGTATGGCGGAAACTAGGCGGCAAGGGTGGAACAAAACACCGTGCATAAGGCCGAGCCTTCCACCCTTTACCAAGTATATAGATGCATTAATAATATAAGAGATATTGTGATATCCCAACAAGTAAACATGTTCCCACAAGGAACAACATCTCCATGTTCCAACAAGGAACAATCTTCAATCTTCACCTGCAACTAACAACGCTATAAGAGGGGCTGAGCAAAGCGGTAACATAGCCAAACAGTGGTTTGCATAGGAAAAGGTGTCAAAGGTTAAGGGTTTGACATGGCAATTTGGGAGGCTGACAAGCAAATGGTAGGCATCGTAGCATTGGCATAGCAAAAGAGCGAGCAAACTAGCATAGCAAAGATAGTAGTGATTTCGAGGGTATGGTCATCTTGCCTGCAAGGTTCTCAGAGTTGTCGAAGACTTGATCTTCGTAGGCGTTCTCAACAGGTTCCTCGAGCACGTACTCGTCTCCCGGCTCTACCCAAAGCAAGAACACAAGCAACGGAACCACAATCAAACAAGGAACAATGCACAAGCAATATGATGCAATACATGACATGCGATGCGAGAGGTGATATGCAATGCATATGTATGCTCCGGAAGGAAAATGATGAACCGGGCATCAACTTGGCAAACCAAGTATGCCGCTGGAAAGATGAGATGATTTCGGTTGAAATCGATATAAAGATCACCGAATCGGATGCACGGTTTGCAAATGACAAGCAAAACAAGAATGACGAAAAGCTGCGTTTAATGACTCGATGCTACTTAGCACGCAACACGAAACTATGCTATAGCACCCCAACATAAAAACAAAGCATATGACAACGAACTACAGGAGATGCTTAACAAAAGAGGAACACTGAGCTACGGCTAAATCACATCATAACATGTTCCAAACAAGCATGGAGAAAGTGCTCAAAATATCAGGTTCACAGACTTGGTGAAAATACTAACATACCAGGAATTAACATCAGGAAGGCATGTTTAGAGCAAGCAAACAACATGCTACAGGAACTTATAATAACAAAGCAAGGCATGACATGATTCTACTCAAATCATATATCAATAGTCCCTTACTGACCATAAGCCAAAAAGGACCTTAAGAAATGATGGCACCCATGTAAACATTGCAAGTTTTATTACAGATTTCAGACTTAGCAGAAAATATCAGGACATGGCCAAAACAGATTCAACATGGCATGTTCGTGAGCTCGATGCACTCACTACAGAGCATCTCATGATAAACTAAGCATACACCCATCAAGAATACATGGCATAGGAGCTATACATGGCAAGAACAACCTCATAGCATACACGGATCAACTACAACAACCTCGTGAAAATTGAATCTCATACAAACAGTCTGCCAGGAAACATTTTCAAGCAAAAGTAAAGCACGAAAATGACATGCTAGACTACTCCATAAATGCCAAAAAAAGCATGGATGGATAGAGCACATCCATATGTCCAAAACACCCTTACTGATCATGCTCAAAAAGGGCATAGATCTCTCTGTAACAACATGAACATATGGCATAAAATTATCAGCATGACAAGACTTAGTGAAATCACTAAGTTCCTGAAATCAGCAACATCATCATCCCTACTTTGCATGCTTGTTCTAGTCAACACATAGCTCACAAAAATACATGGCAAACACCCCTGAAAAGATGGCATGGCAATGTTCAACTCACATGTAGGACTCAAATTCATAGGGTGCACACATAAATCATGGCAAAAATGACAAAAATAGCTCGTGCTGATAAGATTCTGAAACTAACGGTCTGAAGCCTTCTTCCAACAGCATTTCGGGCATCAAGATGAGCTCAAATGCGAATGATGCAATGGAATGAAATGATGTACTCGTCGAGGCGAACAATTTGACATATTATACGCGCAAAACGGAGCTACGGATGCGGAGATGCGATGCGATGAAAATGGCATGAAAATGCAAAAATTACAGGACTGAGATATTTCGGGGTCAACCTCTGCGCTGGCACGGAAACCGAGGCACGGCGGGCTCGCCGGAGACGTCGCCGGAGATGGACGGGGACGGCGGATCCAGGGCTTGGAGGCGCCGGAGAGGGCGGATCTCGCCGATCTGTGGCGGCCGGGGCTCCATGGCCGGGCGGCGGGTTTGCAGCCGGCGGAAGGCTGGCGGCGGGGGCGAGGTCATGGTCGCCAGGCTGGCGGGCGGCGCGGGCGGCGGCCGGAGCGACGGCGCTGGCGGGGGAGGGCGCTGGGCGGGCCGCGGCGAAGCGGAGGCGGCGGGCGCGGAGGAATAGGCGGGCGTGTGCTGCTGGTTACGGCGGGTCCGGCGAGGGACCGGGCGGCGAGGGAGCGGCAGAAGATTCGGCTGGCGGCGGCGGCGGCGGCGCAGAAGGCCGCGAGGCGGGCGGGCGGCTGGCTGGGGCGGGCTCGCCTGGCTCGCCGTGGTGGCGGCGGCGGCGAAAGGCCGGAGGCCTGTGGCGGCGGGATAGGCCCGGCGGCGGCGCGGGCTGAGGTGTCGGCGCCCTATTGGACGGGTTGACGTGGCTGGCTGGACGTGTCCGGGACGGAGCGTCCGCGAGAGAGGAGAGATTTAGGGTTTCGGGAGAGATCATCCGAGATTTGGAATGGGGTGTATAAATAGGCATAGAGGAGCTAGGAGAGTCCAAATGAGGAGCGGTTTTGCCACGCGATCGTGATCGAACGACCAAGAGCATGGAGAGGAGTTTGGTGGGTTTTGGGCCACTTTGGAAGGGTGTTGGGCTGCAACTCAAAGAGGCGTTCTGATTTCTTGTTAACCGTTGAGTACCAAACGACCTCCAAATGGCACGAAACTTGACAAAGCGGTTCACGGTGCTATACCAAGGCCGCTTCGCAAACCTCGGGCCATTCCGAGAAAGTTTAATACCCGCACACAACAGGAGAGAAGAAGGGGACGCCGGATGACATAGGAGCGCCGGATTGCAAAACGGACAACGGGGAAAAGGCTCGGATGCATGAGATGAACATGTATGCAAAATGGAATGCACATGATGACATGATGAAATGCAACACGCAAGCAATGACATGGCACCAACGGCAAATAACTCGCGGGCACCTGGCGCATTGGGTCCGAGGCGTTAGCTTTCTCCTTTTTGGGCTTGGCAAAGAAGCTTGGCTTGAGCTGCCTTTCTTTGGAGCTGATGGCTTAGACTTAGTAGGTGCTCCTGCCTCGATGGCATCTCCCATCAACTTAGGCTTCGAGGAGGCTGGGGTGCTTCCTCATCGTAATCATCATCGCCTTCATCATGCACAATCCTCTTCCTCTTGGAAGTTTTCTTTACCTTGCTTTGGATGTTTCTTCTTCCATGCTCACTTCTTAGCAACTGTGGACTTCTTCACTTTGTTGGTGCCTTTCTTGGTTTGTTGCCCTTGATGCTCTTTGGCAACCACTTTCCTCTTTGGCTTAGATGTGATCTCTTCCTCAGCAATAAAGTCAGAATCTTCTTCATCAGAATTTCTCTTCTTCGCCCTGGTGGCGCAGGAGGCAAACCACTTGGTGTGCTCCTCTCACCATCATCGAAAAACTGCTGGCCCGGGACTAGTGCCGCCTCTCGAATCTCAACCGGTGATTCAGACTGTTCGCTGTCACGGCATCGACATGGCTGACAACCTGTGAATAGATTAGGTATAGGCAGAATAGAAGAGTTATCACAAACTGCAGAAGATTTTGCAAAAAAAAATGAGTTCAAATTTCAGTTTTAGGTTTTCACAGAATGCATTTCGGTCAGACCGAGTCTAAAATTCGGTGAATCCGAGGTGTCTAAACAGAACCATTCACACCACTTTCGGTTGGACCGAAATGGGTTTCGGTCTAGCCGAGAACACTAGGGTTTCACTAAATCCTCATTTCGGTCTTACCGATTTGCACAACTCGGTTGGACCGAAAAGTGCAGTGCAATGGCCAGAGGCCAAATCGGTCAGTCCGAGAATGTAGAATCGGTCACACCGAGATGTGTTCGGCGGAAACCTAACCCTAAAACTTTCACTCGAATTTCGTTCTAAGAACTAATCTGCTGGATAGGAAGATCTCAAACGTGGCAAGAAGCTAGGCAAACCAATCGTGTATAGAATCGGAGGTTGAAACACGAGAGGGATCGAAACTCACCCTAACTTGGTGGAGTTTCTCTACGGCGGCAACGGCGCGGAGAGATTGACCGTTGACGGCGACGGAGACCTGCGGCGAGGGCGCACAGGCGACGACGGAGACGATCCGGAGACCATGGCGGCGGCAAAGAAAGGGTTTGGGGCGAGGCGTTTTGAAGAAAGAATCAACGCGCTGCCCTTAGGTATATATACCCTTCATTTGTCGGTGGGACCGAGTTGTAAACTTCGGTGGCACCGAGATGGTTAATCGCAAGATTACACACTTCGTCACGCCGAATTTGTAACTCGGTTTCACCGAGGTGAAAACCTAGATCAATCCAAGTGCTTTGGTCCGTCCGATTTGTGTAGGTTGGTTTGACCGAAAATACTTAGAAGGTTTTGGAAGTTAAGTTTTGACGGATCGGTGGCTCGAAAGTGCTCCTCACTCGGTCTGTCCGAAAAAGACTTGTTCAAAGTTTGTGATATAAGCATGAATAGAATTTGAGACAAGAAAGCATAGATAGCTAGGGGAGGAACTTAGGCATTCTTGTCCATCCATTTGGTCAAAAAGAAAAATCCAAAAGACCATAGCAACAAATGGATGTCCTCGAATGGATAAAACTATGCATCCAACATGCTCACACAATAAGATAGCAAATGAAATATGTGTCAAACATGCACAAACAACACACTAGCTACTATCACACAATTTGTCGATGACTAGGTCATCTATATATGAGTATATTGACTTAGGAGTCAAATGAGAACATTTGATCATAGGTCATACTCATCGTTTAAGCACAAGTGGGGTTACCACTTTTACATAAAGAATTAATGTGTTCACATCATTTGAAGATGCTTTAGCTCAAATCTTTAGAGCAAAGCTCCCCTTGATGTGAGAACCCCTTTAAAGGGTCAAACTAACCTTGGGTTGTCGAGAAGACTTCATGTAGATGTTGAAGATGTGGATGCTCAATGTTGATGAAGATCATCAAGAGTTGGGAGCAATCCTTTGGATTCGGGCACTTTCAATACCTACATGGGTTAGTCCCACAAGGAACAAACAAGGATATCCATGGACATAGATTGAAGTACAAAATAGATGATGTCCACGAATGCAATGATTACCTTGTCCCTTGACTTACCAACAAGAGGGTTTGTGACTCCATAAACTAGTGCAAGATGTGGAAGTTGATTGCACAAGTTCTTGCCAAAATGAATGTGAGTGAAATATGTTGGCGGAGTCACCCTCAAGAACTCTCTAGTTCTTCTTCTTCGGGATCCACATCATCTTGATGGGAATCCTTGGGGTAGTAGTTGAGCTTGACGAAGTAGAACTTGAAGTTTCCTTGGGAACCCACTTGACCATGGCCTTGGGTGCTTCAATAAATGCACCAATCTCCTCTTGAAGCTTGTCCTTGCCTTTTAGCTTGTGGTCTTGTGGTGGAAGGTCATCTTGAGCTTGTTCCACATTGGAAGAAGTAGGATCATACTTCTCCTTTTGAGAAACAAACTTTGGAGTGGGATATTGACCTTCTTCCCATTCAACACCCTCGGCGTTGAACTTTCGCTCAAAACCAATTCCTAGATTCTTCCGGTGCCTTCCTTGCTTGCGTAACAATTTCTCAAAGTTCTTGCTTCCGCAAGGCTCTTGTAGACACCTTTCTATAATCCCTTTCAATAAACTATTTTCTTGCTCAAGTGTAACTTGGCTTGAAACATTGTTAGTGGAATCAAGAGAATTACTAGAAGCAACAATATTGGATTTAGCACGATTATTGTTACTACTAGATGAAGAATTTTTCTTATGCTTGTCATGCTTAGTTTTAATAGGTGGCAAGAAATTAGACAAGAGAAGTCGCTTGGCAAGATATGAAGAACTCTTCTTTCAAGATCGTCATTGATAGCTTTTAGGAACTCATGTTCTTGCTCTAGATTGAGCTTCTCGAAGCGTAGCTTCTCATGAGATCTTAGGAGCTCTCTATGATCTTCTTGAGTTGTTTCATGAGCTAACTTAAGAGTGTTTAGTTCTTTAGTTAGACGCTCAATCTCCATCATAGCATTGTCATTCGACTCTTCTCGACTATAAAGACTACTAGCATGTTCATCATTACTTGGCTCACTAGATTTATCATGTAAAAGCTCATCTTCACCAAGCAAGTCATCTTCATCACTATCAAAGTCAATGAATTCAGGGTGTGATACCTTGGGGCCTTTTGCCATGAAGCATCTTCCAATTCCCTCATTTGGTGAATCAAACAAGTCATAGGAGTTGGAGTTGGAGGATACGAGAGCAAGACCGGCAACACCTTCATCTTGATCAGATTCAGAGTTGGAGTGATAGCTTCTTTCGGAGTGATTGTCTGAGTCGGAGCCGAGACCCATTCACCTACATGAGCTTGATGTTTTCTTCTTGTGTAGCTCCTTGATGACTTGTCTTTCCTTTCCGAATCCTTGCTTCTCCGAGAGGATCTTCGCTCATAACGATCATCTCTACTCCTTCTCTCTTCCGAGGTGACTCTTCTCTTGAGCTTCTTCTTCTTGGAGATTCTTCTCTTCTCTTGTGGGGAGTCGAACACTCATTTGAGTAGTGTCCGGTCTTCCACAATTGTAGCAGATTCGATCACGACTAGAAGATCTCTTTTCATCATATGATCTAGACTTTGAGCTTCTTTCCTTGCTTCTACTCTTGTAGAATTTGTTGAAGTTCTTCACCATTAGGCTTATCTCTTCATTGGAAACTAGCTTGTCACTTGAGGTTGTGGGAGCTTCACATGTAGCTTTGTAAGCACCACTTGACTTGTTGTGAAGCTCTTCCTTATCTTTAAGTGTCATCTCATGAGCAACAATTCTTCCAATGACTTCGGTAGGCTTGAGGTTCTTGTAGTTTGGCATCATTTGGATCAAAGTGCACACGGTGTCATACTTTCCATCCAAAGCTCTGAGAATCTTCTTGATGATGAATCGGTCGGTCATTTCTTCGCTTCCTAAGCCGGCAATCTCATCTGTGATGAGAGCAAGCCTAGAGTACATTTCAGCGACTCCTTCACCTTCCTTCATCTTGAACTTGTCAAGTTGACCTTGAAGAACATCTAGCTTTGATTCCTTCACGGACTCGGTACCTTCGTGCATTTCGACCAAAGTATCCCAAATCTCTTTTGCATTCTCAAGACGGCTGATTTTGTTGAACTCCTCGGGACACAAAGCATTGAAGAGAATGTCGCAAGCTTGAGCATTGTTTTGCAACATCCGCAACTCATCCGCCAGTAAGCCGCGATCCGAACTTTTCCTTCCTCAAGAACTCACCTTGCAAGCCAACACAAATAATGCCCCATGCGGCGGGGTTATGTCCAAGAATATGCATTTTCATTTTATGCTTCCAACTAGCAAAATTTGAACCATCAAAGTAAGGACCTCTTTAAAATTACCCTCACTAGACGCCATACTCTCCTAGGTTGTGAAACCAAGCTTATGGAGTCCAATGCAATGGAAACCAATCCAATGGAGACCCAAGCTCTGATACCACTTGTAGGATCGAAAGTATGTCTAGAGGGGGGGGATTAGACTACTTGACAATTTAAAAGTTTAGCCTTTTGATTAAGACAAGTTTTTGGCAAGTTCACAATGATGACCAAGTCAAGTATCACCCTACACATGCAATTCTAGAGTAATGGCAGCGGAAAGTAAATTGCACATGTAGTAAATAGAGGTGGAGAAGAGCAAACGCAATTTGGAGACACGGAGATTTTTTCTCGTGGTTCCGATAGGTGGTGCTATCGTCAATCCACGTTGATGGAGACTTCAACCCACGGAGGGTAACGGCTGCGAGAGTCCACGGAGGGCTCCACCCACGAAGGGTCCACGAAGAAGCAACCTTGTCTATTCCATCATGGCATACGCCCACGGAGGACTAGCCTTACTCGGGGTAGATCTTCACGAAGTAGGCGATCTCCTTGCCCTTACAAACTTCTTGGTTCAACTCCACATCTTGACGGAGGCTCCCAAGCGACACCTAACCAATCTAGGAGGCACCACCTCCAAAAGGTAATAGATGGTGTTGGTGATGATGAACTCCTTGCTCTTGTGCTTCAAATGATAATCTCCCCAACACTCAACTCTCCTCACCGATTTGGCTGTGGTGGAAGAAAGGATTGAGTGGAAAGCAACTTGGGAAGGCTAGAAATCAAGTTTCATATGGTGGGAGTGGAGAAACTTGATCTCAACACAAGGGTAGGTAGTTTTCTTCTCGAAATGTAAGGTAGGAGTGGTAGTTCTTTTCGATGGCTCTCTCCACGAATGAAGAGGAGGTGGAGGGTATTTATAGCCTCCACACAAAATCCAACCGTTACACACATTTGACCAATCTCGGTCGAACGAAGTTGACAACTCGGTGAGACCGAAAGTTCAAATCTTGTGAGCGTTGGGATTTTCAGTGGGACCGAAAATACAATCTCGGTGAGTCCGATTCGTCCAAAGACTAGGGTTTGCCAATCTCGGTGGGACCGACTTCATCATCTCGGTGACACCGATTTGATGACGAAGGTTCTGAAGCTTGGCAACACTAGTTTCGTGAGACCGAGTTTGGAATCGGAAAATCCGAAATTTCTAGGGTTTGGCTATATGGCGAGGTGGTTCATCTCGGTGTGGTGAGTTTTGGAAATCGGTGGGACCGAGATTACTTATGAGTGTGTATTGGAAGTGAGAGGTGCTGATAGTCTAGGAGATGTATCACTAAGCACTTTGAGCAACCAGATCATTATCATAACCTCATCCCCTTTTAATAGTATTGGCTTTCCGATGGACTCAATGTGATCTTGGATCACTAAACCAAAAATGGAGTCTTGAGCTTTTGCCAATGTTTTCCTTAGCATTTTGAGGGGTCCACATCTTCAGTCATTGCCATACCCATATCACTGAACTTTCTGAAATGATACTCAAGAAGTTATTAGTTCAATGATATATATGTTGTTATTAATTACCAAAACCACCTGGGGATTAGTTGCACTTTCACTCCGCCTGCCCGGAGCGACGTCATGAGAGATATGGCACCGTGCCCTGTCATGCGGAGATCTCCGTCTATACGGAGCACTGTAGCCACGCCCTCTCGAGTGTTGGAGGCAACGTGCTTCACTGTAGCCATGCTCTGACTTGTACTCTTGATGGGGGCTCGGCCGCACCGTAGCGTGAGGTGGCCGCCTTCCCGTTGCCGCCCTCTCTGGAGGGCGGCCGTCAGGAGCCGGTCACTCGGAGCGCCATAGACTTGTATCGGTCACCCTCTGGCTGCCGGCTGCTGAGCCAGCCGGTGCCAGAGGGTGGAGCTCCAGCTTGGGGTCCAGCAAGGCGGAGGTGGCCCAAAGTCTTGATAAATCCAGGGACTCGGGTGAGCCTACCCGTGGCCCATTACTCTGACACATCTCCATGGATAGATCATTGCGTCAGCGTAGAATTTTTTTGTTTTTCCATGCAACGATTCCTAACATCTTCTCCTGTGTAATATCTAATTAAACATGGTGCTTAATGCTATATATTATTATCCAATGATGTATGGCCATCCTACGATCTTTGAGTAGGTTCGTTTTGTCCTATGGGTCGATTGATGATCGTGATTGGTTTGAGTTGTATGTTTTATTTTCATGTTGTCCTATGGTGCCCTCCTTGTCACGCAACTGTGACGGATTCCCGTTGTAGGGTGTTGCAATACGTTCATGATTCACTTATGGTGGGTGGCTAGAGTGATAGAAGCTTACGCCCGAGTAAGGGGGTTGTTGCATATGGGAGTAAAGAGGACTTTTTACCTAATGCTATGGTTGGGTTTTACCTTAATGATCTTTATTAGTTGTGGATGCTTGCTAGAGTTCCAATCATAAGTGCATATGATCCAAGCATGGAAACTATGTTAGCTCATGCCTCTCCCTCATACAAAATTGCAATGATGATTACCGGTCTAGTTATCAATTGCCTAGGGATAAAATACTTCTCTTGTGTTATAAAAATATTTCTACTAAACAACTAACTTTTAGTACTCCTAGTTTTATTCTTGCAAAGTAGTTCTAGAATCACACCTACGAAATAGTTTCATACTTGTTCTAGGTGAAGCAAACGTTAAGTGTGCGTAGAGTTGTATCGGTGGTCGATAGAACTTGAAGGGAATATAAATCCTACCTTTAGCTCCTCATTGGGTTCGACACTCTTATTTATTGAAAAAGCTACTGTTGGTCCCCCTATACTTGTGGGTTATCAGTGGTCCTAGCTGGCCTCGGGAACGACGGAGACAGTGTCAGGGAGGGTCGTTGGAGTTGCACAAGCGACGGAGCTCCTCGGGTGTCGACAGCAAGTTCCAGATTGAGCGTCTTTGGACAAACGAAAGGGTCAAGGGGAGGGCACGGTTACCACGAAGGACAAGGTCTCAAGGTCAAGGGCATGTTCACCTCACCGGAACCAAACTCGTGGCGGCGGTGGCTTTGGTCACCGGTGAAGTCGTTGTCCCGGGATGCTTTGTTTGAAACATCGATGTCTAGTAAGTGGGCAAACGAGCGACAGTTCAAGTGGTGGCAGCAACGCATCGGGAGGGGCTCTAGCTTCACCGGAATTGATTGGAGAAGTACTAGGTCAAAGCCGGGTGTGGGGGTCACGGCGGAGCAGTGTGCCGGCGATGTGCTTTGAGTCGTGGGGCGATATGAAGAGTGGGTTGAGGGAAATTTATTGGACACGCGGTCGTTCCTGCACGAAGAGCGCGTGGAGTGGTGAATGTGGGCGCGTGCACGTGCGGGTCATGCGCGAGGTCGTGGGTGTAGGCGGTTCAAGACGATGACGTGGCCTGACACGAGGGCCCGCCTCTCTCTCTGTATGTGTGTGTGTGTGAGAGAGAGAGAGATAGAGAGGGCGCGACGCGGGGTTGGGCGGGCCAGCTTGGTCGTGGTTGGCCTGGCTGGCTGGCCCCCTTTTTCCCCCCTTTTTTGCCTCCTCTGTAAATTCGTATACATTTAGAATTTAAATTTTCTCCCAAAAGAAAACTTGTTCCAAATTCCAAATGGAATATTTCTTATCATGTGAACCTTTTACTTGCTCCTTTTTGGGCAAATAATTGATGTCACTTTATACTTTCTTTTCTGTTTTAAATTCCCTTTTGAACTTCAGTTTGATTTTTAAACCAAACATGCTCTGAATTCAATTTTGAATATTAACAGAAGGTCAAGCATATTACTTGGACTTATGGCAATGTATCTTACTGCCAAAACTAAATGCATAGCCTCTTTAAGTAATTTCCCTTTTGTTTCTTGAATTGATTCCAACCTAAATCCATTGCAACCAAATTTATCAAGGGATTAAATATTATCTAGGACTTACTATGGATAGCCTTATGCTCAAATAAATAATTTAATTTGTCACCATATTTTGGATTCATAATTATTCCATAAAATCTTTTAGGGCTGATTCGGTTTGCCCAAATTTCAAACAAGGGTTTCAAATGTTGGCATAGGGCCTTTGGTCTTCTAGATGATCAACAAGGCAATATAGTCAATCAACAAGCAAATCCGAGGAAATGTTAGATAACTAGCAAGCATCATAGGTTTTCTTGAAAAAAAGTTCCTATGAAATTTTAAACATACCAGATTTGGGGAAAATCTGGGATGTGACAGTACCATTGAAGTTGCAATGATTAAATTATGAAATACTTGTTCTACAAAAGAGTGTTAGTGGATGCTGATGTGGAGGGTTGCATGTTAAGGGAATTGGAGTTTGTAGGGGTCAACTATTTAGGTATATAGGAATAGATGACCTAAATCAAAAACTATTATTATTTTAAAGTGATTACGTTTGACTAAAGAGTGCACATGCGCTGAACCACTGGAGTTGCAAGAATTAAATTGGTCAATGCATGTACTGCAAAAGAGTGTTAGTGGATGTTGATGTGGAAAATTTGGTGATGTGGAGGATTGCATATTGAGAGAATCCAAAAATCATGCTATGCATGTAGTTTAGTAGTCTGCATGTAGGATGCCTGCTTCAAGGAAGCAATTTTCCCTTGTCGCTTGGTGGCCTAGGTTGGCTAGGCTGATGCACTACATGGTGTTTTGTTGTGCACGACCTATATTGTGCTCACCCTTTCTCACTAATGGTGATCTTATCACACATGATACTAACATGTGAATTTTGAAATAAACATGATTTCAATTCTAGCTAGTAAACAAATGATAGTTCATCCTAACTACTAACGAATTATAATAGTACAAATTAACAACCATATGGCTTAACAGGAAAAAAAATATAATCGGTGCCCAACTTGGGGGAAGTCGAGTCACATCTTCTTCCTATTGTTGCTACTTCTTCTTCTGCTGCTGCTTATTCTTCAGACCATTGTGTTACCTTTTCTTGCCCACACCACGTCAGGACACTTCATCCTTATGATGTTCCAAACTTCAAAGTCAAATGCACCCACACCATGGCCGAAGGCATCAACATCATCAGCCATCATATGTTCCTCCTTCGGCACAAGCTCATCACAACCCGATTGTAGGATCCACATATTGGGGATGCAACATGCAAGAACAAGCCTAACTTGGATGGGAAAAAGGTGGAGTGCATTCTGATCCAGGATCTTAAATCTATTATATAGAGCTCCAAATACCCCCTCAAGTGTGACCCTAAGGCTTGAGTGTCTGAAATTGAACAATTATTGTGCAGTTGTAGGATCGTTCACGGAAGAGAACTTGTTCAGATGGTACCGGGTTTTTCTGAAGGGTGGAAGAATACCGAGCCGACATGCATAACCAGCATATCCTATGCAGAACTTGCCATCAGGGATATTGGTACCATCATGTCGAGCCATGCTATCAACAACAATGTTAGTGTCATGGGTTCATCCTTCCCAGTGAACTAACACATGTGAACTTTAGGTCGAAGTCAACAACATCAGCAAGCATATTATAGCTTGTGTACTGTTTTCTACCCCTGTCTGCTACAGCAGGTGACCTCGACTGTCACATCCCTAGCTTTACCTTGCACTTGGTCTAGCTTGGTTCTTGCACCATGTTTAAATTTGAAAGAAACTTGAAATGGGGACTGATAAACCCTTGTAGCTAATGAATTCAACTAGGGTCAAAATAAAATCATAGAAATTCAACCATAACTCCAAATGAAATAATTTATATATGAAAAATGATTAGAAAAATCCAATCTATCCATCTGTACTGGTTTCATGCATGTTAGAACAACTTATGGTACTGTTTAGGACAAACAAAATGAATGGCATTTAAATAACTACATGTGGAGTTTGAATGTGAATCTTGGATTCAAACCAACTTCATTTAACTTGCTGCTAGTTGCATTAGCTCAAAACACAGCATATTGCCATGTCATGATCATGCATCATATTGTGCATTGCATTGATTGTGTTCTTCCTTGTTTGTCAGTGTTTGTTCCCTCTTGATAGACGTGGTTCCGACGATGAGTTTGATGATACCGACGAAGAACTATACTATCTTCAGAAGTGCCAGGCAAGCAAACTCCCCTTGTTCATTCCGATACAATCCCACTCTCTTGCTCCTGCTCTCTTTTACTGCATTAGGACAACAACGATTCAATTGTTACATGTTGCGGTAGTTGAACCCCTTTCCTTTGCATGACCTGTCATTGCCACAGCAAATAGATGAAACCCACTAGCATGAGTAGGAGTTGTTTGAGCCCTGATGTGCCTACTCGTTCATGCTTGTTTGTCATGCCTGCTACTGCTTAGAGTTGAGTTAGGTCTGATTCATCGGGGATGAATTGGAGGTGTGTGAACATGTCCTACTGTGTGTGAGCTAAGTGTGTGAACACGATTTGGTAAAGGTAGCGGTGAGAGGCCATGTAGGAGTACATGGTGGGTTGTCTCATTGAAACCGTCCTCAGGAACTGAGTTCTGTGTTTGTGATCCATGAACAGCTACTACCACACATTGGAATGCTTAAGTGCCCCTCTCGACTTATTAATCAACTTGATCTCTGTCCAGGAGTTGCAACTAGTTTCTGGTGTTTGTAGGTAGTGTTAGTAGTCTACCAAGTGGCACCCGGTACAGGTGGGCTTGGGACAGACTAGGCAGCGTGGCATGGTGTACCAAGCGGAGATCCACCCGTCGAGGTGGGCTTGGAAACCCTGCGCACATCGTTTGGGGATGTGAGCGACACCCCGGCCGGATCTCCTTGCGGATGGAACACGAATAGGCGATAAACCTGGACGAGATACATGACGTGTACACGACGGTAAGTGGCGAGAGCGTGTGTGAAGAAGTACACCCCTGCAGGGTTATCATTATGTATTCGAATAGCCGTGTTCGTGGTAAAGGACTTCTGGGTTGCCTGTACAGTTCATAGACAAGTGAAAGTGGATACTCTAAAATGTGCAAGATAAGTGTGAGTGCTATGGATGGCGTCCTCATAGGGAGACGGGAGCGGATCCATAGTGGTGTATTGATATGGTGAATATGTGGACTCATGTGCGCCACCTCAAAAGAGTTACTTGCAGTCATAGTACAGGATAGCCACTGAGTCAAAGCTGGCTTGGTGTAGTTAAACCCCACCATCCCCTTTGTTGATAATGATGCATATGTAGTTAGTTCTGATGTAAGTCTTGTTGGGTACATTTGTACTCACGTTTGCCTATTTTATGTTTTGCAGAGAGATTTCGGTCTCACTAGTAGTTCCGCGTGGACTTCGACGTTTAGCTTGTTACCTCAGCTATGATCTTGTGCCCTCGGCAGGATCTGGTAGATAGTTAGGCTTCTCAGCATTTTTCATTTGTAGATGTCTGTACTCAGACATGTTAAGCTTCCGCATGTGCTTTGACTTGTATTCTCTGAATGTTGGGTCATGAGACCCATGCTTGTAATATCTCGCTCCTCGGAGCCTATTGAATAAAATACTTGAGTCGTAGAGTCATGTTGTGATGCCATGTTGTATTTGCACATATCGAGCATATTGTGTGTATGTTATTGAAGTGCTTGGTATGTGTGGGATCTGACAACCTAGTTGTTTATCCTTGGTAGCCTCTCTTACCGAGAAATGTCTCCTAGTGCTTCCAATGAGCCATGGTAGCTTGCTACTACTCCGGAACACTTAGGCTGGCCGGCATGTGTCCTTCTTCGTTCCTGTGTCTGTCCCTTTGGGGAAATGTCACGCGGTGTCTACCGGAGTCCTGTTAGCCTGCTATAGCCCAGATTCTCTGGAGTCCTGCTAGCCCAGCAGCTACAGTCCGGATTCACTCGCTGTTGACCGACACGTTCGTTGTTGGGTCATGTATGCCTGTCCCTGTAAGTTAGCGCCACTTTGGGTTCACGACAAGTCATGTCAGCATGGGTTCTTTGTCATATGGTTGCTAGCGACACTATCATATACGTGAGCCAAAAGGCGCAAATGGTCTCGGCCTGGTAAGGCGACACCCATGGGAATACTGTGCGTGAGGACGCAAAGTGATATGAGGTGTTACATGCTAGATCGGTTTGGCATTGGATCGGGGTCCTGACAGCTTTGGTATCAGAGCTTGACTGCATGTAGGATTACCAAGCCAAACTAGTCAAAGTTGAGTCTAGAAATTCTTTAGTTATATAAGGGAATTGATTGTGGGATGGAATGCAAGGCTCTTTTTACTCCTTATACCTCATGCCCTCTGATCCGAGTCATCTTATCTTTCCTACGGGGTTAAGAAACTAGGCCTTCTCTTCTTTCTATCAGGATCACGTGTTACTAATCCGTAGACTTATAAGATTGTTGGATTTAAGCCTCAGTTCAGTTTCTACTACCTCTGTGTGTTCATAGTCGATCTCGGAACCTTGATATTGTGACGATCGAGTGGTTATGCCACCATTTGCAGGATGTCTTAAATCCTTTTAAGCATTTACAGCCGTTATGCTGTCTGAGTCATCCCAGGTTTCTAATAGTCTGATGCATTTGCAAAATCCTTTCCCTCTAGTTTCCATGTTCCTTTAGGCCAGGTTAATCACACTAATTAGTGTGTTGAGGTACTTTAATGCCTCGGCATTTATGTTGGAGCTATTATTATGACCCTAGGTGTCTAGTATCACCTAGTAATCTAGCCATGTTTTGTGTTCCCAGTGTGATCATTCTGGCCATCATTCTCGAAAGCATCATGTGATGCCATTTAGATAGTAGGTATTCTATTCCTGGGTTCTTGAACCCGAGATTCACCCTACTTACTTCTTGTTGATAGTGTTTGCTAGTTCCTTGAGGGTATTAGTAACCTTGCATTAGTCCTCGAGGTCCACCGTATCTCCTTCTTCCAAATACTATGAACCGCTGATGGCAGAAGTTCTTTTGAACCAAAAGACCACAACCAGAGTGCTCTTGATGAGTTCTCGATGCTAAGCCGTGACTCTGACAGTTCCACCTTCCTGCAAGGGTTATCTGGAAGAAACCTGTTGAACTTGATTCGACATACTAATCTGTGCATCCACAACTCAGAAAGTTGTATATTCTTTTGAGTTACCCCTCTTTAGTTGTCTTCTGACCTTTGTCTATCAATTGATAGTCAGGTGTATGCGTAGGAGTCACCGTACTATCAAGAGGGGGTCCGCTTTGGTAAGGCTAGGGTGGAATCAACACGTACACATCCTTTTTGCACCCATTGAGCCTTCCCGCTTTGATCGAGGTTTTCTTCCCTTTCTATGAGTGTGGTTTGGTCCCAGCGGTAGTACTATGCTGCCCAGCAGTACTATCGCTCAAGAGCCACAGGCGGCACTACCGCTCTGCAGTGGTAGTAACGCCTGTGGGTCCTCAGCCATAGTTTTGCTGCGGTACCGAGCTCCTACCGTGTTGACTCGAGGGGGTTGCCTCTGGTGTCGGATTGTGCGGAACTAAGCAGTGGCAGTAGAAGCGGTAGTACCGCTCTAGAGTGGTAGACCGCCCTACCATCGCGGAAGTACTGCACTGTGTCCATCTTCTGCCCATCTGCTTGCCCTTCCTGGCTGTGTGGCAGTACCGCGAGGGGGAGCAGTAGTACCGCCCTCTGTGGGGCTGTTTTTTTGGGGTAACGGTTGGACTGTTCCCCCCTCTATAAAAGGAGGTCTTCTTCTCCAAAGTTGACCTACCTCTTCCCCCAAAAGCTCCATTGTTGCTCCAAGCTCCATTTTCGCCCGATCTCTCTCCCTAGCCAATCAAACTTGTTGATTTGCTCGGGATTGGTTGAGAAGGCCCCGATCTACACTTCCACCAAGAGAAATTTGATTCCCCCCACTAATCCCTAGCGGATCATGTTACTCTTGGGTGTTTGAGCACCCTAGACGGTTGAGGTCATCATGAGCCATAGTCCATTGTGGTGAAGCTTCGTGGTGTCGTTGGGAGCCTCCAATTAAGTTGTGGAGATTGCCCCAACCTTGTTTGTAAAGGTTCGGTCACCGCCTTCAAGGGCACCAATAGTGGAATCACGGCATCTCGCATTGTGTGAGGGCGTGAGGAGAATCTGATGGCCCTCTTGGCTTCTTGGGGAGCATTGTGCCTCCACACCGCTCCAACGGAGACGTACTTCCCCTCAAAAGGAAGGAACTTCGGTAACACATCCTCGTCTTCACCGACTCCACTCTTGGTTATCTCGTGCCTTTACCTGTGCAAGCTTATTTGTGTTGTATCCCTTGCTTGCTTGTGTGCTTGTTGTTGTTGCATCATATAGGTTGCTCACCTAGTTGCATATCTAGACAACCTACTTTGATGCAAATTTTAATTTGGTAAAGAAAAGCTAAAAATTGTTAGTTGCCTATTCAACCCCCCTCTAGTCAACTATATCGATCCTTTCAATTGGTATCAGAGCCTCATCTCTTTTTTAAGGACTTTGCCGTCCGAAGAGTATGGTTGGCACGGTAGACGGTGGGGAGGAGCACTCCGGTGTGAATCCGAGCTCTTCTACGGCCGATGGGGGAACCGCGACTTCTCGTGAGGAATTCAATGTGGCTTTGGAAACATTGAAAACCTCCATGACAACCGAGGTTGAAAGCATGTTTAATAAATTCTTAGAAGGACTTAAACTATCTACCTCACCGATGAAAGTGAGTGATCCCACTAACAAGGTGATGGATGCTAACTCCGACAAGGGGGAAGCTACTAGTGAAACGGGTCATTCTACTAGTGGTAGAAATGGCACCGGCATCTTTGCCCATGTGGAACCTCCAATTTAGGGAGGACCGATTCCCTCTACTCATTTAAATCATGTCGGTGCTCCTCCTAAGATTGTGAATGAGGACTTTGATTCTTGGGTTTATCGCTTCAAGCGTCATTTAAATCATGTGAATACCAATCTTTGGAGAATCATTGAAGAAGGTTTCTATCCACATGACCGAAGCAACTTCACCCCTAGAGAAGCCGTGGATAATCAATTCAATGAGAATGCTCTCTTCATCATCCAAGATGCAGTTCCACCCGAAGATCTCCCTCATCTTTGACCCTTCGCCATGGCCAAAGATGCATGGCATTGTGTTTTTTCCCTTTATAAGGGAAGCACAAGCATTCAACGCTCCAACTATGAAGTGGTGCAAGATGAAGCCGATGAGTTTGCAATGAAAGAAGATGAAGAACCTCGTGAGCTCTTTCGAAGAGTAACCAAACTTGCGGTCTCACTCCGAGATCATGGGATCAAGGACATGGATGACAATTGGATCAAGCGCAAGTTCCTCAAAGCAATGATGCCTTACCACAAGGCCATATCCTCCGTCATTCATCAAAGATCGGACTTCCACTCCTTGACCTCAAATGAAGTGTTGGATGAGTTTGTGGCAATGAGGATCTTGGACAAGACCGCCGACAATTCTGAAAGAGAAAACAAGCCCAACCTTTCCTTGAAGGCCAAGGTTACTATGGAAGAAGAGGAAGATGAGGAGTGCAACCCCGAAGATACAAAATATGATTATCATGAGCACATGGCTCTTGCTTCAAGGAAATTTTGGAGCAAGAAGAACACAAGACCCAACTTCAACAAGAACAACTCAAGTGGGTTCAAGGGCAAGCGACGTGTGAGAACATGTTACAATTGTGGCAATGTGAGCCATTTTGTTGTTGATTGCCCTTACGAGAAGCGGGAAGACAATGGTGGCAAGCTCATCCGAAAAGACAAAGCCAAGTCCTTCCCCAACAAGAACAACTTCACCAAAAAGACTCCTACTCGAGGGTTGGTGGTTCAAGAAGAATATCATGAGGATGACGATGATGATGAAGATAGTGAAGCCATGGCCATGGCCTCCGTTGCTATTGGCACAACTCCACGGGTGTCCCTCTTCGACTCACCCAATGAGAACATCACCGCCAAGTGTCTCATGGCTGAAGCCACCAACAAGGTAACCCCTAACATCAAAACCACCATCATTACTAATCCCTCCTTGATGGATGGCATTGATGAAAGTGAGGGGTCTAATGAGGAAGTGAATTAATTTGAGTCTTTTATGAGTAAGCTCAAGCGCAAATCCAAGAAGCACTTCGTTGCTCTCTTGGAACAACTTGGTGAAGACAATGACATGATCGTGGCTCATGAGGAAACCATCTCTAAGATGGAAGGTCATAGTCGTGACTATGTTGATGAGATATCGGATCTCTCTAATGCTCTTGAGGAAGAGCATGGGCATCGTTTGGCTCTTGAGGAGTCACACAACGATGACCATGCTAAATTAAAGAAAGATCTTGATCATGCTATTGTTGTATCTCGTGTGCTAAATTCCGAGAAGGCTAAACTTTCGGTTGACCATGCTAGACTCAAGGAGGAGTTTGATTTACTCGACAAGGCCCATAAGGTCTTGAAGGGTGCTCATGCTAGCCTCAAGAAGTCTCATGATCAACTCCAAGTGAAGCTAACCAAGGAAAAAGCCACCTTTCCTCATATGGTATTAATTGATAATGCAAATGCAACTAACTTGTGTTGTGAGCATGTGCATCTTGTGGAGGATAATGCCAAGTTGAAGGAGCAACTTGAGAAAGGTCTTGTGACATGCATACAAAGTGAGAAGAACCTCAATGACCTTTTGAGTAATCAAAAGGAAGTTGTGTCCAAGGAGGGAGTTGTGTTCGCACCCAAGTCCAAGAACAAGAAGAAGAATGACAAGACCAAATGACCTCCCCCTCTCAAGCAAACTTTTGTGAAGGAGGGAGAGGGTGCTCCTAAGGATAATAAGAACAATGTGAAGGGTGGTGATATCAAAAAGGGCAATGCCACCCCTTCCAACAAAGCCAGCGACTTTAACCCTTCTTATGTGTTGTGTCATGCTAGTGATGGGCATGTTTATGCTAAATTTCTTGGTTCTCCTTATGAGTACATTGAATGGTCTATTTGGGTTCCTAAGACCCTTGTTACTAACATCAAAGGACCATTACAAAATGGGTACCTAAAACCAAGCATTGATCTCTTGTAGGTGTTCGCTTCTGGTGGGGGGTCATGGTTGCTTGATAGTGGAGCAACAAATCATATGACCGGAAGCACGGGTGTAAGTGTTTCATTCTCAAGAAAGGTGTTTGTTTGTCTAAATTTGAGGCTAGAGCTCATGAGGGCATATTTGTTGGTTATGCTACAAACTCTCATGCTTACCGTGTGCTCAACAAGTCCACCGAACTCATTGAGGAGACGTGTAACATGGAGTTTGACGAGAATAACGGCTCCCATGTGGAGCAAAGTGGTACTTGTGATGTAGGTGATGAAATTCCTCCCCAAGCCATAAGAAGAATGGGTGTTGGTCATATCCTACCCATTGAGGAACCCCTTGTGGCCGAAGGAAAAGGACAATGCTCCACTCAAGTGGAGCAATCACCAACCCAAGACCCACACGCTTCCGAAGAACAAAGTGAAGGCCCTCAACCTCATGAACAAGATCAAGGGCAAGATTAACCTCAAGATGGTGGTGAACCACCAAATGATGCCCAAGGTCAAGTTCTCCCCTTCAAGCAAGTCCAAGATCAAGAGCAAGCTCAAGATCAAGAACAAGCTCATGACAGTGCTCAAGATGATCAAGTTACCCCTCCTCTTTTCACATCCGAGGAGGAATTAGAGAGTCCTGCCGCAAAGATAGCTTCCAAGCTCACTAACCAAGGTCATCTCATGGATAATTGTGGTTGGAAGACTAAGAAAGGGGGTAAGCACTCGTAGACAATTAGCAAATTATTGTGAACATCACGTGTTTGTCTCTTGTGTTGAACCCCAAAAGGTCTATGAGGCGCTCGAAGATCCAGATTGGTTGAATGCCATGCATGAAGAACTCAACAAATTCGAGTACAACAAGGTGTGGAGATTGATGCAAAGACCATCGGGGAACCACAATGTCATTGGAACCAAGTGGATATTCAAGAACAAGCAAGATGCTCATGGGATCATTGTTCGCAACAAGGCAAGGTTGGTAGCACAAGGCTACTCCCAAGTCGAGGGTATCAACTATGGTGAAACCTTTGCTCCCGTTGCTCGCCTTGAATCCATTCATTTGTTGATTGCTTATGCTTCTCATCGCAATCTCAAGTTGCAACAAATGGATGTGAAGAGTGCTTTTCTTAATGGTCCTATTAATGAGTTGGTATATGTCAAGCAACCCCCTGGTTCGAGGATCCCTACTTCCCCGATCGTGTGTATCAACTCGATAAGGCACTCTATGGCCTGAAGCAAGCCCCACGTGCACGGTATGACCACCTTATCGAGTTGTTGCAAGATCGTGGATTTGAAGTCGGGCAAATGGATCCCACTCTTTTTACTAAGAAGGTAAAAGGGGAGTTGTTTGTGTGCCAACTATACGTTGATGATATTATCTTTGGTTCCCCTAACAAAGCTTTCAATGAGGAATTTGCCGCTCTCATGACCTCTAAGTTCAAGATGTCTTCGATGGGAGAGTTGAAGTTCTTCCTCGGTTTGGATACCTTCATCAACCAAGCCAAATACACTCAAGACATGCTAAAAATATTCACGATAAGTGATGTCAAGCCGGCTTCCACTCCAACGCCCAACAAGTGCCAACTAGACATTGATCCCAATGGTAAAGCAGTGGATCAAAAGGTATATCGCTCCATGATTGGCTCCTTGCTTTACCTTTGTGCATCTAGACCGGATATCATGTTGAGTGTGGGAATTTGTGCACGGTTTCAAGCCGCACCTAAGGAAAGCCACTTTGTGGCGGTTGTCGGTGTCAAAACCGGCGGATCTCAGGTAGGGGCTCCCGATCTGTGCGTCTTAGGCTGATGGTAACAGGAAGCAAGGAACACAATGTTTACCTAGGTTTGGGCCCTCTCGATGGAGGTAAAACCCTACTTCCTGCTTGATTAATATTGACGATATGAGTAGTACAAGAGTAGATCTACCATGAGATCGTAGAGGCTAAACCCTAGGAGCTAGCCTATGATGATTATGATTGTAATTGTGATCGGCCTTCTAAGGACCAACCTCTCTGGTTTATATAGACACCAGAGAGGGCTAGGGTTTACACGGAGTCGGTTACAAGGAAGGAAATACAATATCCGGATCGCCAAGCTTGTCTTCCACGCAAAGGAGAGTCCCATCCGGACTGGGGCGGAGTCTTGAGTCTTGTATCTTCACGCTCCAATAGTCCGGACGATGTATATAGTCCGGCTGTCCGGATACCCCCTAATTCAGGACTCCCTCAGTAGCCCCTGAACTAGGCTTCAATGACGATGGGTCCAGGACGCAGTTTTGTCTTCGGCATTGCAAGGTGGGTTCCATCTCCGAATACTCCAAAGTAATCATCGAACACTTAGACCGTGTCCGGATCTGCGAGATGATCCTCACATACTATAGTAGGGAACATACATAAATCTGATCTGCTGGCAATCTTCGTACGTCGTGCCCTTGCATCGTGGCCCGGTCCAACACGAACCGGCGTTTCTCGCCCCACCTCAACTCGCGTTGCGAGGCGGTTTTATTGGCACGCCCTGCCAAAGCAGAGATTGTGTTCCTCTTATTACGGGATCTTCCATCAATATGGGCGTGCGTAACCCCACGAACGCCATTGGCATGACTCCGTGTGTTTGTAGATAAGCCTCAAGCGGTCACGCAGAGGACTCTTGATATTCATCCACTTTATAAAGGGGCCGAGGCCTATGCCTCTCTATCACCCCCCTTGCGCCTTCTCGCACCTCGAGTTCTAACACCCGAAACCTAAGCTCCAACACCCCAGATCCTCCAATATGTCTGGATCCAACCCTCAAGGCCGGTGGGTGGCCTCCTCGATCCAAGAGGAGGACATTGCGAGACTTAGGGAGGTCGGATATCTGACCGCCAACATCCAGCACAGGCTTCCTGCTCCAGGGCAGGTCATCCCTACACCGGAGCCCAATGAGAGTGTCGTGTTTGTTCCTCACTTCCTCCGCGGCTTGGGCCTCACCCTTGATACCTTTGTGAGGGGGCTCATGTTCTATTACGAGTTGGATTTTCATGATCTAGCTCCAGACGCTATCCTCCATATCTCGTTGTTCATCATTGTGTGCGAGGCTTTTCTCCACGTCACTCCACACTTTGGCTTATGGCTCAAGACCTTCAATGTGAAGCCGAAGATGATCGAGGGGCGACATGCGGAGTGCGTGTTGGAAATATGCCCTAGAGGCAATAATAAAAGTATTATTATATTTCAATGTTCATGATAATTGTCTTTTGTTCATGCTATAACTGTGTTATCCGGAAATCGTAATACACGTGTGAACACTTAGACCCCAATATGTCCCTAGTGAGCCTCTAGTTGACTAGCCCGTTGTGATCAATAGATGGTCATGGTTTCCTGACTATGGACATTGGATGTCGTTGATAACGGGATCACATCATTAGGAGAATGATGTGATGGACAAGACCCAATCATAAGCATAGCATAAAAGATCGTATAGTTCGTTTGCTAGAAGCTTTGCCAATGTCAAGTATCTATTCCTTCGACCATGAGATCGTGTAACTCCCGGTTACCGTAGGAGTGCCTTGGGTGTATCAAGCGTCACAACGAATCGGGTGACTATAAAGGTGCATTACGGTATCTCCGAAAGTATCTGTTGGGTTGACATGGATCGAGCTGGGATTTGTCACTCCGTATGACGGAGAGGTATCTCTGGGCCCACTCGGTAATGCATCATCATAATGAGCTCAATGTGACCAAGGTGTTGGCCACGGATCATGCATTACGATGCGAGTAAAGTGACTTGCGGTAACGAGACTGAACGAGGTATTGGGATACCGACGATCGAGTCTCGGGCAAGTAACATACCGATTGACAAAGGGAATTGCATATGGGGTTTGATAGAATCCTCGACATCGTGGTTCAACCGATGAAATCATCGAGGAGCATGTGGGAGCCAACATGGGTATCCAGATCCGCTGTTGGTTATTGCCCGAGAGTCGTCTCGGTCATGTCTGCGTGTCTCCGAACCCGTAGGGTCTACACATAAGGTTCGGTGACGCTAGGGTTAGTAGGAAGACTAGTATGTGAATACGAATGTTGTTGAGTCCGGATGAGATCCCGGACGTCACGAGGAGTTCGGAAGGGTCCGGAGGTAAAGAATAATATATAGGAAGTGGTGTTTCGCCATCGGGAAAGTTTGGGGTTACGGCAAAATCTGGGACCACCGGAAGGGTCCCGGAGTCCACCGGTGGGGCCACCCATCCGGAGGGCCCCATGGGCCATAGGGGAAGGGAACCAGCCCACAGGGGCTGGTGCGCCCCTAGGCCCACCCTGCGCCTAGGGTTGAAACCCTAGGGGTGGGGCGCCCACCGGCTTGGGGCACTCCACCCCTGGCCGCCCCTTGAGATTGGATCTCAGGGGCCGCCACCGGGGCCTATATAAAGGGGGGAGGGGCTGCCGACACAACTCCCAAGGCGCAGCCCTCCCTCCCAACACATCTCCTCCGCATGAGCTCGTGAAGCCACAGCCGAGTATCTTGCTTCACCACCATCACCACGCCGTCGTCTTGCCGGTGGTGCTGTCTTCCTCAACCTCTCCTTCCCCTTGCTGGATCAAGAAGGAGGAGGCGTCGCTCGTCCCGCACGTGTGTTGAGCGCGGAGGTGCTGTCCGTTCAGCACTTGGCATCGGTGATCTGAATCACGTTCGAGTACGACTCCATCATCACCTTGCAAGCTTCGCACGCGATCTACAAGTGGTATGTAGATGCAAACTCTCTCTCGTTACTCGTTGCTTAGATGAACTCATAGATGGATCTTGGTGAAGCCGAGGAAAAATTTTAATTTTCTCGCAGCGTTCCCCAACAAAGTGGCATCATGAGCTAGGTCTATGCGTAGTTCTCTAATGCACGAGTAGAACACAAATTTGTTGTGGGCGTTGATCTTGTCATCTTACTTGCCCTACTAGTCTTTTCTTGCTCAACGGTATTGTGGGATGAAGCGGCCGGACCAACCTTACGTGACGCTTACGTGAGACCGGTTCCACCGGTGACATACACTAGTTGCATAAGGTGGGTGGCGGGTGTCTGT
Organism: Aegilops speltoides; assembly: GCA_021437245.1. Classification (NCBI taxonomy): domain Eukaryota; kingdom Viridiplantae; phylum Streptophyta; class Magnoliopsida; order Poales; family Poaceae; genus Aegilops; species Aegilops speltoides. The sequence continues at coordinate 415,851,722 of CM038144.1, forward strand.
CTCTCCCACTTTAGTTGGAGCGAATCGATGAACAGGGCCCTTATGAAGGGTAAATAGAAGTTGACAAAATCACGTTGTGGTGATTCAGAGGTAAGAAAACGTTCTTGCTAGAACACAATCGCAGCCACGTAAAGATGCAACAACAACTAGAGGGCGTCTAACTTGTTTTTGCAGCGATTGATCATGTGATGTGATATGGCCAGAAGTTGTGATGAATGATGAATTGTGATGTATGAGATCATGTTCTTGTAATAGGATTCACGACTTGCATGTCGATGAGTATGACAACCGGCAGGAGCCATAGGAGTTGTCTTTATTTTTTATATGACCTGCGTGTCATTGAAGAACGCCATGTAAACTACTTTACTTCATTACTAAACGCGTTAGTCATAGAAGTAGAAGTAGTCGTTGGCATGACAACTTCATGAAGACACGATGATGGAGATCATGATGATGGAGATCATGGTGTCAAGCGGTGACAAGATGATCATGGAGCCCGAAGATGGAGATCAATGGAGCTTGATGATATTGGCCATATCATGTCACAACTATATAATTGCATGTGATGTTTATTATGTTTATACATCTTGTTTACTTAGGACGACGGTAGTAAATAAGATGATCCCTTATAAAATTTCAAGAAGTGTTCTCCCTAAGCGTGCACCGTTGCTACAGTTCGTCGTTTCTAAGCACCACGTGATGATCGGGTGTGATGGATCCTTACGTTCACATACAACGGTGTAAGACAGATTTACACAGCGAAAACACTTAGGGTTAACTTGACGAGCCTAGCATGTGCGGACATGGCCTCGAACACGGAGACCGAAAGGTCGAACACGAGTCGTATGGAAGATACGATCAACATGAAGATGTTCACCGACGATGACTAGTCCGTCTCACGTGATGATCGGACACGGGCTAGTCGACTCGGATCGTGTGACACTTAGATGACTAGAGGATGTCTAATCTAAGTGGGAGTTCGTAATTTTGATTAAGAACTTTATTATCATGAACTTAGTCTAAAACCTTTGCAAATATGTCTTGTAGATCAATGGCCAACGCTAATGTCAACATGAACTTCAGCGTTCCTAGAGAAAACCAAGTTGAAAGATGATGGCAGCAACTATACGGATTGGGTCGGAACACGAGGATCATCCTCATAGCTGCCAAGAAACAATATGTCCTAGAAGCACCGTTAGGTGACCCGCTGTTCTCCGCGCTGCAAAGACGATTTGAGCGTCTGGCGGACTCGTTCGATGATTACTCCCTCGTTCGGTGCGGCATGCTCTACAGACTTAGAACCAGGGCTCCAAAAGCGTTTTGAGCATCACGGAGCATATGAGATGTTCAAGAGCTGAAACTAGTTTTCCAAGCTCATGCCCGGTCGAGAGATATGATGTCTCGACAAGTTCTACAGCTTGTAAGATGGAGGAAAACAGTTACGTCGGTGAGCACATCCGAAGATGTCCGGGTTGCACTTCGATGACCCAGTTGAACATTAACCTCCCGGATGAGGCGGTCATTGACAGAATCCTCGATCGCTCCCACCAAGCTTCAAGAGCTTTGTGATGAACTACAACATGCGTGGGATGGTAAAGACCATTCTGAAGTGTTCTCGATCTTTGAAGTCAGCAGAGGCTGAAATCAAGAAAGAACATCAAGTGTTGATGGTCAATAAGACCACTAAGTTCAAGAAGGGCAAGGGTAAGAAGAACTTCAAGAAGGACGGCAAGGATGTTGCGCGCCCGTAAGCTTGTTTGCGGGAAGAAGTCAAAGAATGGACCCAAGCACGAGACCGAGTGCTTTTATTGCAAGGAAAGGGTCCTTCGAAGCGAAACTGCCCCAAATACTTAGCGGATAAGAAGGCCGCAACACCAAAGGTATATTTGATATACATGTAATTGATGTGTACCTTACGATTACTCGTAGTAACTCCCGGTATTTGATACGGTGCCGTTGCTCATATTTGTAACTCACAGCAGAGCTGCGGAATAAACGGAGGCTGGCGAAGGGCGAGGTGACGATCGCGCGTCGGGAATGGTTCGAGTCGATGTGATCGCCGTCGCACGCTGCCTCTACATTTACCTACGGGATTAGTTTTAAACCTTAATAATTGTTATTTAGTGCCAAGTTTGAGCATGAACATTGTATCCGGATCTCGTTTGATCTGAGATGGCTACTCATTTAAGTCCGAGAATAATGGTTGTTCGATTTATATGAGAGATATGTTTTATGGTCATGCTCCGATGGTCAATGGTTTATTCTTAATGAATCTCGAGCGTAATATTACACATGTTCATAGTGTGGATGCGAAAAGATGTAAAGTTGATAACGATAGTCCCACATACTTGTGGCATCGCCGCCTATGGTCACATTGGTGTCAAGCGCATGAAGAAGCTCCATGCTTGATGGACTTTAGAGTCTCTTGATTATGAATCGTTTGACACATGCGAACCATGCCTCTTAGGCAAGATGACCAAGACTCCGTTCTCCGGAACAATGGAGCGAGCAACCAACTTGTTGGAAATCATACATACCGATGTGTGCGGTCCAATGAGCGTTGAGGCTCATGGAGGATATCGTTATGTTCTCACTCTCACCGATGACTTGAGTAGATATGGGTATGTCTACTTAATGAAACACAAGTCGAGACCTTTGAAAAGTTCAAGGAATTTCAGAATGAGGTGGAGAATCAACGTGACCGAAAGATAAAGTTCCTACGATCGATCGTGGAGGAGAATATTTAAGTCACGAATTTGGCACACACTTAAGGAAATGTGGAATCGTTTCACAACTCACGCTACTGGAACACCTCAAATAAACGGTGTGTCCGAACGTCGAATCGCACTCTATTGGATATGGTGCGGTCTATGATGTCTCTTACCGATTTACCGCTATCATTTTGGGGATCGCTCTAGAGACAGCTACATTCACTTTAAATAGGGCACCGTCTAAATCCGTTGAGACGACACCGTATGAATTATGGTTTGGGAAGAAACCTAAGCTGTCGCTTCGAAAGTTTGGGGATGCGATGCTTATGTCAAGAAACTTCAACTGAAAAGCTCGAACCCAAGTCGGAAAAATGCGTATTCATAGGATACCCTAAGGAAACTGTCGGGTATACCTTCTACTTAAGATCCGAAGGCAAGGTCTTTGTTGCTAAGAACGGATGCTTTCTAGAGAAAGAGTTTCTCTCGAAAGAAGTAAGTGGGAGGAAAGTAGAACTTCGATGAAGTACTACCTCTCGAGCGGGAAAGTGGTGCGGCGCAGAAACCGTTCTGTAATGCCCACACCAACCAAGAGGAAATCATTGATGATGATCAAGATACTTGGATCAAGTCACTCTTGAACTTCGAAGGTCCACAAGGACACGTTCCGCACTGTGAGTGGTACGGCAACCTGTCATGGAAATCATGTTGCTAGACAACAATGAACCTTCGAACTATGAAGAAGCAATGGCGGGCCCGGATTCCAACAAATGGCTTGAGGCCATGAAATCCGAGATAGAATCCATGTATGAAAACAAAGTATGGACTTTGATAGACTTGCCCGTTGATCGGCGAGCGATAGAAAATAAATGGATTTTTAAGAAGAAGACGGACGCGGATGGTAATATTACCATCTATAAAGCTCGACTTGTCGCTAAGGGTTATCGACAAGTTCAAGGGATTGACTACGACGAGACATTCTCTCCCGTAGCGAAGCTTAAGTCCGTCCGAATCATGTTAGCAATTGCCGCATACTATGATTATGAGATATGGCAGATGGACGTCAAAACGGCATTCCTTAACGGACATCTTAAGGAAGAGCTGTATATGATGCAGCCGGAAGGTTTTGTCGATCCTCAGAACGCTAACAAAGTATGCAAGCTCCAGCGATCCATTTATGGACTGGTGCAAGCATCTCGGAGTTGGAACATTCGCTTTGATGAGATGATCAAAGCGTTTGGGTTTCTGCAGACTTATGGAGAAGCCTGCGTTTACAAGAAAGTGAGTGGGAGCTCTGTAGCATTTCTCCTATTATATGTAGATGACATACTCTTGATGGGAAATGATACAAAACTACTGGACAGCATTAAGGCCTACTTGAACAAGTGTTTTTCAATGAAGGACCTTGGAGAAGCTGCTTATATATTAGGCATCAAGATCTATAGGGATAGATCGAGACGCCTCATAGGTCTTTCACAAAGCACATACCTTGATAAGATTTTGAAGAGGTTCAAAATGGATCAGTCCAAGAAGGGTTCTTGCCTATGTTACAAGGTGTGAAATTGAGCTCAGCTCGACCACCGACCACGCAAAAGATAAAGAAGAGATGAGTGTCATCCCTATGCTTCAGCCATAGGATCTATTATGTATGCCATCTTGTGTACGGACCGATGTAAACCTGGCCGTAAGTTTGGTTGCAAGATACCAAAGTAATCCCGCAAGGAACACTTTGGACAGCGGTCAAGAATATCTGAAGTACCGAAAAGGACAAAGGACATGTTTCGTTTATGGAGGAGACGAAGAGCTCGTCAGAAGGGTTACGTCGGCGCTTAGCTTCGACTCAGATCTGGATGACTCTAAGTCACAAACCGGATCGTGTATATGTTGAATGGTGGAGCGAGAAGCTGGTGCAGCTGCAAGCGAAGCGTCGTGGCGGGATCTACGTGTGAAGCGGAGTACATGGCAGCCTCGGAGGCAGCGCGATGAAGCAATTTGGGTGAAGGAGTTCATCACCGACCTAGGAGTCATACCCAATGCGTCGGGGCCGATCAAACTCTTCGTGACAACACTGGAGCTATTGCCCTTGCCAAGGAGCCAGGTTTCACAAGAAGACCAGCACATCAAGCGTCGTTTCAACTCCATCCGTGAAAATGTTCAAGATGGAGACATAGAGATTTGCAAAGTGCACACGGATCTGAATGTCGCAGATCCGTTGACTAAACCTCTCTCGCGTGCAAAACATGATCAACACCGTAACTCTATGGGTGTTCGATTCATCACAATGTAACTAGATTAGTGACTCTAGTGCAAGTGGGAGACTGTTGGAAATATGCCCTAGAGGCAATAATAAAAGTATTATTATATTTCAATGTTCATGATAATTGTCTTTTGTTCATGCTATAACCGTGTTATCAGGAAATCGTAATACACGTGTGAACACTTAGACCCCAATATGTCCCTAGTGAGCCTCTAGTTGACTAGCCGTTGTGATCAATAGATGGTCATGGTTTCGACTATGGACATTGGATGTCGTTGATAACGGATCACATCATTAGGAGAATGATGTGATGGACAAGACCCAATCATAAGCATAGCATAAAAGATCGATAGTTCGTTTGCTAGAAGCTTTGCCAATGTCAAGTATCTATTCCTTCGACCATGAGATCGTGTAACTCCGGTTACCGTAGGAGTGCCTTGGGTGTATCAAACGTCACAACGAATCGGGTGACTATAAAGGTGCATTACAGGTATCTCCGAAAGTATCTGTTGGGTTGACATGGATCGAGGCGGGATTTGTCACTCCGTATGACGGAGAGGTATCTCTGGGCCCACTCGGTAATGCATCATCATAATGAGCTCAATGTGACCAAGGTGTTGGCCACGGATCATGCATTCTGATGCGAGTAAAGTGACTTGCGGTAACGAGACTGAACGAGGTATTGGGATACCGACGATCGAGTCTCGGGCAAGTAACATACCGATTGACAAAGGGAATTGCATACTGGGGTTTGATAGAATCCTCGACATCGTGGTTCAACCGATGAAATCATCGAGGAGCATGTGGGAGCCAACATGGGTATCCAGATCCGCTGTTGGTTATTGCCCGAGAGTCGTCTCGGTCATGTCTCGTGTGTCTCCGAACCCGTAGGGTCTACACACTTAAGGTTCGGTGACGCTAGGGTTAGTAGGAAGACTAGTATGTGAATACGAATGTTGTTCGAGTCCGGATGAGATCCCGGACGTCACGAGGAGTTCGGAAGGGTCCGGAGGTAAAGAATAATATATAGGAAGTGGTGTTTCGCCATCGGAAAGTTTCGGGTTCTGGCAAAATCTGGGACCACCGGAAGGGTCCCGGAGTCCACCGGTGGGGCCACCCATCCTGAGGGCCCCATGGGCCATAGGGGAAGGAACCAGCCCACGGGGGCTGGTGCGCCTCTAGGCCCACCCTCGCGCCTAGGGTTGAAACCCTAGGGGGGGGCGCCCACCGGCTTGGGGGCACTCCACCCCTTGGCCGCCCCCCATTGATATTGGATCTCGGGGCCGGCCACCTGGGGCCTATATAAAGGGGGGAGGGGCTGCCGTGACACAACTCCCAAGGCGCAGCCCTCCCTCCCAACACATCTCCTCCTCCGCAGAGCTCGGAAGCCACAGCCGAGTCTTGCTTCACCACCATCACCACGCCGTCAGGCCGCCGGTGGTGCTGTCTTCCTCAACCTCTCCTTCCCCTTGCTGGATCAAGAAGGAGGAGACGCCGCTCGTCCCGTACGTGTGTTGAACGCGGAGGTGCTGTCCGTTCAGCACTTGGCATCGGTGATCTGAATCACGTTCGAGTACGACTCCATCATCACCTTGCAAGCTTCCGCACGCGATCTACAAGTGGTATGTAGATGCAAACTCTCTCTCGTTACTCGTTGCTTAGATGAACTCATAGATGGATCTTGGTGAAGCCGTAGGAAAAATTTTAATTTTCTGCAACGTTCCCCAACAGTGCGGAGGTGCCATAATAAGCAGGAATGCCGATGCCCCCTGGCTAGAGGGTTGTTTCCCAGAAGTATCCGATGTATGGCAATGGAGGTGGTTTTATGTCACGGCCCCCAGAGGCACAAAGTGGGTGGCCGCCCCCGAGTTCCGCTCGGGCCCTCTGTCACAATTGGCATCATGGACCGACGTAGGATGGAATTGGGGGCCCGCCAATGATGTTCCAATACTGCAGAGCCGTATCCGGGAGCGTCTTGAGAAGGACATTAACCTTGTCAGCATAATTAAAGTAATGCTAATCCGACGGATGTTGCCGTGCAAACGCCGACCTCTCTGGATGTGGGAGTTCAATCCAGAGGGTCCGCGGACTATTAAGCACTTCTTCGGCCTGAAGCTCGAAGGGATGTGTAAGTTATTCTTCGGACCACAAGTAAAGTGTCTGGACACCACCGAGGATGCGGGCCTAAGCTGCAATCACCTAGATGCCCAAGTAAGTAACCTTAAAACTGGACTTTGTTTTTATTTGTCATAGTCATTATTCTGAAACCCCTCCATGACCAGGAATGGCTCAACAAGGCGGAGAGAATCAGGTGTCTGGTGCCACTTCCCGAAGGCTCGCCTGGTCCAACCGTTGCCAAGATGCTTGGCCGGGTGCTCAGCAAAATGCCCTTAGGGAAAGACGAAGGAAAGGGTAGTGAAGCAAAACTTCACACACTGCGCATCCGGACCGGGGGAATTGCTTCCTCCCCAGGGGAGGATAGTCGGGGAGGGGAATCCGAGGCCGCATCCCCGCGCGGGAAGAAAAGGGCCGCCTCCGAAGACTTGGAGACGAAGATGCCCAAACAGGGGAAGAAAGTGTCGCCGGGGGGCTCTGCCCCGACGGGCGTCTTCACCATGTCATGCCCGCCAACGGGCCAACCCTCAACCGAGCTGTAAGTTAATCGTTAAGTCAAAGGTACTGTGTTTCTCCGAGATCAATAACCGGGATTCGTCCTTTGCAGTCCGGCTAGCAGCTCTTCTCAACATAGTTCGTCTTCGGTGGATCTTGCTCTGGAGATGATGGGGAGCGTGACCCCACCCACCTCTCCGCCTCATGAAGCGGGTGACGCCGAGGTGTCGTCACGGAGGAGTCCGGATCTGCCGAAGCCAGAAGCTAATACGTCAGCCGCCCTGAGCCCGGAGCGTTTGGCTCCCACGGGGGGCGAGGAGAAGGGTTCGACACAGTTCGATGTCCGGCCGGACATACTGACAGGCCTTCTGGAGTGAGCTGCGCTCTCGGAGGAGCACCGCTCATTAATGAGCACGGTTCTCAAGAAGATTTCATCCGCCACAAGCGGTTTGAATGAAGCATTTACGAGCCTTCTTAGAGGCTTTGAGGTTTGTAGTGAAAAATACACTATTTTTGGCTGTGAGGCACGCGCTAGGTGTGCTCCATATGGATAGTAGCCCCTGAGACTCTGGTTGCCCACCCTAGGCGGCAAACGGGGGATCATATAGTAATGAGTGCACTGTACATATGCGCAGATATCTAAGGGTCCGGCAGCCGACCAGTCCGTTAGAGTTGCCGAGCTAAGGAAGCGGATCGGATCTATTGATGCCGATATCACGCTGGTGAACGAGCGGCTGAACGAGTCACAATGTATGTGGTCTGCTTTCCTTATTATGTTGTATAGGAAAATATGAGAAGGGCATAATATTAATGCAATGTGTTTGCAATGCAGATGGTGCTGCTGTCGTGGAAGCCCTGAGGGCGGAAATTGCCTAGGCCAAGGAACAAGCTCGGGTTAGCAATGCGGCTGCCCTAAAGGCGGCCGAAGAATTGAGAGCCGAACAGGCTACTCATCGCCGAAGCGAGGAAAAGATAGCTGAAATGGCTGTGGAGTTGAAAAATGCCGCCGACCGGTATGAACTCCTTGAAAAGGAGAATAAGGCTAGTTCGGCCGACTTGAACAAGGCACTTAATGCCACCAAGGAGATGCGGACCGAGGTCAGGGGTGTGCGGGAGGAGCTTCAATAGGCCGGTAAAATCGTAGCTGGGGGCTCCTACTTACTGCGAACGAAGCTTTTTGGATTCGAAGTATGCTCCCCGGGATGGACGCTGGAGTCCTGCAGACGCGTATGCGGACTTGGCAAAGAGTACAGCTGATGCAGCCATGTTTTTCGAGGATCAAGGTGATAAAGAAGTGGAGAAGCTTTTCTGGTCGCAATTCAATGATCCCATGCGCCCGCTGCCGTTAAGTGAGAAGATGGCTGCTGTAGCGGAGCTTCATAGGCTGTCCGGGCTTGCAATGCGGTCTGTAATAGGCCATCTTTGGCCCAAGGGGCCTAAGCCGGACAGTTACTTTGGTTTGGCGCAACAATTCCTTGGAGCCGTGCCTCAGGTCGACGCCATGAGAAGGTCGGCGTGCATAGAGGGTGCACAAATGGCTCTTGCCCGCGTTAAAGCCTATTGGACAGATATGGAGGCCACCATTGTAGCGACCCAGAATCCGGCGGGAAGCCAGTATCCGGCCGAGCACTACTTGGAGCAGGTAACAGAAGGTGCCCGCTTAATAGGGGCGCAGTGCTCGAAGAACATATTGTTCGAGTGACAAAGCAAATCATTGTAAAAACAACGTTATTTTGATTATGAGGCTATATTTATACTTTGTGCCCGAAATTATTATTTGTGCCTCCTGTGCGGCCGTTTTTATGTCTATGTGTAATTCTGAAAGTTAGCAGTCATTGGCTTCAGCCCCCACATATACAATGCGGGGGTGTTCGCGAAAAATATGCATAATCACACTTGTTCCAACGTCTTGGTCCATTAAGGAGGTGATCGCACGTCGAACTAGGAAACCGTACTATATAGCTGTAACACTTTCACTTAGCCATAGGAGTTTGACAGTGGGGCTACTATGTAGCCCCTTATACTTTTGCGTGCATCCGAATATGGGTGCATATGTACATGGCCGGGAAACGGCCCTTCGTTAATGCGGAGGAATCCTAATGATTCCGGTAAGTCTTCGAGTGGTTGAACAGTCTCTCGCTGTATCATGACAATCAATTTTCGGCTTTCTCTACTGAGGTGCTCATCCGGAATAACCAGGGCACAATCGCAGTAGTTCTCCTTTGGCTGCCTTAGCCGATAAGAACGAAACGTAAGGCGGCAAACCCAGGAGCCGGGCAAACCCAACATTTGACCAAAGACATGATTCGGAGCTGATGCATATAAGGCCAAACTCGTGACGCCGAACACTCCCAAGGGTATTCGGACTTTATAGCAAAAAATGGGCTGAAGAATTCCCATTCATTATAAACCCTGTATTTCCAGGTACGTGCATTAGTCTGTCGTGGCGAAATGCCAATACCGGCAGTATCCTCTATGGGTATGGAACCCATGGGATGTTTAAACAACAAGAGGCAATAGAAAAGGTTTACACACGGGCTTAATCTAAAAAGAAACCTTTTGAGCGGGGCCCTGCTGCACGTCTGCGCCTTTGTCTCCATTGTGCCGTATCCTGGAAGGGTATCGCGCGAATGTTGTGGTAAAAAGGAAAACTCGTGTAGGAGAGTACAACGTAAGTATGCGATGGATAGTAAAAGTGTAATATGTTGGCCTGCCAATAAGGTTGAGCCAAGTGTGGGGCTATATTAAGTATTTATAGCCCCTGGTGTCCTCTATGGGTTTACATATACGGTGCCCTGGTTCAGTTTTATCCGGGATACCGGACTCGTCTAACCGTGTCTGTGGTCTTAATGACCAGTCATGTTTTCTGATATTGTCGGGGGTTGGGTGCGACATATGCCAACGGATGGCTTGTCATGGTGGGGGCGAGTAGAACATCGTCGGTGCCTGGAAACGGGATGAGGCGTAGACATGCACGCCGGCGGATCTTACCCAGCTTCGGGGCTCTCCGGGGAGATAACACCCCTACTGCTGCTCTGCAGGGTCTCCGCATGGTCACTATGGCGAAAAGGTTACAAGGGTGCTCCTGGAGCTGTATCGGGAGGCAGGAGGGAGCTAGGCTGGCTCTCTCCTCCCCTGTCTAAGTGTCTAACTCTATCAAAGGCCGAACCCTTTGCATGGGTGTCCCGGGGGGTTTATATAGGCCTACCCCCGGGGGTACAATAGTAATCTGACTGGGCGTGGCCCCCAGCCATCTGTCTCTCATGCCGCTGTCCTTCCTGCCGGCTTCTGGGGCCCGCTGACTGGCGGGTCCCGCGGACAAGCCGAACACTGTGCAGCACTCCCGATGACGCATGCTTGGTCATGGGGTCGTGGCAACATTGCCGCCGTCTGTCAGGCGATCACTGTCGCCACTTCCCATCCAATCTGGTTTATGGCTTGTGGGGCCCTGGCGGGGAGGCGGTCGACTCCGAGGAGGCCGACTCCCACAGGGTCGTCTTCAGGCGCTCTGGCCGCCTTGGATTCTCCCACTGACAGGTGGCCCTGCGATCTTCGGGCCGTATAGGCCGGCATCATGGGCACAGTGCATCACGCACTGGGGCTGAGGTCAGGGGAGGCATGGCAACAGTGCCGCGCCTCGCCGGAGATCTCCCGGCGATACGGCTCATCAGAACCACGCCCAACCCTCGAGGCGGGAAGGGACGGCCACGTCCGGGCCATGCCCCTGCATCGATCTTCGTGAAAGGTTGCGGGCCGACTCCATAGTCGGCGCCACGGAGGTCATAAGTCGAGTCGGCTTGCTTCAACGCCGTCGTCTGGGACTCGACTTCACAGGGGATCGCCCTCTGAGACTCGGCCTCCCTGAAGGTCGCCAGCTGGGACTCGGCCAGAGGGGAGCGGCCTGCCCCGATGTCTTGAAAGATCCTGGGTCCCGGGTCGGCCTACCCGTGGCCCATTACTCCGACAGATATTGGAGGCCGCTTATAGTCCGGCCGCTAGGACCGTCGCGTGTTCCTCTGCGCGTGAAGAGCGCTCTGTGTTTCTGTTAACAGTGATGACAGCATGTGGACCGGGCATCTTGAGTGTAAGGTAGGCATAGTGCGGTAATGCGTTGAAGCGGGTGAAGGCTGTTCTTCCAAGCAATGCATGATAGCCGCTTTGGAAGCGTACGATGATGAAGAGTAGTTCTTCACTTCTGGACTTTCCTGGGGAGCCAAATGTTACCTCCAGTACGACGGAGCCCCTGCCGTAGGCTTCAACGCTTGGTATGACCCCTTCAAAGGTGGTGTTGCTTTGGCTAATTCTGGATGGGTCTATCCCCATCCTGCGGACAGTGTCCTCGTATATTAAATTGAGACTGCTGCTGCCGTCCATGAGGACGTGGGTGAGATGGTATCCATCGATTATTGGGTCAAGCACCAAGGCCTCTGATCCTCCGCGCCGAATACTAGTTAGGCAGTCCGTGTGATCGAAGGTGATCGGACAAGCCATCTAGTAGTTAGGTGTGGGTACGATGGGCTCTATATCGTACACGTCTCTGAGCGCGCGTTCGTGCCTTCTCGTGGATGTGTGGGTCGCGTGGATCATGTTTACTGTTTTAACCTCTGGTGGTAATTTTTTCTATCCCCCAGTGCTCGGCTAGCGAGGTTCATCCTCGTCTTCACTTGGTGTTTCCTTCCCTTGTGTTGGCATTTAATTTGCGGCTGCTTGAAGACCCAAAGACTCTCTCGTGCGTGTGGTTCGCAGAGGTTTGTCGAAGTGCCATGAATTTGGCACGATCATCCAGACTCTGTTCGGACCGGACGGTCCCTCTTTAGTGCCTTTAAATGGCTTCTTTTGCTGATCAGGTCGAGAGCCCCTGAATCCTGCATTGGCCATTGTGTTGTCCGGGCTCTCTTCCTTGTTTTGGCGTTTGTTTTTATTACGCCATGGCTTCCCGTTGCCGTCCCTTATTTCGGATGCGCTTGGGTCGCTGGTGCCTTTACGGGCCAACCAACTATCTTCACCCATGCAAAAGCGGGTCATAAGGCTTGTTAAGGCTGCCATTGTCCTTGGCTTTTTTTGGCCGAGGTGTCTGCCAAGCCACTCATCGCGGATGCTGTGTTTGAATGCCGCTAACGCTTTGGCATCCGGACAATCGACAATTTGATTCTTCTTAGCGAGGAATCTATTCCAAATCTTATGGGCGGACTCTCCGGACTGTTGGATTATGTGACTTAAATCGTCCGCATCCGGAGGCCGGACATAAGTCCCTTGAAAATTGGCCCTGAAAGCATCCTCGAGTTCATCCCAACTCCCAATTGAATTTTCGGGGAGGCTCTTCAACCAGTGTCGAGCTGGTCACTTCAACCATAGGGGAAGGTATTTGATGGTATGGAGGTCATCCCCACGAGCCATGTGAATATGCAGGATAAAATCCTCGATCCAAACCCCTGGGTCTGTCATTCCATCGTATGCCTCTATGTTCACAGGTTTGAAACCTTGTGGAAATTCATGGTCCAGTACTTCTTCTGTGAAGAACAGGGGGTGTGCAGCCCCTCTGTATCTGGACGTGCTGTGGCATGCCGTCGGCTGTTGTTGTGCCCGGTGTTTATTCTGAACTGGTATTTGGTTGGTATGATCGTTTTGGTGACCATAGTCCCTCGCCGAGGTGTGTCCTTTAGATCCGTAGATGGATCTGGCCGCGCCGGCTTTCTTATCCAGGTGCTCATGTAGATCGGGCGTGGCGTCGGTAGCCGCTCTGTTGCGGTTATGAAGCGGTACGTCTGGCCTCCTGGTCGTGTTATTCTTTGGTGGAACGGCCTCGTCGTCTAATTCTGGTAGTAGCTTGCATTTTGGATAGCTCTTTGTATGGCGATCGTCGCCGTATCTTTCTTCAGTGTCTAGCACTTTATTCCATCTGCGATTGAGCGTTTCCTGTGCTGCTTTTAGCCGTTGCTTCTGCTTCTTTAGACTTCTCGCTGTGGCCATAAGCCTTCTGTGGAGGTTATCTCGTTCCACACGTTTTTTCGAGATGATGAATGCATCATCATCCGGACTGTGTTCTTGTCCTGGCGCGGTTTGATGAACTCGTCCCTTGGGATCCTTGTGATCGGGCGTCTGCTCCGAATTGGGTTCGGCGTGACCTGGCTCATCCTGCTCCATCGCTGGGTCCATGTGGTCCTTGTTTCCTTCGGGCTTGACTGGTATGTCGATCTTTCTGGCCCTCTTGTCGCTATTTTTACTGTTGCTGGACTTTGAGCGGCGTCTGCGCCGTTGTTTTGGCTTTTGCCCAGGGGTTTTATCTTCCGGATTGTCGTCGCCGTCCTCCTTGGGCGTATCCACCATTTATATATCGTGTGACGAGGTAGTAGTGCAGCGCCCCAGAGATTCTGAATCTTCTCCTGCATCGTTGTCCATACCGTCGATGCCTTCAGAGTCGAAGTCAAGCACGTCGGTTAAATCATCAACCGTGGCAATGAAGTGGGTGGTGGGTGGGCAACGATTTCCTTCGTCGCCTGCTTCCCACTCGAGCCAGACATAGTTCGGCCAAGAGCCTCCTGTCAAAGAGAGAGATTTTAATGAGTTCAGCATGACGCCAAAGGGCGAGTGCTGGAAGATATCCGTAGCGGTAAACTCCATTACCGGGGCCCAACCTAGCTCGGCTGGCTCGGGAGTGCGCGGACTGGAACCAACAACCGGATACGAGTCCGGGGGTCTGGAGTCACAGGCCTCCACAGAGGTGAGACCTGTGTTCGGCTCCACCACCGATGAGTGTGCGGCCTGCAGGGCGGGGCCCATCCCTCCATCCTTAGGCAATGCAGCCTGCTCCGGATTTAGGTCCGGGGCTACTGCAGGGGTGATATCCCGAACATTGTCCGACAGCAGGTCTAAGCCGTGCTCATCGTGACTGTCTGGTGCTCCTGGCACAGGCCTGAATCCGCGGAAGATCAAGTCTCCGTGAATATCCGTCGTGTAGTTTAGGTTTTCGAACCTGATCTGGTGGCCAGGGGCATAGCTGTCGATCTGCTCTAGATGGCCATGCGAATTAGCCCGCAGTGCGAAGCCGCCGAACACAAGGATCTGTCCGGGGAGAAAAGTTTCACCCTGGACCGTGTTGTTGACGATGATTGAAGGAGCCATCGAGCCTTGCAGCGACGACACAGAGGAACACTCAATGAAAGCACCGATGTCGGTGTCAAAACCGGCGGATCTCGGGTAGGGGGTCCCGATCTGTGCGTCTTAGGCTGACGGTAACAGGAAGCAAGGGACACAATGTTTACCCAGGTTCGGGCCCTCTCGATGGAGGTAAAACCCTACTTCCTGCTTGATTAATATTGACGATATGAGTAGTACAAGAGTAGATCTACCACGAGATCGTAGAGGCTAAACCCTAGGAGCTAGCCTATGATGATTATGGTTGTAATTATGACCGGCCTTCTAAGGACCAACCTCTCCGGTTTACATAGACACCGGAGAGGGCTAGGGTTTACATGGAGTCGATTACAAGGAAGGAAATACAATATCCGGTTCGCCAAGCTTGTCTTCCACGCAAAGGAGAGTCCCATCCGGACACGGGATGGAGTCTTGAGTCTTGTATCTTCACGCTCCAATAGTCCGGACGATGTATATAGTCCGGCTGTCCGGATACCCCCTAATCTAGGACTCCTTCAGCGGCCAAGCCAATCTTTCAATATTTGGCTCATACCCCAAACTTTGGCTTATGGTACCCAAGAGGGGCCAGCTTTGATCTTTTGGGCTATACAGATTCAGATTGAGCGGGAGACAAAGTGGATAGGAAGTCCACCTCAGGAGGGTGCCAATTACTTGGTTGCTCTTTAGTGAGTTGGTCTTCCAAGAAGCAAAGTTGTGTATCTCTCTCGTCCACCGAAGCAGAGTATGTGGCTGCCGATAGTTGTTGTGCTCAACTCCTATGGATGAGGCAAACTTTGAAGGATTACAGTGTCACTTGTGACGAAGTGCCTCTTTGGTGTGACAATGAAAGTGCCATCAAGATCTCTCTCAACCCGGTGCAACACTTCAAGACGAAGCATATTGAGATTCGGTATCACTTCATCCGGGATCACATTAGGCGAAGGGAGATCAAGCTCATGTATGTCAACACTCATGATAACCTTGCAGATATTTTCACGAAGCCTTGGATGAAGCAAGATTTCGCGAGTTAAGGCATGAGCTAAATATCATTGATTCGAGCAATGTGGCTTGAACCCTTGCACACCCCACCATACTCATCATGCCTTCTTGTCTAGGTGTAGGCATGGACATAGGGGGAGTGTTGTTCTCTCAATGAACTTTCCCTCCCCCCATTATGCATAAACTACTCTTTCACATTAGCCATTTTTGATGGTACTTGTGCTTCAAAGATGAGTCTTGGTCATGGGCCCAAGGTTAAAATCTTCGCGGCGCCATACCTCCGGACTCAAACATAGGTGGCCTCGGCCACCGCCCTCTCTTGGAGAGGTGTGTGTTTCTCGTCCTCCTTGTGTTGGTTTTGCGTGTGTGTTTGCTCTTATTTTCTAGTCGGTTTCTTTTCTTGAGCTAAGCCATTTTGCCCAGTCTTTTTGCGGCTGAGCGGTACCACCGCTGGGTGCACGGTACTACCACTGATGATCATCAAGCAGTACTACCGCCCAACCCAGCGGTACTACCGCTACGGGGCAGGCGATGGGGGGTTATGTTGGGGCAGGGGGAGTTGCCTTTCTCC
This sequence comes from Aegilops speltoides, assembly GCA_021437245.1. NCBI lineage: Eukaryota > Viridiplantae > Streptophyta > Magnoliopsida > Poales > Poaceae > Aegilops > Aegilops speltoides. Next base: position 415,868,001 of record CM038144.1, read on the forward strand.
CCCATACCCATTCGCTCCACTCGCTCATCTTCTTCGTCGCTCCAGCGACGTCTCGCCGCAGGACGGCTTCGGACGGCCGCCGTCTCCGTGCCTCCCTCTGCAGTCCCTTCGATGGAATCGATCCCCACCGCGTCCTCTTGCCATGGATGCTGGTATTGCCCCGTTCTTGTTCTCTCTTTGCCTAGATCTCACATCTAGTTGTAAGGGGCAATAGGCATTGCTTTTTTTGATTTTTGGCTAAGTCAAGGCTTGAGTAGGATGGAGATGGCATCTGGACTCCTTGGATTGATGTTTGGTAGGCTTATTTTTGAATTTGGCATCACCGGTAGTGCCAGATCTGTCCACGGCAGTAGGGAACCGCCGTTCCTTGTCTAGAGCGGTACTACCGCTCATCTAGCGCGGTACTACCGCTCGAGCGGTACTGCCGCGGTTGGGTCATGGTACTACAGCTGGATGCCCAATTTCATCATTGTCCTACCACTTCTTGATGCATGTTGTTTTGTTTGGAGGCTTATGCTCTTTCTTCCACGTTGGTTCTTCTGCTCATGTGTTTGGTTCCAGGTGATGAACATCCTGAGCAGCAAGCCCTCCGTGTCAACCCCGGACGCTCAACGTCAAAGCGCTACCGCACCTCTGAGACAGCGGGTGCTTCCTCAAGTACTCAACCTCCGCCTCAACTCAAGAAGAAGCCTGCCAACAAGCCGAAGCCGAGGGGCAAGACTGTGACTGAGATGACTGCCAAGGAATTCTGGGAGAGGCGTCGCTGCAACCCCTATACAGAAGACCAAGAACCCACTTTGGTCAACCGCCCGTTCTGGAACTGCTTTCAGTTCACCATCTTATTTGATGTGATCAAGGCTAAGAAGAATCTCTATGTTGATGTTCGTTCCATCGACATGGATGCTATGGAAAAGGACCCTGAGTACTTTGGCGAAGCCCTTCAGATGTGCTCTCAGCTGAACATTCTCAGAATCATGGAGTTCAACAAGGACTTTGATGCAGATTTGGTGGCTCAATTCTATGCCACTTTCCATCTTGGAACTGATGAAGAAAGGTGTCGGATGTTGGGTTCCAGCAGACCCTTAAGGTTCGAACTCTGGGGTGCGCGCGAAGATCTTCCCCCTACCACTCCATGTCCAATCGCCTCACGAGAATCTAAGCTAAACGATGAACAACATGAGGGACACAAGATTTATACTGGTTTGGGCCACCGTTGTGGTGTAATACCCTACTCCCGTGCGTGGTGTGGTGGATTGCCTCAGGGGTTGATGATGAATAGTACAGGGAAGAACTGCCTCGTGAGAGGTGTTCTTGAGCTGGTGCGATGAACTACTTGGATGAGTTCGATCGCCTCTCAATCTAATGAGCACTCGACGAGATGCCCTCAACTATGGTGGCTATCCCTATATATAGAGGCCCTGGTCCTCTTCCCAAATATTGAGCGGGAAGGGCGCCAAAACGGCCATTTCGAAGGGGAACATCTAGTACAAGTTATCCTGACTAAAGTTGGTCTTCGGCTGCCAAAGGCACTGGCAATGACGCCGTCTTGGGCTCCACGGTGACCTCCATCCTGCCGCTCTGCTGGTCTTGGTCTCGTTGCACTGAAATGGTAACCTTTGCCTGATGCCTCGGTACTCCACGCCTGTGCTTGCCCCCTTTGCACCAAAGAGGAAACAAGGACACTGAGCGGGCCGACGCCCGCCTAGCGCCTGCCTGGTCTCGATCGTCATGGCTTGCGTCACGAGCACCTCGCGAGGTACCCCTGCCTTGATCTCTCCGCCTCCTCGCAAGCCTATCTGGCGAGGCCGTTCCAGAGGAAGTCTTGTGTTATCCGCCCCGCGAGGCTTGGCCCCTCGCGAGGGTCTTGAGTCTTGCGTTGATGAAGATGGGCCGTACTACGCCACCACTCAAGCCGCAGGCAAGCAAGTTTGGGGACCCCCGTTCCCAGAACGCCGACAGTTGCCCCCGAGCCCAAGGCGCGCTCGGACTTGGCTTAGCGGAGAAGCGAAGGGGCAAGTGTGGAGCGCCATGGGCCCCATCAGCCTGCGGCCTTGGGTGCCGCGTGGCGGTTGATTGGACGTGGGCACCTCCGCTTCATGCCTGATGATGATGAGGACGTCGCCAGGCTAGTGGGGAGGACCCGCCCTTGGTCCCGAGGAAGGACAGGTCTGGGCTGATCTCTCGAGGGTCTACCCCAGCCCTCGCGTTGGCCAAAGTCCGCTCTAGCCCTTCAGGTGCGCCTTCCTCTGTGGCTGGGCCTCCCGAGGCTGAGCCCCGCAAGAGGCTTTCGGGCTTCCAGCTTGGAAAGAGTCCGTTGGATCCCGCGGCAGTCAACCAGTAAGTACTCAAACTCCATGTTGCTCCTGTCTTTCGCCTTCGAGGCCTGACATCTTTCATCAGGCTGATACCTGCGGCGAAGAAGCTGAAGGGAGACGCGGCAACCCCGCCTGGAACGGGCTCATCAGCCGCGGTCGCGTCTTCCCTCGCGGGGAAAGGAGGCAGCAGGGCCTGCACGTCCCCTGCCCGATCATCCTCGCGAGGCCAGCAGGGACGCTCCGGTGAGGAGTCTTCCCCCGTGATCCCGCTGATTTTGGAGGCGCCTGTCCTTGATGTTGTCGCCGAAGTTGCCAAGGCTTAGGAGGTCCCTACCTCCCAAGCTGTGATCACGCTGCCGTCTTCTCCTCCTACTCCGCCGGCTCCCATCTCCTCCGTCTCCTTGGACCGTGCCGCCGACGAGCTGAGTCGGCTGCGGGAGGATCTCCGGAGCGCGGACCCCCGCCTGGTGGCCGGGCGCCTGGAGTTGGTCTCCGGCTGGGTTCGCTCTGACACCTCCGTCCGAGCAGCGCTGAGCCAAGCTGTGACGTGTTCCGAGGAGGGGAAGCAAGCCACCTCCCAAGCCATGGCCGCTCGCGACGCGGCGTTGAAGGATGCTTCAACTGTCAAGGGCCGCTGCAAGACGCTGGAGGGCGAATTGCAAGGGCTGCGTGATGAGCTCGCCAAGGAGATTCGCGACCACCAGGTGAAGGAGGAGGAGATGAAGGCTCGGGAAGCTGCTGTCAAGGACCGCGACGCCAAACTCTCAACCGACGGCGACCGGCTGAAGACGCTAGAGCAGGCGCTGAAGACAGAGAGGGTTGAGCTGGACGCCAAGGCGGAGATCTTGGCCGAGGACCACATGGCCTTCGCGCACTCTGAGGAGAGGGCTTGCACGACGCTGAAAACACTTTATGATGGGGGCCTGGAGAAACCACTGGCCGGAGCCAAGGGAGGCCCCACTAAGTTGGTTCCCTTCATCATCGAGGCGCTTGAGGAAGTCGTGATTGGCATCGGCCCCATGGCCGAAGTTGAGGCTCGCGTCCTTTCCTCCGCGGTGCTGACGCAGATCCTCGGCCATGTCTACCTTTGCAACCCGATGCCAACCTTGACGACCTGCTGGAGCCCGTGGACACCAAGCGCTCCACCGCTGCTGCCGAGGCCGTCAAGGGTCAAGCGGAGGCCTTGCTGGCGAAGTTCCTTGCCTTCAACACCGCGCCCAAGCGAGGCGCTGCCGGCTCCGCGGCCCCAGGGGATGGAGCTGACAAGCGCGACTCCACCACGAGAAGTGGCGCAGCCCAAGGGTGATCTTCTCGTGGCCTCTTTCCTGCTTCGATTCCTGCAACATGCACCGTGCCTCGCGGAGGCGTTTAAATTTGTGTCTGGTACTGTGAGAACAATCTATGGCTTGAAATATTTGCTTCTGGATTTGCTAGATTTTGCGGTTTCCTTCCTATTTGCTTGTGTTCTACGTCGGCAGGGCCCGGCCCCGCTGTCGTGCGCTTCTGCGAAGCACGAGCACCTATGGGGCAGGGAGCCCCTTCTAGTCCAGCAAGGGAGCGGAGGGCGCACGCAGAGCAGATCGAGGTCGAGCGCGCGGGGGGAAACGGGCGATTTTTACCCAGCTTCGGAGCTCTCCGGAGAGATAAAACTCCTACTGCTGCTTTGTGTTTGTATTTGTTCTTGCTCAAGAGCGCGAGCATGTGGTGGTGTCGAACGAACCGAACCCCAGTGTGGAAAAGTTCCGAACCCCCTCTACATGCGCATGGGCCTCCCTTTTATAGTCCAAAGGGGGTTACCAACAGGTGGCAGCGTAGGAAGAGGGGGTAAAAGAGTAAAAATGCAGGTTGGTACAACAGTGTCCAACAGTGTCCCCTACCTAACTCTGACGGCGGGGACAAGGGCATTTAATGCCCGTCTGAGTCGCCCCAACAGATGTGAGAAGCGACCGTTAGAGGCGCCACCGATCGCCACGATGGCCTCCTTGTCAGCTCCGCTTGCCACCTCTCTCCGCATGGCTGCGCGAACGCCACGTGCTCTGGGGTAGCCACAGGGCGACACGTCGTTGGATGCTGTTGGAGCACGAGTGCATGGTGGCAGCCTTGCCGCGGCAAGAGCCTTGCCGCGGCCCGTCTCTTGTCGCGCCGGCACGCTTGCCGGTCGCCGAGCCTTGCCGGGATGCGCGGGGCGTCGCGGCAATTTCTCTGAAGCGCCTCAGTTGGCCTTCCCGGCAAGCTCCTCTTGCCGGGGTCTTTGTTCTTCCCGGCAAGCTTCTCTTGCCGGGGCCTTGTCTCATTAGTTAATACTTTGTTCTTGAATGGTAGTAATAGGAAATGGCGGAGGGTCTTGGCGGACGCCCGGCGAGCTTTGCCACGGGGTGCTGCGACTGCCCGTGCACAAGTTCGGGGTACTAAGGTACCCCCAACTTTAGTACACCGACAGGAGCCCCCGGACCTCGGCCATACACGGTGCCGAGCGCTGTTGGGCCAGGCCCAAAACAGTGCACGGGCACACGCGGCCTGGGTCTACGCAAAAACCCACTCCGTATCCACCGCGCCCTCCCATAACAGCACGCGTCAATCGCGGCGCCGTGGGAGGCGTGGGTGGCGTGCGCGATTTTCAAGGCGCCCACCCCCGTCATCACGGGGCGGGGCGCAGTTATCTCACCTGTCGCCTCGGCTCTGCATCTCCGCCACACGGTTCCCATGCGCGTGGGGTCGTGGGTGGTGGAGGTGGAAAACCGAGCCGTCACGGGCGGAGGCAGCGGGTCGGCTCCGATTCCCTGCGCTTCCCGTGCTCTGATTCGTCGAGCGGGGCGGCCGAGCCCCCACCTCGCTCCTTTAAGAAGGGCGAGAGGGGCCTTGAACCCGCCACTTCATCATCTTCCCTTTCTTCAACTTCGCTCCCTTCCTCTCATCCGCCATGGAGGAAGGGAACACAACCCTCATCGGTGGCAGCGAGGGTCGCTGCTGCAGCGCATCCTCCCTATCCCGCACCCGTGGTGGCGTAACCAGCCCCAAGGGGGGAGAGGGAGGCGTGGTCGGGCGCAGGTCGAGGGCGAGGTCGAGGCTTGTGGGAAGAGGCGGCCGGGTGGCGGCGTCGGCCGCCTCCGCCGGGCGGTTCCTCTCTCCGGCGGTCCATCTGGGGATGACCCTTGGGAGTTCTTCGTCAAGCTGCGCGGGCACCCGCCGTCGTCTCGGCTTCCGGCTCCGTTCTGGCGATGGAGCCGGACCGCCCGAGACGCTGAGTTTGCACATGAGGGCTGCGGGATCAGCGGCACGCGAGTCGGCGTCAGATCCCGGCCCGGCATGATGTATCTTGACCGAGGGTGGAAGACGTTCGCCCGCATCCATAGCTTGACGGCGGGGTTTACCCTCCATTTCAAGCTAATGGATGGCGATCTCCTCTCCGTCAAGGTCTTCGGGGACTCCGGCACCCAGGCGAGATGCTGCGTGGACAGCTCCTCTGATAGCGAAGACTCCTCCTCGAGCGAGAGGACGAGGAGGGAGCGGCAGCGGACGACGAGACGGCGGGTCCGCCTAGGCGTCGGGGTCGCATCGCGCCACCGGCGACCCGATCATCCGGGTTGCGGCCTCTGAACTCCCCCGGGTCGTCTCCTTGGGCGGTGGCGTGGGAGGCTGCGGAAGAGGAAGAGGGTTGGCGGCAAGGCCGTCAAGTCGAATACTGGCGTGGTGCCCTCGGCAGCGGCCGGCGCCCTGCCGCCCGTCTTGAGCTCTCGCTCCGCGCCTCCGTCTCCGCCAAGCCCCTGGCCAGCCCCCGGGATGTTCTCTTGGTGTCTTCTGGCACCCGTAGCTCACCTAGGCGCCCCTTCTGCCCTCTTCGGCTCCTTGACCTACCTCCTGAAAAAGGGAGGGGGTAGGAAAAGGATTACGGGCACCTTATCTTTTTAATTTGTAAGCCTTCGGGCCTTAGCTGAATCTAGAACTTGTAATCCTCTCTTTCATGTTTTTCATCCTGCATGGACTGTACCCCAAATGGGATGTTTTTTAATGAAAAAAAGAGGAAGCTTGCTACGTTACATCCTTTACTTGTTTCTGTGCCTTGTATGTTTTTACCCTATGCTTCTAGGGAACTTGCCGGCGCTAGCACGCTTGCCGAGTGCGGAACATCAGCAGCCTGCTGGCGGTGCTGCCTCTGGCAAGAAACCTTGTCGGGGCTAATTGCGGCTCACTTGTATTGTTGGGCGGGCTCGAAAACAAATCAAGGGTGCAACTTAGCCCCAAGCCGGCTCCTCCGCGCACAGGTTTTTCACACAAGGCACAGTCATTCAAGGAATATAACTTAGCACTCCTCAGTCCATAAAAGGATGCATGATGAGGGATGAAAAACTTATATGTTATCGCAGCCCCCGGCAACTCTGGCTTGCCGGGGATGAGTCTCGGTACTTGCAGCCCCCAGCGATGTTGGCTTGCCGGGGCCCAGGTGCCGGCGTACCTTTCTTCTTTCTTCTTGTTTCTGTCGCTGCTAGATGCGTCACAGGAACAATCTCTTAGAGCGCGGCAAGTTATTTACTGTAGTATATAACTTTATTCTAAGCAAGGCTTGCTGTGTCATGCCCTTTACTTGGTTCTGTGCCTTGTATGTCTCTACCCTACGCTTTTAGGGAACTTGCCGGCGCAAGCACGCTTGCTGAGTGCGGGACATCAGCAGCCCGCTGGTGGTGCTGCCTCCGGCCAGAAACCTCACCGGGCTAGTTGCAGCGCACTTGTATTGTTGAGCGGACTCAGAAACAAATCAAGGGTGCAACTTAGCCATGAGTCGGTTCCTCCGCGCACAGGTTATTTCATACAAGGCACGGCCGTTCGAGGAACATAACCTTAAAGATTTGAAACTGATTGCACTCTACGGCAATGATTGCCATGTTATATCCTTCATTCTGCCGCTTCCCTTGTACGTCTATACCCCACGCTTCTAAGGAACTTGCCGGCGCAAGCACACTTGCTGAGTGCGAAACATCAGCAGCCCGCTGGCGGTGCTGTCTCCGGCAGAAACCTTGTCGGGCTAGTTGCAGCGCACTTTTATTTGTTGAGCGGACTCAAAAACAAATCAAGGGCGCAACTTAGCCACGAGCCGGCTCCTCCGCGCACAGGTTTTTTCATACAAGGCACGGCAGTTCAAGGAATATAACATGAGAATTTAAAACTGGCTGGGCCCAGTGCTCAGACTTGGATAACTTAGCTTTTCCGTTGTCTTCGTTCCGGCAAGGCTGCACTTCTTGGAACAACGCCAATCGCTGTGTTATCTCCTTTACTTGACTCCATCCCTTGTATGTCTCTACCCCACGCTTTTAGGGAACTTGTCGGCACAAGCACACTTGCTGAGTGCAGAACATCAGCAGCCCGCTGGCGGTGCTGCTTCCGGCAAGAAACCTCGCCGGGCTAGTTGCAGCGCACTTTCATTCGTTGAGCGGACTCGAAACAAAGTAAAAGGGCGCAACTCAGCCACGAGCCGGTTCCTCCGCGCACAGGTTTCCCATACAAGGTATGGCCGTTCAAGGAACATGATCTAGGAATACAAGAAACGACTGCGTTTCTAGCTCGATGGTGCGTCCTCGATGGCAGCGCAACACCCGAAGAGGCGCGCTTGCCGGAGTGGGCATCAGAGCTACGCTTGTCGGACTTAGTCTCTTGTGAAACTGCCTTTGCCTTCTTGTACTTGCCGGTGGAGCTCGATGGTGCGTCCTCGACGGTAGCGCAGCACTCCGAAGAGGTGCGCTTGCCGGAGTGGGCACCAGAGCTGCTACTCTTGCCGGACTTGGCCTTCTTCTTCCCCCGGGGAGCTTCAGTGGCAAGTGGCTTGCGCTCGACTACGGCTGCTGCTTCCCGGTAGATCTTATCGGTGCAGATAAGTGCATCCTTCTTGTCACCTTGGATAGAAATGACACTTATCGGACCAGGCATCTTGAGCACATTGTAGGCGTAGTGAGAGGCTGCCATGAACTTGGCAAGCGCTGGTCGGCCGAGTATCCCATTGTAGGGCAATGGGAAATAAGCAACGTCAAATGTGACCCTCTCTGTCCTAAAATTCAGCTCGCTGCCAAACGTCATTGGCAGTGTGATCTTCCCCTTCGGCTTTCTCCTTCCTGGGTTTATTCCTTGAAAGGTACCAGTCTCTTCGAGCTCGCTGTCGGGGATCCGGGTTTCTTGAGCACTTGCGCGGAGAAATCGAGGTTGAGCCCGGCCCGTCGTCAACCGGCATCTTCGTGACCTTGAGGTTGTGATCGTTGGTGAGACCAACATCGGCAAGCACCCGACTGCGGTGATGCGATCGGGTGATCCTCAACGCCGAAGATGATGGGCGTCTGGACCGCCGGAGGCTTCTTGGCGACTCGACAGACGGCTCCGCTGCGTTCACTTCGCACCTTGCTTGAGTTGGCGGTGCGAGGTGTGCAGTGAGGCACCGCCGTCTATGCACAACACCTCCGTTGCCTTCTGAAACTCTTGGTCATCAGCCTCATCTTCCTCCATCTCATTATCCTCATCTTCATCTTCGTCCTTGTCGCGGCCACGGGGAGGCCTGTCTCCTTGCCACGGCTTGGTCTTGCCGCGGTGCCCTCCCCGGGCGGGAAGCTTCTTGCCGGATCCTCCGCCACCTCCCTGGGCTCTCTCCTTGTCGCGGCGCTCGTACTCAGCTTTCTGTAGCTCCACCATCTGCTCAACTTTCTTGCAGGTTTGGAGGTCATGGCCCTTGGTGCGGTGGATCTTGCAATACCGCTTGCCGGAGCCATCCTGCTTGTCGGCGGCTACCACAGCCTCGCCGGACTCACTAGCTTTGGCCTTGTCGGAGCCGCCTCCGTCGCCGGAATGCTCGACAACTAGCACATCCTTAGCCTTTCTTTTTCTGTTGTTCCGCCTCCGGTTCTTCCTTGCAGGCGGCATCCTCCTTGTCGGATCATACGCTCCCGTAATCTCTCCGGGATCTTCCTCCCTCCTCAGCCCGTGCACACTTGCCGGCCAGGCGTACAGCTTCGGCTGACATCTCTAATCTTGCACGCCGCCATCTCCTCCCTCATCCTCTGATTCGCGCGTTACGATGGAGCAGCGGCGATAAGCTGCGGCGGGGTGGGCGTCGAGGATGTTCGCTGCAATTGGCTGAATCTCTGTATGTACTTGCGCGGGGTTCTCCCTCATACGGGCGAGCAAGTGAAGGTCGCTCTCCGGCCATGAGGCTTGTGGCTGCTGTGAAAGGCGCCGACAAAGCGATAGCACAGTCGCCCACGAAGAAATGGAGTTCTCCGGCAAGTCGTGAGCCAAGATCGGCGTTAGGCTTGAGCACCGGTGAAGTAGTTGGCGAGATCTTCGTCGCGCCCTCGGCAGCCTGCACGCGATGGTGTAGATCTTTGAGAACTCCGGCGGATGTATCCTGCCATCATACTTCTCGACGCGTCGGGCTTGAAGTTCTTGATCTTTGGACCCTTTGGACTTGCCGCAGCTCACGGGTGAGCGTGGGGCAACTTTGCCGCCTCTGACAAATCGCTGGTTCCCTGGCGCATGCATATCGACAGTGGGCCCGGTGGCGCTGGTCAGATTGACGTCGCTTCTCTTCTGCGCTCGTCTGGTCGAGCATCTTCGATGTAAATCGTTCTTGGTGAGCGTGGCGTTGATAAATGGCGGGTTCGCGGGTCCAGCGGCCGCGGTGGAGTTAGCGTCAAGTTGGCCCGGCGAGGCGGCGACCTCGGCCTTGAGGCGGGAGTGCGTGGTAGTGGCACCCCAATGGTCTTATCGGTGTAAACTGCGTCGGGCGCCTTCTTTGAGGCCGATGCGCTCGGTTGCGGGGCTTATCGCCGTTAAGCGAAGCCGATGAGGCTATAAATGGTCATCCTCGATCGTCAATCTTGTGTGGCACGGAGGGTAATCTAAAGCAACTGGGCTTGGGCGGCGCTTCCTCTGCGATCTTAGGTGGTGGTGGCGGCAATGGCGCGAGTGGGATGTCTCGGACTCCCAAGCTGGATTGGAAGGAGCAACACCCGTCCGGGCGGCAGTACCTCACTCGCGCCCGACATCTTTGGCGTGCATGCTGGTCTCGAACATCCCGACCCACCAACTTGGCGTTGCTCCAGCGATGCGGTGCTAGGAGCACCGGGCGTTGTCGACCTTGCACCTCCTGGGAAGGCGTGGTGTCTGCCGCGATGCGCCCGGCGCTTGCGGGGCCTTGTTTTGGACCTGGTGACGGCGTGAGTCCACCGTCGGCGCCGCTCCTCGCCGGCGTCCACTCCTTTGCCCGTTTGCTCTGCGGCGGTGGTAGAATCGATGTACGCAGGCGGCCACCTCCGAAGGCTTCTTCTTTGGTGGCATGTTGATGAAAGGCGTTGATGTAGCGGCGGAGACGGATTAGATGCTCACGACCTCGGCCCCCTACAGGCGCGCCAAAGATGTCGTGCGCTTCTGCGGGGCATGAGCACCTATGGGGCGAGGCCCCTTCTAGTCGAGCAAGGGAGGCGGGCGCGCTTGAGCAGATCGAGGTCGGCCGGCGAAGCAGGCGATTTTACCCGGCCGGAGCTCTCGTAGAGATAAAACTCCTCTGCTGCTTTGTGTTTGTATTTGTTCTTGCTCGAGGCCTTGGCGTGTGGTGGTGTCGAATGAACAGAACCCGGTGTGGAAAAGTTCGAACCCCTCTCGTGCGTATGGGCCTCCTTTTATAGTCCAAGGGGTTACCCGGCGGTGGCAGCGTGGGAAGAGGGGGTAAAGAGTAAAAACACAGGTTGGTACAGCAGTGTCCAGCAGATGTCCGCTACCTAACTCGGCGGGGGGACAAGGGCATTTAATGCCCGTCTGAGTGCGCCCAAAAGTGTGAAAGCGACCGTTAGGCGCCACCGATCGCCACGAAGGCCTCCTTGTCAGCTCCGCTTGCCACCTCGCTCCGCATGGCTGCGCAACGCCTCGCCACGTGCTCCTGGGGTAGCCACAGGGCGACACGTCGTTGGATGCGGCTGGAGCACTGAGTGCATGGTGGCAGCCTTGCGCGACAAGCGCCTTGCATGACCCTTCTCTTGTCGCGCGCGGCACCCTTGCGGTCGCCGAGCTTTAGGGGCAGCAGGCGTCGTGGCAAGTTCTCTGAAGCGCCTCAGTTGGCCTTCCCGGCAAGCTCCTCTTGCCGGGGTCTTTGTTCTTCCCGGCAAGCTTCTCTTGCCGGGGCCTTGTCTCCTTAGTTAATACTTTGTTCTTGAATGGTAGTAATAGGAAATGGCGGAGGGTCTTGGCGGACGCCCCGCGAGCTTTGCCACGGGGTGCTGCGACTGCCCGTGCACAAGTTCGGGGTACTAAGGTACCCCCTACTTTAGTACACCGACACCCGCGCATACCTCAGCCGTCGTTAGCCCTGACCGGATCACCCGGACGGGACTAAGGAGTGAGGGGCTACGTGGCAAGTTAGGCTCCTGAGTCGCGATGCTCAGGAGTCCCCCTTGACGCGCAAACAGCAAATAGGGAGGGGATGGAAGAGAGGATATGTCGTTCTACGTCGGCAGGGCCCGGCCCCGCGCATACCTCGACCGGCATTAGCCTTTCGGAACTAAGGAGTGAGGGACTACGTGACCAGTTAGGCTCCTGAGTCGCGATGCTCAGGAGTCCCCCTTGATGCTCAAATGGGTCTTCATACCCTGGCTCCGCTCGGGGAGGGGCGTGCGACGACCAAGTCCGAGGGACCTGGCTGGGTTGCGTGTGCTCGGGCGTGGCCCGGGCGTAGCCCCCGTGCCCAGCCCCCTTGCACCGCTCTCCCGAGGGGAGGCTTTGCGATGAGGCCAGACACTGAGCTCTGGGCTCCCTGAGGTTGATCTGACCGTGGGCTGCCCTCGATTATTTATCACCGTCGCGAACATAAGCGCTTCGTATGTGTACGGGCATAGCCACTCCTCGGCAGTCACTACAAAAAAATACACTTATGTGATGATACGCGTTTGTCACAGTAGGTCGCGTTTTCTGTCATGCATGTACATTCTGACGATTTTATGACAGAATCAAGATAGTCATACTTGTGCTGTCATAGAAGTGTTCCATGACATTACCAAAATTATCATCACGGAAGTGTCCACTTCCATGACGATAAATCGCGCGTCACAGAAGTGCTTTCGTCAAGGGTGACCAACACGTGGCATCCACCGTAACCGAACGCCGTTAAGCTATCTGGTCGGGTTTTGGATCCGATCACCAGTTAATAGCCCCGACCAATGGGGATTTTCCACGTGTAAAATCATCATTGGCTGGAGGAAACACGTGTCGGCTCATCGTTGGGACAGATGTCATCCACTCATTGGACGGAAGGCGCCTGTGATCGTCTGCGTGGTACGCCCAACAGAGGCCCATTCTATGAAAAGGCGGCCCGTTTGACTTGGTCAAAAGGTGGCGGGCGGCCATGGAAATCCTATTAACGGCTTGTTCGCATATAGCCCATTTACAGGCCGCTAACCCAAGGCCCGTTATACCCTATCCGAATTAGGCCCGATGGCGTCATCTGGGCCATCAATATGATTCCAGCCCGTTTTCGCCGGCGCATGTATGGCCCATGGCGTCTTCGGCCCATATGAGGCCCTATGGAACTCTTGGCCTATTAACTGCCCGTGGTGAAACTGGCCCGTAATGAACATTGTATCACTTTACACCCATTAACGGCCCATGGTGAAATTGGCCCATAATGAATAGTGTATCACTTTATACCCATTAACGGCCCGTTATTCCGTTGGGCCGTTTCTAGCCCATGTTATCTTTCGGCCTTCTCAGAGCCCATTTATTCTTGGGCTCATTTCGGCGATTCGTTTACTTACGGCCCGTTCTTGTCATTTTACGCTTGTGGGCCAAATTCAGCCCGTGGTTACTGATCGGCCTTTGTGGTCCGTTAATATGTTGGGCGTTTTCATAGCGTCATCAAATCGGCCTACTAACAATGGCCCGTTATGGTCGGCCCATGAGCAGACGATTCAACTCTAGCCGTTCACGGCCATATCTGCGATCTGTTTGGCCCATGTTTGTGTCGATCATGCAGACCCGTATAATGCCCATTGATGATCTGCCCGTAGAAGGCCCATTGTTTCTCTGGCCCATAGAAGGCCCATTGTTTCTCTGACCCGTAGAAGGCCTTGTTTCTACAACTAGTAGGAGGCCCGGTGTCACTACGATAAATATTAGCCCATGGTTATTGTGGCCTAGTTTTAAAAATAGGTTATTGCAGCCACTAGCAAACCGCGGAAAAAAAGCGCAATGACTACAAGCAAACAAATAAACAAGACAACAAGGAAATAAATAAGCAAGCAACTAACGCTAGGCTATCACGGCTATTACACATATTACATCCCTTGGGCATCAAAGTTCACCACCGGTGCAAATATAGGAACAAAGCAGCATATCATATACTTTGGTTGTCAAAGTTGGCGACTAAGCGCAAATAAACGCCATGACAAAACAAATCCAGAACTAAACCACTTGAAGATCTCAAGAAACAATATCCTGGGTACCCATAATCTTTGGCAAGATGCTTAGCAAGCTTATTAACTTTCTCTTGTTTGGCGCTTAAATCCTCCAGTAACTTGCTGTTGCACGGAAAATATGCATCTAAATTCTGCAGGACTTCCTCGATCCTTGACTTCTGTCGCAGCACATCGATCGATGTCTTTCAACTTGAAGTTGAGACTCAAGAAGACGAACTGATTGAGCGGCGAGTTCGAAGAGCTTGTGCCAGTGATAGTGGCGATAACTTTCGAACACTACATCAAGACAGGACTTTTGGGTTCCCTCACTTTATCGTCAAGATAGTTTTATCGACTTTCTTGGAGACCAACGGGGATGTCTCACTATCTTGAACCTTATCTGCATTACTTCCTTTACCATTGGATAACGCGGTACTGTTCTCCAATATTTTGTCCGCATTCTAAAAGAGAAACAAGCAGACACATCACATGTTTACCATGTTGTATATGAAACTCATTTTGGTAAATGAGTTCAGTAGTAAAGTGGACAGGATAACAGCATGAAACAAACATATATCTATGTACCATGGTCACTTTATGGTCTATATCATTCTAGTTTTTTTTGCCAAATCAAGATAGAGACACAGTTCAAATAATATTTGTTCAAGACAAAGCAGAATAGACAGAATATAAGTGTGGGTAACTATAGAGCAATAACAACACTTGTAATGTGCATGACATGAGAACATAACTGATTATTCAATTGAAACGGAAATCAACATAGAGCAGGTTACAATAGCAAACCAGTCAAAGAAACAAGTTTAAAACATACCTGTTGCACCATTGGAGTTTCAATTCCATCCTTCAAATTTGAAAATAGTTGGTATGAGTAAATCTGATAATGCAAGAGCAAAGGAGTATGAACCATAGCTGAGAACTGACACGAGAACAAATCTTCTTCTCCTTTAAGCGTTGAGTTGGGATTGGAGTGGTGGTCCTCGTGCTTTGGGCACTCTGGTTCCCTTACTAACTGCTCGTGTTTGGGTGCTCTCTGGTGGAGCGGTCTTGTGTCAACTGGAAGTGGGTTACTATCTGCGGGGTTGGGGTTAGAAGGGGTGTAGCTGGTTCTCTGTCCAACTGGGTAGGGGTACAATCTGCGAGTCTGGGTTATGTGTGGTGGATCTGGTCCTTGGGCAAGTACAACCGTGGTTCTATCTGCATCAATGGTAGCACTATCTTTTACGAAGACCGTGTTGTTACTCCCTTAGATCTGCCATCACGCTCTCCAATTCAAATGGCTGATAAACAAGAAAAGTAATTGAAAGTATAGACATTGTATGATGAGCAGTGCAATGGATAGTGGGGAATAAAAGAGGGCATGAAATAATTCATATTTATGTTGTCTAACCAAACAGAATAGCATGACACAATTTCACATATATGATGGCTAACTAAACAGGATAGCATGACACAATTTCAATTATGGTGGCTAACTAAAAAAGATGGAAAGACATAGTTAAAAATATGAGACTATGTAAACAGGATGACATGACATAACTATATAATGTGTTTATTAAATAGGTTGGCATGCCATAATTCACATACATTCACGGATAGCATGCCATAATTCAAAATATGATGAGTGTAAACACAAAACAGGATGAGATGGTATAACTATATGATGTCTTTATTAAATGGGTTGCCATGCCATAATTCAGATAGATGATGTGTATGTACTATGTAAACATGATGGCATGATATAATTCAAATATATGATTTATATAGTAAGCAAGTAAGAAGATGGCAATCCATATATGATGTAAAAAACTAAGCAATGCAAGACAACATGCATGACATGGGTAATATAACCCTGCCAAGTTTGAGCATAGACCTGAGGAAATAGGACTGGTCATCGGTCTCTGAATCCTCCTCGAGGAGCTCTCTGTAACCAGACAAGATGTACTGCTTGGCAGGTAGCATTATCTGCTCTGAATACCTTGTTTTCACTCAGATACTTCCATCACGCTTCAAATGGCTGATGCAGGAAGAGTAGTTGAATATACAAGCGTTGTCGACAAATGGAACACGTAATACAAAAAATGATAGCATGATATAATTCACATACATGATGATTGGCTAAACAACATGGCATTGCATAATTCACATATATAATGCCTTTGCAACAAGATAGCATTGTATAATTCACATATATAATGTCTTGCAACAAGATGGCAATGCATAATTCACATATATGGTAATTAGACCTTTGAGCAGTGGCATTCACACAAAGCATGTCTAAACTAATCAAATGACATAGCAATGCGAGACACCATACGCACGATATGAGCAACATAACCCTGCCAAGTTAGAGCATACACCTCGGGGGGGATAGGACTGGTCATCTGTCTCCGAATCCTCCTCTGAGTGGCTATCCGTAACCAGCGAGATATGCGCTTCGTCAGATAGCATAGTCTACTCTAAAGACCTTGTTTTCACTCCAGAATTTGCCATCGCCATGTCAAATGGCTGATGCACACGAAAAGCAGTTGAATGTACTAACATTGTTGACAAATGTAATATGTAACGAAAAAAAGGATGGCGATATAATTTACATATAAGATGGTGGCTAAGCGAGGATGGCATTGCAAAATTCACATATATGATGCTGGCTAAACAAGATGGCGTTGCATAATTCACATAAGCGATGAATAAACTAAGCAGATGGCATTCGCACAAAGGATGTCTAAACTAAGCGAGATGACATATTTGATGTATAAAGTAAGCAATGCAAGACACCATATGCATGATATAACCAACATCGGCATGCCAAGTTAGGCGAAGACCTCGGGGGTAAATAGGAGTTGTCTTCTCCTTACGAATCCCCTCGAGCAGATATCTTCCTCTCGATTACAATCCAAAATGCGTGGAGGGGGCTGCCTTTGCGCCTACCATGGGCGACGTCTGCATGAAATTTTATTGCCACGCAAGGCTCGTCTCTTTTGCTCTACATGTTCAGTTCCATTGTTTACAATAAGCTGTCATGCATAGGAATAAAACATAGTGAGATTATGTAAGGAGTGCATGCAGAAATCTAGAGTGATGGTAGCAACTTTGTGGATAGACCCAAAACCAATAATAGCGGAGATAATGGCTTGGTTAAAAATACGAGATAATGGCTTCTTTCTTGTTTGTTTCCCCCAACATGAAACTCATAGTAGACACGGAGATTAACGGATAGTAGATAGATACTATTGATAGCGGCCCGATATGTACCCACAACCATTTAAAAACTCAAGTTTGACCATTAGTTTGGAGCTGACTCGAGTCTAATCGGTAGTAGCATGTAATATTAGCGATGCATAACGTGGCGGACACGAAAGAGTCGACCTCTCTTGCGGACCGTGTAGTCCTCGAGGTCATCTGCTCGGTTGATGATGGTAATGCAGTTTTCATGGCTGCGGGGCGGGAAGAAGATCTAGGCTGCGAAAGACGGTCTGGAGGCGGATCCTCTTGTCTTTGGACCCTTCTGTCGTTGGGGCGGTGAGCTGGGGTGGACGACGGCGCAGCAGAGGCGGGACAAACCACGCAAGGTTTTCTTTGACAACTACCTGTAAGAGAAGTAATTCTGTAAGGGCTCGTTTGAATTGGAGGATTCCAACAATGCAGGGATAGGAAATAGACATGAATAGGATAGGAATGCACATGCAAAATAGAGAATTTAAAAACACAGGATTTCTGCCAATCTGGGTGTTTGATTCACGACAATTGGAAGATCACAGGATGCAAAGAAGCATGGTGAGATTAAGTCAAACCACAAGAAAATGTATAGTTATAATGCTATTATGCTACTATCTCTTAGTCTTGTGCTTCATGAATAGGAATTTGAAAAGGAGGACAAGTGAAAATTAAAATTCCTGCGTTTTTTCTTTCAAGGACACACTAAAGGAACAAATATGTGTGCTCAGTGGACAATATATATAACATGTAGAGTAAAAAAGAGATGCAACAAGTGTACAACCTTTTTGGCGAAGCCATGTCGATCTCAGCATGATTGGGTTGGCCGGTGAGGATGCCCCGGCTGACTTTGCTGTCGAAGGAGGGGAAGAAGATCTTAAGCGTCTCGAGATGAAGCCTGAGGTACTGCTCCGCTGTGATGGAGGGTTTCATCGTTGGAGCAGCTTTGGTGAGTTCTACGACGCTGAGGCTAAAGCAAGACAAGAGAGACAACAAACAACGTTAACCTGAGTGCAATTGTAATAGCATCTCCAATACATGATGTAAAATACATAACCACAAAGTGCTAGATGTAAAATACATCAGCCGCTCATCTTTGAACTTAGTATCGAAACTGAATTTAAGCGTCGAAACGAACTTAAGCTGTCAAAACTGAATTTTCTTTGTCGGCCGAAGCCTAGCGGCAGGTGAGGCTACATGTCGGTCGTGACTTTTTCATCTCTGGTCGGTCGATTTTGCAGCCGTTGGATCTGAAATCAAGGGCATGCGGTTCATCTTCAACCTCCACCCCCTGAGGCCGCTTGACCACCACCGGCCAAACAGCAGCCCCCGCCGCAGCCGTGATCGCCATCCCCGCTTGCCCCAAAACACTCCCCACCGCCGGTCCACCGCCGCCCCAGCCATCCCTCTAGGCCCCCATGTGCCGAGCTTTTTCTCCGGCAATCCCCACACCACTGCCCCGCCAACACCCCGCCACCGCCGGCGACCACCGCCCCCATCCTGAACCCTAAGATCGATAGTGGGGTACCTCTCCGTGAGCCCCCCCTCCCAGCTGGCTGGTTCTTCCTTCACCCGGTGAGCCCCACCCCACCCCTAAAATCGGTGACCCAAAAGTCGATTCGGTCGAGGACCGAGAGCAGCAGCATGAGCAAGCAATAGCAAGAGCACACTAGGCGAGGGGACCGAGAGCAAGAGTAGAGGCGGCGCGTGAGAGAGCTAAGCAGCAGCAGCTCCTCACGATGTGGACGTCGCCCGTCGAGGAAGCGGCGCCGTGGAGAAGTGGCGGCGCGCCGCCGTGGATGGAGCAGCGCCGTGTCGGCTCGGGACCGAGCACCGGCGACCGTGAGATCGAATCAAGAAGAAAATCGGCGATTAGTGTACAACCTCTTTGGTGGCGCCGATTAGGCGCGGCTTCATCGAGAAGCGGTGATGATGATGCTCTTCGGTGGTGCGGTGAAGGCGGCGGTGTGGGAATGGAGGTGGCGCGAAAGATGAGAGGAACGTCGGGGCAGCTCCTTGGAGGTGGAGGGCGGGGTGGCTGAACCGGTGGGACGATGAGATCGACAGCGGATCCTCATCGATGCGGTGGATGAGGCGTCGAGTGTTGTTGTGGGCGACATCGTCGGGAAGAGGCTCGGTGGGTGGCGGACGGAAGGAGGTGTGGGGTTTAAATCGCGGGTTTTCGCGGCCTCGGTGTATGAATGGGTGGGCGGATGGGATGGCGGTGGGGAACCATGGCTTAGAGGCAGCGCTTGTCCGAAATGTGGGGTAAGTTCGAAAGTACCCCCACCGATTTGGCGGTTCTTTCGGTTCAGGGTACCACGGGCATTTTCGTGGGTGATTTCACAGGAGGTGGGAGTTTTCGCGTGTTGTAATTTTGGAATAGCAAAGCGCGGGTTGAGATGGAGGAGTTGTCGAACTGTGAGACAAAGATATATCTTAAATATTTCGGGCTAACAAAGCGCGGGTTGAAATTTCGGACAAGCCTAACGTGTCTTGTACCAAATCAATCGCACTACAAATGTCATTCAAAACTTTGAATTCATGTTATGTTCAATTAAAATATTTACGCTCGTGTATAATGCATGCAACCTACTACTCAAATGAACGTTTTAGTGCATTCCAAATGTATATACTACCGCTTCAATATGAACTAAATTTGAATTCGTTTCTCTATTTGAATAAGATCTACAGTAATGATTGTTGTGAAGTCAAAGCATTTGAATTTGTTTCTCTATTTTAATAAGATCTACAATCATCATTATTGTCAAGTTAAACCATCGTTTGTGTATTATCTTCACAGCACACCACATGATTAGTCTCGAGTTACATATGAACTATGTGTACTATATGAACTCGAACTAGATTTTTTGAATCCACTTTATTTTGATTTCAAATCACATTACATTTCTAGCTCTAGCTAGATCTTCATAATCTAAACCATGTCTCATATGTATAATGTGTTTATCACATTATGTATGGTGCCCGCCCCTCTCGCCTACAAGTATTTAGATGTGAGTTGCAAACACCACACATTACCACAAATTCAAATAAAATGTGAGAATGTTAGATATATAGTATTGTTTAGATTGCTCGATATTTAGTTGTAAGCTGCAAACGCCACACATTATCACAAACTCAAATAAAATGTGAGATTGTTTGATGTATAGTATGGTTTAGATTGTTCGGCATTTAGCTGTGAGTTGCAAACGCCATGCATTATCACATTATGGTATAACATGTGCACAACACGTGTATCACCGCTATATTCATGCATGCAATGTTTAAAACACTATGATCTCCTATTCAAATATATGAATCCGCTTTCATATCAAATTATGATCTTTGTTAGTCTCTTACACCCACACAATCCTCTAACCTTTGTAGATATCACTAACTTTCTCTCGTGCATGCACACGCCCTCCTCGCCCTCCCCCTCCCTCGGCATTCTATCCACCAGGCACATTCATTTTTTTCTTTAGGTCATTCTCCCAGAGTCTCCACAACTCCTTTCCGACACACACCGATCGATAAACCTCTCCAGCTATGCCTGCCTACAACATACACACACCTTCAATCTCCTCCTTTATGTGTCCTTGCCTCGTGTCTCTCATACGGTCAGACACACGTGTAAACCTTCGCCCTTTTTTCATAGATCTCAGAACCGCACACTCCTCCCCTTTCTAGCTAGTAGTTGGGCCTCTCACACCACCTCCTAGCTCCATTCTCTCTGTCTATCCGTCTCGCTGGGCCTTATTTGCCTCTAACAAATGGACGTACACCGACCGATCTCTCGCTATACATATAGCTAGCTAGGTCCTTATAACTCGTTTTTACCCACACGTCGATCGATCTACCTCATTAGTTGTGTCTCTCCCTTCCTCCAACAAACAACAATTGATCTACCGATCTAGTTAGGTTTGCTTACCAAACACATGGTTCCCCTTCATCATCCATGGATGCGTTCCCGACAGATCTATCACGCATGAGCACACACGAAACACATCCCCACTCTTATTGATAACATTGCAGTTCCACCCTCAGTTTGTCTAGTAGGCCTCTCCCAACATCTCCGAGAAGCAACTCCATCACCCATCCAGCACTCTACCCCTCTCCCTCCCTCTCTCTCTCCTCTCTCTCTCTCTGTCCCATCATATTTCCCATCCTTGATTATGTATGGATGTCGTGATCTCCCTCAAGACATAGCTGGGTCTCTCCTTCTCAACACATATCTGAGTCGTTCTACCTCTATAGTTAGGCCTCTGCCTACCCTCCCCCACCCCCTCCCCCACACACACACGATACATCGAGCGCTCTAGTCATGTCTCCCTGCCACACACAAACTTGGCATGTACCCTCTAACGTTCCGGTTGGCCAGTCGCCCTATTTCTTTGACTTGCACACACACACAATTTCGATGGCTCTCTTCATTGATCTCGCACCCACCCACTTGATCCTATCTTCGACTCTATCGATAGATATGACCCCTCCCTCTCTTCTCATGGATTGCCCGACCCTCTATGTATGATATGGATAGGCCTCCATTTCACACACATTACATGCAAAATTTTGTTTGAGATGTCATCGACACATATTCCCACAAATAATTCACGAAATCAACCCCCCACCCCACCCCCACCCCACCCCAAAACAAAAACACTCACTGACAGCGGTTTGTATCTCTCACACACACCCACGTAGGTGGGGATGTGCCTAAAGAGAAGAGGTGCATGCACGGTGCACGTACTCCGTCTCTTTCCCAACCACACCAGCGGGTACACGGTGGAGCTCATTTACATCTGAAAAAAGGCAGCCCACGTGGTAATTTGGCATGTGTACTGGTTGTCCACTTGGTGGAGGGAGGATCGCCTACCACAGGTGAACAAACAAATTGCGACTTAACGCACTATGTTAAATTAAAAAAAGAGGCAAACCATGTGGGGCCTACCTTAGAGGCAAGGCTCTATACACTAGAGTACTTTTGATCTGTCACGTCAACTCGCAGAACAAGGAGAAGCTTGCTTAGTATGCCGTCTCCCCCGCCCTCGGGCGCGGTGGCTCGCAAGATGAGGTGAAGCTTGCTCTGCTGTACGCCCGCTCCCTCGCCCATGCGCGCGGTGGCTCGCAGGACGAGGAGAAAAATTTACTACTCCCTCCGTTTACTCCTTGTCCCTACTACCTTGGTTATAGAGACTATATCATATTGTTTGGAATATATATGTCCTTTAGTAGATTTCAATATGAACTACTAGTACATACTCCAAACACGATGTATATAGGCGTATTTTAGAGTGTAGATTCACTCATTTTGCTCCGTATGTAGCACTCTCCTCGCCCTCGACCCTCGCCCACGTGGTGGGCGTGCAGACAATCATTCGGTCTCATATAGCGAGCGATATATCTTTGCACTACCATTATTGCTCGACTTCGAAAGGCGAAGAGCCAATCGCAAGGTTAATATTTTGGAGATGCCAAGCGCAATGTTAGAGGATAACGAGTAGTAGGTGCCGCATCATTTATAAATAAAGTTTTTTTCTTCAGTGGCACGTACGCAATATGATAGGTTCATATGGAGAGAAAAGGAAACCGCTCCACTATATACATAGTCAAGACGGGCCAGCCTACACGGTTGCTTGTTGGGGTTGCTCTCTTCACACTCTCTTGCACAAAACGACTGTGGCCACATAACTTCCCGGCGGATCACATCCGCTTGGGGAAGGGGTGGATGCTTAGTGTAGATGCGGTGGCTGTCGCCGACGGCGAAATCCCACTATCGGCACGTCCCAATCAGGGGTCCCCACCGTTCTCTCTCACAAAGCCTGTGAGGTTGCCTTTGTCCCTTGCTCACTGCCGCAACGTGGGTGTCGGTGTCAAAACCGGCGGATCTCGGGTAGGGGGTCCCGATCTGTGCGTCAAGGCCGATGGTAACGGGAAGCAAGGGACACAGATGTTTACCCAGGTTCGGGCCCTCTCGATGGAGGTAAAACCCTACTTCCTGCTTGATTAATATTGATGATATGGGTAGTACAAGAGTAGATCTACCACGAGATCGTAGAGGCTAAACCCTAAGAGCTAGACTATGATGGTATGATTGTAATTGTGATCGGCCTTCTAAGGACCAACCTCTCCGGTTTATATAGACACCGGAGAGGATAGGAATTACATGGAGTCGGGTTACAAGAAAGGAAAGATAATATCCGGATCGCCAAGCTTGCCTTCCCATAAAGAAGAGTCCCATCCGGACACGGGCGAAGTCTTTAGTCTTGTATCTTCACGCTTTAATAGTCGGACGTTGTACAGTCCGGCTGTCCGGATACCCCTAATCCGGGACTCCTCGGTAGCCCTGAACCAGGCTTCAATGACGATGAGTCCGGCGCACAGTATTGTCTTCGGCATTGCAAGGCGGGTTCCTTCTCCGAATACTCCAATGTGGTTATCGAACACATAGACCGTGTCTGGATCTGCAAGATGATCTTCACATGGTATAGATCTGATTTGTCGGCAATCTTCGTGCGTCGTGCCCTTGCATCATGGCTTGGTCCAACGCGAACCAACGTTTCTTACCCCACAATGACTCGTGTTACGAGGCAGTTTTATTGGCACGTCCCGTCGAGGCAGAGATCGTGTTCCTCTTATTACGGGATTTTCCGTCAATATGAGCGTGCGTGACCCCACGACGGTTGTTGGTATAACCTATGTGTTTTTAGATAAGCCTCAAATGATCACACCGGGGACTCTTGATATTCACCTTCTTTATAAAGGGGTCGAGACCTACGCCTCTTTTTCACCTTCATCGCGCCTTCTCGCACCTCGAGTTCTAACACCCAAAACCTAAGTTCCACCCCTCCGGAATCCTCCAATATGTCCGGATCTGACCCTCAACGCCGGTGGGTGGCCTCCTCATTTGAAGAGAAGGACATTGCAAAGCTTAGGGAGGTCGGATACCTGACCGCAGATATCCAGCACAGGCTTCCTGCTCCAGGGCAGGTCATCCCTACGCCGGAGCCCAATGAGTGTGTCGTTTCCGTCCCACACTTCCTCCGCGGTTTGGGTTTCACCCTCGATCCCTTCGTGAGGGGGCTCATGTTCTATTATGGGTTGGATTTTCATGATCGGCTCGGGCGCTATCCTCCATATCTCGTCGTTCATTATCATATCGAGGCTTTTCTCCATGTCACCCGCACTTGACATGGCTCAAGAACTTCAATGTGAAGCGAAGATGATCGGGGAGACATGTGGAGTCTTGGAGGTGCCATAATAAGCGGCGTCGACTCCCCATGGCCGGAGGGTTCTTTCCCAGAAGTATCTGATGTATGGTAGCGGAGGTGGTTTTATGTTACGGCCCCAAGGGGCACAAAGTGGGTAGCCGCCCCTGAGTTCTGCTCGGGCCCTCCATCATAGTTGGCATCCTGGACAGATGTAGGACGGAATTGAGGGCCCGCAGGTGATGTACCAGTACTGCAGAACCGCATCCAGGAGCTTCTTGAGAGGGATATCAACCTTCTCAGCATAATGCAAGTGATGTTAATCCGGCGGATGTTGTCGTGCCAACCCCGACCTCTCCGGATGTGGGAGTTCAATCCGGAGGGTCCGCGGACTGTCAAGCACTTCTTCTGTTTGAAGACCGAAGAGATGTGCATATTATTCTTCGGACAGAAAGTAGTATGTCCGGACACCACCGAGGATGCAGGCCTAAGCTGTAATCGCCTAGATACCCAAGTAAGTAGCCTTGATACCGGACACCCTGTTTTGTATTTATCATGACTGTTTGTTACGACAATCATCGCGTCGAGAATGGCTCGGCAAGGCGGAGAGAATCAGGTGTCCGGCACCGCTTCTCGAAGGCTCGCCCGCCCCTACTATGGCCAAGATGCTCGACCGGGTACTCAGCAGAATGCCCTCGGGGAAAGACAAGGGGAGGGACGAAGAATCCGAACCGCACACGCTACGCATCCGAACCGGGGGAATCGTTACCTCCCCCAAGGAGGATATTCAGGGAGGAAAGGCTAAGGCCTCCTCTCCGCGCGGGAAGAAGAGGGCCGCCTTCGAAGATTCGGAGGCGGAGATGCCCAAATTAGGGGGAAAACATCCCCAGGGGGCCTTGCCTTGATGGGCACTATCGGTGTCAAAACAGGCAGATCTCGGGTAGGGGGTCCCGAACTGTGTGTCTAGGCGGATGGTAACAGGAGACAAGGGACACCATGTTTTTACCCAGGTTCGGGCCCTCTCGATGGAGGTAAAACCCTACTCCTGCTTGATTGATATTGATGATATGGGTAGTACAAGAGTGGATCTACCACGAGATCAAGGAGGCTAAACCCTAGAAGCTAGCCTATGGTATGATTGTTGTAATGGTTGTTAGCCCTCTGGACTAAAACCCTCTGGTTTATATAGACACCGGAGAGGGCTAGGGTTACAGTCGGTTACAATGGTAGGAGATCTACATATCCGTGTTGCCAAGCTTGCCTTCACGCCAAGGAAAGTCCCATCCGGACACGGGCGAAGTCTTCAATCTTGTATCTTCATAGTGTGGGAGTCCGGCCGATGATGATAGTCGGCTATCCGGACACCCCTAGTCGAGACTCCTCGGTAGCCCGAACACGGCTTCAATGATGATGAGTCTGGCGCATATTGTTCGGCATTGCAAGGCGGGTTCCTCCTTGAATTAATTCATAGAAGATTGTGAACACGAGGATAGTGTCCGGCTCTGCAAAATAAATTCCACATACCACCGTAGAGAGAATAATATGTACACAAGTTCAATCTGCTGACGTATTTTGTGGCGTGACGTCACACCACTACCAAGCCTTTACTTGAATCGTTTTTACTATACCACCTCAGTGCATTTAGCGAAGCGGTTTCCATGGCACGTCTTGTCGTAGCAGAGATCGTGTTCCCCTTATTCCGGGATTCCCATCAATACGGACATGGGTAACCCAACCGCGCCCGTCGCCATGCCTCCTCTATCGAAGGCGAGTCCCAAATGGTCACGGGGACGGCTCTTGGTATTCTCCCTCTTTATAATGGGACCAAGGCTCGTTTTTCTTCAATCCTCAATTGAATATGCCCTTTGCTCCGAGTTCCAACACCCAGAGCCCCAGATTCGAGCGCTTCGGACTTTTGGCAATGTCCGGCTCCGACCTACAAGGCCGGTGGATGCCCTCCTCCGTCACAGAAGAGGACGTGCTAAAGTTGAGAGAAGCCAAGTACATGACTTACGAGATTTCGCATAGGTTGCCCGCCGAAGGGAAAGTCATCCCCACTCCCGAGCCCGGCGAAAGCGTTGTGTTTGTGACCCACCTCCGTCGGGGTTTAGGCTTCCCGATGGATCCTTTTGTGAGAGGGCTCATGTTTTACTATGGGTTGGAATTCCATGACCTGGCTCCGGAGTCCATCCTCCACATCTCGTCATTCATTGTCGTCTGCGAGGCCTTCCTCCCCTTTACCCCCCGCCGGTTTGTGGCTCAAAACCTTTAACGTGGAGCGAAGATGATCGAGGGCGCTAAGCGAGTCTTGGAGGGGCGGTTATAGCAGGAGGCCGATGCTCCATGGCCCAAGGGCTCTTTCAAGAGGAGCTCGGCTTGTGGCAGAGGTGGTTTTATATTACTGCTCCCGAGGGGAGGCGGCCGCCGCCCATCTTCCGCTCGGGACCTCCACGACGGCTGATGTCATGGGTCGACCAAGGGCTCAGCGGGGGCCATCGAGGGCGTGCCCCTATTGCGGGGCGGTTGAGACCTCAAGCGAGGAGATCGATCTGGTCGTGGTGATGCAGGTCATGCTGATTAGGCGTCTTACGCCTGCAAATGTCGTCCTCTCGGCTGGGAATTCAATCCGGAGGGACCACGAATTCTCAACACTTCATGGGTGCGACACCGTGGAGATGTACAAATTGTTCTTGGATCACAAGAGGTGTGTCGGAATTGACCGAGGGCGTCGGCCTAAGCTGTCGCCGGATACACAAGTAAGTAGCTCGTGTGGGACATACCGTTCGTTTGCATTTCTAGGATTTGCCTTTTAACCAATTGTCCTCACGAGCAGGAGTGGATAAGCATAAGCAAAAGCGTCTGATGTCGGCCCTCCTCCGGAGACCGCGCGGATCCGTCTTTGGTCGAGGATCTTTGGAGGTTGTGCCTTGAGAGGAAGGCGAAGGGAGAAACGAGAGGAACTACCGCCTCTACCAAGGAAGCTTTTGAGAAAGGGGATCGAGAATCCCTCCTTCCAAGGAGAAGAGGACCGCTTCGAAAACCGGAGGCCAAGGCCTCGGCGGGGAAGAGATCTTCACGGAGGGTCCTGCGTCAGGGAGGCCCGACCGCACTATCTCCCTAAGGAATCAACCCTCGGTGAGCCGTAAGTAGAAAAAGGGGAGTTTTGTAATAAGGGACATCCTATTTGTGCTTACGAGGATAACCTAAGTTTTTACCTTGTAGTTCGGATCTCCGTCCTTCTCGGATGAGCTCGTCTTGAGGGACCTTCGTCCGGAGATGATGGAAGCGA
Organism: Aegilops speltoides; assembly: GCA_021437245.1. Taxonomy (NCBI): domain Eukaryota; kingdom Viridiplantae; phylum Streptophyta; class Magnoliopsida; order Poales; family Poaceae; genus Aegilops; species Aegilops speltoides. The sequence continues at coordinate 415,895,461 of CM038144.1, forward strand.
GACATCTCCATCTGCCGCACCGTCAAGTGGGGGGCGGGCGACCTGAGTGTCATCACGGAGGTATCCCCAAGTCGGAAGGGCGAAGAGTTCGGCACCAAGCGGTGTATGGCGGGGAGTGAAGGATGCTGCTTGAGAGGGCTTCTATCTCGAAGATCACCGTACATTGATGAGTATGGTGATTGGAAGAATTTCATCCGCCCGGCGGGTTGCCGATGCCGCCCGAAGTTTCTTTGGCGGGGTTTGAAATGCGTAAAATGACATACCTTTTGCAGTTTGCACATAAAGCGCATACTGTATAGATAGTAGCCCACGAGACTCGGTATGTTGTCGAAGGCGGCAATGATGCCGAGGATCATAATCTCATGTATTAATTCTCGCCTTTCCTACGGTGGCGGATAGTCCGATGGCAAGCGGACTGATTGAGTGCTGAACTAAGGAGGCAACTTCGGCGTTGCTGGATCACGGACATCGCGTTGTTCAATAAGCGACTTGATGAGTCGCAAGGTAGGTTGTTTCTCCGTGGTCACCTAGTAAGGAAGCCGAAGCTCACTCCTTACAATATGTGTGCTTGATGCAGATGGTGCTGCTACTGTGGAGGACCTTGGCGAGCTTGCTCGATCAAGGAGCGAGGCGGGGAGGGTGATCACGGCTGCCTCGAAGGCGGCGAAGAGCTAAAGCGAAAGGCTGCTCCTTTGCCCGAAGCGAGGAGGAGATGGCGAAATGGCGTGAAGTGAAAGATGTTACCGACCGCTATGAGGTTCTTGAAAAAAGCGCCCGGCGGAACAAGAAAGCTGAAGAAGGCCACCGCCAAAGCCAAGGATGCCGATTACGCAATGAGGGCTATAAAGGAGGGCTGCGTCGGGCGGAGATATTGCGGTGGCAAGCCTTTTACTGCTGTGCGAGGAGGTTCCTGAATCTGAAGTATGCTCGGCAGCTGGCTGTGGGGTCCAGTGGATCCTTATCTGGATTTAGCGGCGAGTGCGGCAGATGCCGTTGTGCACTTCCGAAGTCAAAAGGATCACGAGACGAAAGAGTTGTTTTGGTCTCAATTCCATAGTCTGGAGCATTAACTTCCGCTGACCGATCGGTTGGCTGAGTGGGCTGAGCTGAATAGACTGTCCGGACTTGCCATGACGGATATCGTGGCTCATATGCGACGGATAGGCCCAAGCGAAAAGTTATTTTGGCTTATTGCAGCAATTCCTTGAGGCGGTGCCGCATATCAAAGCGATAAGCGGTCGACCTGCATAGAGGGTGCGGATGGCCCTACGCCCGTGTGAAGACATCTTTGGGCGGCAATGGATTCCACCGATGTTGCAACCGGGGTTGGAGACGAGCGGTTACCGCCGAGAACTATTTTGGGAAGTTCTGCGGGTGCTCGTGCAATAGAGTCGCAGTGCTCAAAGTGCATATGCACCTAGGAGCCAAAGGCAATTACCGTCAAAGAATGTCATGTTTAAATGATTTCTATGATTTGTAAGACGATATATATAATATAAGTGCTTTTATACTTGTGCGTTCAAGTATTGAAATATCTCTGTCTGGCCGTTAATGTATACTTGTGTATAACTTTGAAAGATGGCGATCTTGACTTGAGCTATTACGCACATAGTGCGGGGTATTTAAAAATAAGCGCATTTTCACATAATCCAACGTCTTGGTCTGTGAAGGAGGTGGTAGCATAACAAGCGAGGCAACCGGACTATAATGCTTTATCACTTTCACTTAGCCATAGGAGTTCGAGGTGGGGCTGCGATATAGCCCCTAGGGGCACCAGCGCTCTCGAATTCGGGGCATGTATGTGCTGACCGGAAATGGTCGCCGTCAAGCGGAGAATTCTAAACATTCGGTAGTCGATCGAGTGGTTGACGGTCTCTCGCTGTATCATAATGATCGGTTTCGGCTTTCTCTCTGAGGTGCTCGCCCGGCGAACCGGGGCACAATTGCGATAGTTCTTCGGTGCGCATTAGCCGATGATCTGAAATGTAAGGCAGCAAAACATAGGGCGGGCAAACCCAACATTTGACCAAAGACATGATTGGAGCTGATGCATATAAGGCCTAACTCGAGACGCCGAACACTCCCTAAGGTATCCGGTCTGTATGATAACGGGCAGAACAATGCCCTAAGCCCCTAGTGTCCAGGTACAGGCGAGAATTTTTGGTGTGGCCGATGCCAAAATGCCATCCTCCTCGTTGGTTATGGTAAAAAACCGTGGGATATGAATCAACAAGAGACAGTAAGAAAGGTTTACGCAGGGTCTTAATCTGAAAAGAATCATTGCGACGGGTCCCTGCTGCACGTCTGTGTCTATGTCTCTGTTGTGCCGTATCCTGGACGGGTGTGCACGTTGTTCATCTATAAAAAGAGAGGAACTTAGCTTGAAAAGAAATCGTGCAAAAAATTTATTGAAAGCAAAGTATGAATGAATGAATAAAGTTGAGCTTTTAGTGGCTCTTTATTGTTTGTACGCGCAGCCCCTTGTGAAGGGGTATCGGCTAGGGAACCCCTAGTTTATTTGTGCCGGACTCGTCTAGCCGTGTCCGGGGTCTTAAACGACCTTTTAATGAGATGATGACGTGTGGACCGGGCATTTTAAGTGTAAGAGACGCGTAGTGCGGTATTGCATTAAAGCGGGTGAAAGCTTCACGTCCCAATAGTGCTTGATGTCTACTTTTGAATGGGACGACATGGAAGATTAGCTTTTCGCGACAGAAGTTGTCGGGTGATCCGAACACAACTTCTAGTAGTAATGAGCCCGTGCACTTGGCGTAAGGGCCTGGCATAACTCCTTTGAAGGAAGTGCGGCTATGGAGAATTTTAGTAGGGTCTATCCCCAACTTGCGGATTGTGTCCGGATATAGCTTGTTTAAATCGCTGCCACCATCCATTAGGACTTGTGTAAATTGTAGTCCGTCGATTATAGGATCCAATATCAGAGCAGTCCATCCTGCGTTTGAATATACGGAATAGTCCGGTGGTGAAAGTAATTGGTTTCAACATCCAATCTCGGGGTTCCGCTGGGGTGGACCGTGCGACACGTACTTTAGCGGGTGCCGCACTATTGTTCCGTATTATCACATGAAGTGAGTTTACTATTTTGACTTCTTGTTGGAAAGTCTTTTGTTTTCCGGCGCTCTCTTTGGTGGGGTTCGCCGTCATCCTCGCTTAGCGCGTTGAGCCTTGTGTTCGGCGTTGAGTCGGCTGACTGTTTGAAGACCCAACAACCGGTGGGTGTGGTTTGCGAGGCTTCGGAGTCTTGTGGATTTGACATATCCGATCCGAATTTTGTTTAAGTTGGATAGCTCGTCCTTTGTTATCCTCAAGAGCGGTGTTTTGTTGTTGACGTGAGCTTTTGAATCGGCGTTGACCGCCGTGTTCTTTGGGCTCTTTTCTTTATTTGGCGCTGGTCCTTTCTGCGCCATGATTTTCCGTTCCATCTCGATCTCGGATGTACTCGGGTCGCTGGTCTTGCATCTTGCTAGCAAGCTATCTTCCCCAGCATAAGCGGGTCATGAGGCTTGTTAGCGCGGCCATTGTTCTTAGCTTTTCTGGCGAGGTGTGCGGCGAGCCATTCGTCTCGGACGTTATGTTTAAAAGCTGCTAAGGCTTGGCGTTGGACGATCGACTATTTGGTTCTTTTGGTGAGAACCTGTTCGAATAGTAGCGCTGATTCTCCGGGCTGTTGGGGTAAGTGACTTAAATAAATGCGCATCCGGAGGCAGACATAAGTCCCGAAAATTTGCTCTAGCGTGCCCTTGAGCTCTTCCCAACTTCAATGGTATTTTACGGGAGGCTTTTGAGCCAATGCCGAGCTGGCCCTTTGAGCTTGAGGCGAGATATTTTATGGCGTGGAGATCGTCTCCTCTAGCCATATGTATGTGCAGGATGTAATCCTCAATCCAGACTCTGGGGTCTGTTGTTCCGCCGTATGCCTCTATGTTTACGGGCTTGAACCCCGCTGGAAATTCATGATCCAGCACCTCATCGGTGAAACATAGTGGGTGTGCGGTGCCCCTGTATTTGGGTGTGTCGTTGTCTTCGAACACTCGGCGTGTTGTGTTACTTCCAGGAACCCTCTTTTTTGGCCCATAAATGGACCTGACCGGGCCATCTATTTTGCGAGGATCATGTGCCGGCTTGTGTGCGGCGCCGCTTGTCGCTCTTGGCCTATTATCTGGTCGTCTATCCGGCCAGGCGGCCTCTTTGTTTTTTGACTGTGGGGGCTCTACGGCCTCCTCGTCGAAGTCGTGTAGCAGCTTGCGCTTCGGGTGGCTCTTTGTTTGGTGGTTGTTGCCATATTTGTCCATGGTCTTAAGTACTTTGCTCCATCTCATTACGAGTATGTCTTCGCTGTTTTGAGCTTCCGTTTACGCTTCTTGGACTTCTTGCGATGGCGACAAGCCTTTTGTGAAGGTTCTTATGCTCGGTGGTGTGTCGGCGTGAGATCGTCTGGACTATTGTTTTCATGGGGATGGATTGATTATCCGATTCATCTGTTCGGATGGTTGCTTGGTTGCATGTTCGTTTGCCTTTGGTTTGCCTGCTCTATGGCTGGGTCATTATAGTGATGTTGTTGTGTCGGCGGGACTTAGGCGGCGCTTGCGTCGCCGTTTTGGTTGTTTTAGGAGAATTATCCCGCGCGTCCGTTGTTCCTCGTTATCGCTTCCTTTTGGGGTGTCCACCATGTATACATCATGAGTTGAGGTGGCTTTCGATTGCTCGGTATCGCTGGTTCTTGAGTAAATCTCGGCATAAATCGTCCATACCGTCGATGTCTTGGTCGTAGTCTAACATGTCGGTTAGATAAATCAGCGATGGCTACAAAGTGGGTGGTGGGTGGGTTTTGAATTTCTTCATCGTCGCATCCCAACCGTCGACCTTGATCTGGCGAGGTTCTCGATAACAAGAGATGTTTTAGCGAATTGAGAATGTCGCCAAAGGGTGAGTGTTGAAAGATGTCGGCGGTGAACTCCATGATCGGCGCCCTATCGAATTCGATTGGTAGAGGCGCGGGAGGTTGAGTCCGGCAAGAGTCCGGCACCTCGAGTCACGAGCTTTAGAAGGACAAGGTCGGTGTTGGCTCCATCGGCTGTAGAGATTGCAGCTCGAGGCGGTGTCCAGCCACATCCTCGTCTGTGATCGACTCTGAACTAGGGGTCGGGGCGGACTCATGTCGCGACCTCGATTACCTTGTCCGTGGCGAGCTAAATCATGCCCATCGTGCGGTCGGCGCTCGGTTGTGGTTTGAATCCATCGAAGATCAAGTCTCCGCGGATGTCGACCGTGAAGTTTAGGCTTCCAAATCTGACTGGCGGCGGGCGTAGCTTCGATCTGCTCGGATGGGCGAATTGGCCCGATGCAAAACCGCCCGAACACGAAGATCTGTCAGGGAGAAAAGTCTCACCACGGACCGCGTGGTTGTTGATGATTGAAGGAGCCATCAAGCCCATCGGTGGCGACGGAGGAACTCTCAATGAAAGCACCAATGTCGATTGTCAAAACCGGCGGATCTCGGGTAGGGGTCCCAAAGCTGTGCGTCTAGGCGGATGGTAACGAGGAGACAAGGGACACGATGTTTTACCCGGTTGGGCCCTCTCGATGGAGGTAAAACCCTACTCTGCTTGATTGATATTCATGATATGGGTAGTACAAGAGTGGATCTACCACGAGATCAAGGAGGCTAAACCTAGAAGCTAGCCTATGGTATGATTGTTGTAATGGTTGTTAGCCCTACGGACTAAAACCCTCCGGTTTATATAGACAGGAGAGGGCTAGGGTTACACAGTCGGTTACAATGGTAGGAGATCTACATATCTGTATTGCCAAGCTTGCCTTCCACGCCAAGGAAAGTCCCATCCGGACACGGGACGAAGTCTTCAATCTTGTATCTTCATAGTCTTGGAGTCCGGCCGATGATGATAGTCCGTCTATCCGGACACCCCCTAGTCTAGGACTCCCTCAGGCACCCTCACCGCACCATGCCCTCCAACGGGCCAGACCTGCACCGAGCTGTAAGTCAATCTACGATCCGAAGGTACTGTGTTTCTACTAGATCAATAACCAGGGTTCAACTTTTTGCCGTCCGGCCAGCAGCTCCTCTCAACAGGGTTCGTCTTTGGGGGACCTTCCTCCGGAGATGATGGAGAGCAAGACCCCACCCCCTTCTCCGACTCATGAAGTGGGCGACGCCGAGGTGTCGTCACGGAGGAGTCCGGATCTGCCGAAGGCGGAAGTCAATCCGTCAGCCGCTCTGCACCTAGAACATTTGGCTACAACGAGGGGCGATGGAAAGTGTCTGGCGCAGTTCGATGTCCGGCTAGACGTACTGACGGGCTTGCTGGAGCAAGCTGTGCTCTCGGAGGAGCACCGCTCATTAATGAGCGTGGTGCTCAAGAAGATTTCATCCGCTACAAGAGGGTTGAATGAAGCATTCACAAGCCTGCTCAGAGGCTTTGAGGTACGTGACGAAGAATGCACTAATTCTTTGGCTGTGAGGCACGCGGTAGGTGTGCTCCATATAGATAGTAGCCCCTGAGACTCCGGTTATCTGCCTTAGGCAGCAAACGGAGGATCATAAACCAATGATTCATGTTGTAAATATGTGCGATTACTGTGGGTCGACGCGCGTATCCGTCCGTTGAAGTTGCCGGTGACAAAGGCAAATTAGGTCGGTTGATGCCAATATCACTCACGATGAATGGCAATTTGGATAATTCACAAGGCATGTGTTACGTCTTTCCATTGCATAGGAAAATATTAAGGTAGCACATATTAATGTAATATGTTAGGACTGCGGATGGTCTGCTGCCATGGAGGCCACGAGGCGGAACTTGCTCTAGCCAAGGAACAAGCTCGGGTGAGCAATCGGTTGCCCTAAAAGCGGCGAATTGAAGCGAACAGGCTGCTCATCGCCGAAGCGGGGAAAAATAGCGAAATGGCTATCAAGTTAAAAATGCAGTGACGGTATGAGCTCTGAAAAAGAGCATGAGGATAAATCGGTGACTTTGAGCAATGCACTTAATGCCACCAAGGAAATACAGACCGAGCTCGAGGGTGCGGGAGGAGCTTCAGCAGGCCGGTAAAATCGCGGTGGGGGCTCCTATTCTTTGCGGACGAAGTTCTTGATCTGAATCGCTCCTGGATGGGCTGGAGTTGGCGGGCGCCCTCTGTGGACTGGCGAAAATCTGGTGATCTTTGTGGAGTTCTTCAAAGATCGGGGTGAGAAGGAGGTGGAGAAGCTTTTACAGTCGCAGTTCAATGCTCCCTTTCGGCCGTTACCGTTAAGTGATCGGATGGCTCTTGTGGCGGAGCTTCACGGGCTGTCGGTCTTGCAATCTGATGCGTAATAGACCATCTTTGGCCAAAGGGCCTAAGCGGACAGATTACTTGGGGCCGTGCCTTGGATCGATGCCATGAGGTCGGAAAGCGCGCATAGAGTCTTGCGGATGGCCCTTGCCGCATTAAAAGCGTATTGGGCGGATATGGATGCCACTATGATAGCGTCTCGGGATCGGTGGGGGGCAATATCGGCGAGCACTACCTGGCGCGAGTCACGAGAGGGTGCCCTTTGCTATAAGTATGATGCGAAGAATCTCCTATTCGAGTTTGTCTGAAAATATGACTGTGTCCCCTATGTGGCCGTTTATACATACATACATACATACATACATACATACATATATATATATATATATATATATATATATATGTGTGTGTGTGTGTAATCCGAAAGTTAGCAGTCGTTGGCTTTATTTACGCATACAATGCGGGGTGTTGTGAAAAAATGTGCTTACTCACTCTTTATCCAACGTCTTGGTCCATTAAGGAGGTGATCGCACGTCAAACTAGGCAACCAGACTATATAGCTGTAACACTTTCGCTTAGCTGCGGGATTCTAATGTTGGGGCTACTATGTAGCCCTGGTACCTCAGCGTGCATCCGAATCTGGTAGCGTATGTACATGGCGGAAATGGACCTTCGTTAATCTGAGAGAATCCTAGAGATTTGGTGAGTCGTCAGTGGTTGACGGTCTCGTTGTATCATAATGATCGATTTTGGCTTTCTCTCTTGAGGTGCTCATCCGGAATAACGGGGCACAATCACAGTGGTTCTGCTTTGGCCACCTTAGCCGATAATAGCGGGCGTAGGCGGCAAGCCGAGAGCTAAACAAACCCAACATTTGACCAAAGACATGATTCGGAGCTGATGCATACAAGGCCAAACTCGTGACGCCGAACACTCCCGAAGGTATTCGGACTTTATAACAGATGATGGGCTCAAGAATGCCCATTCATTATAAACCCTGTGCTTCCAGGTACGTGCGTTAATCTGTCGTGGCAAAATCCAAAAACGGCAGTATCCTCTATGGGTATGGAACCCATGGGATGGTTAAACAACAAGAGGCAATAGAAAAGGTTTACACAGGGGCTTAATCTAAAAAGAAACATGTTGAACGGGGCCCTGCTGCACGTCTGCGCCTTTGTCTCCGTTGTGTCGCATCCTGGAAGGGTATCGTGCGAACGTTGTCTGCGGAAAAGGGAAACTCATAGAAGAGTGGAACGTTAGTATGCGATGGATAGTAAAAATGTAAGATGTTGGCCTGCCAATAAGGTTGAGCCAAGTGTGGGGCTTTATTATTAGCCCTTGGTATCCACGATAGGATTACATATACGGTGCCCTGGTTTGATATGGGCTGCCAGACTCGTCTAACCGTGTCCGTGGTCTTAACGACCCGTCATATTTTTGTTAGAGGCCGCTTAGGCCGTCGTGTGTTCCTCTGTGCGCGAAGAGCGCTCTGTTATTCTGCTAATGGTGATGACACCACGTGGGCCGGGCATCTTGAGTGTGAGGTAGCCGTAGTGCGGCAATGCGTTGAAGCGGGTGAAGGCCGTTCTTCCAAGCAATGCTTGATAGCTGCTTTGGATGGGTGCAATTATGAAGACTAGTTCTTCGCTTCTGGAGTTTCCTGGGGAGCCAAATGTTACCTCCAATATGACGGAGCCCCTACTGTAGGCTTCAACACCTGGTATCACCCCTTCAAAGGTGGTGTTAATCTTGCTGATTCTGGATGAGTCTATCCCCATCCTGCGGACAGTGTCCTCATTTAAATTGAGACTGCTGCCACCGTCCATGAGGACGTGGGTGAGGTGGTATCCGTCGATTATTGGGTCAAGCACCAAGGCATCTGATCCTTCACGCCGAATACTAGCTCGGCCGTCCAGGTGATCGAACGTGATCGGACAAGACATCCAGTAGTTAGGTGTGGCTATCATGGGCTCTATATCGCGCATGTCTTTATGGGCGCGTTCGTGCCTTCTCAAGGATGTGCGAGTTGTGTGGATCATATTCATTGTTTTAACCTCTGGTGGGAATTGTTTCTCTCCCCCAGTGTTCGGCGGGCGAGGTTCATCCTCGTCTTCACTTGGTGTTTCCCTTCCCTTGTGTTCGGTGTTTAGTTTGTCGGCCTGCTTGAAGACCCAGCACTCTCTGTGCGTGTGGTTATGAGTTTGTCGAAGTGCCATGAATTTGGCACGATCTATCGAGAACTCTGTTGAGGTGGACAGATCCTCTTTGCTGCCTTTAGATGGCTTATTTTGCTGGTTAGGTCAAGAGCCCCTGAATCTGACATTAACCGTTGTGTTATCCGGGCTCTCCTCCTTGTTTTGGCGTTTATTTTTATTACGCTGTGGCTTCCGTTGCCATCCCTTATTTGGATGTCTTTGGGGTCGCTGGTGCCTTCACGGGCTAGCCAGCTATCTTCTCCCGATGCAAGCGGGTCATAAGGCTTATTAAGGCTGCCATTGTCCTTGGCTTTTCTTGTCAGAGGTGTCTGGCGAGCCACTAAATCCCAGATCTTGTGTTTGAATACCGCTAGGGCTTCGGCATCCGGACAATCAACGATTTGATTCTTCTTGGTGAGGAATCTGTTCCAAAGCTTTCGGGCGGACTCTCCAGGCTGTTGGATTATGTGACTTAAATCGTCAGCATCCGGAGGCCGGACATACGTCCCTTGAAAATTGGCCCTGAAAGTGTCCTCGAGTTCCTCCCAACTCCCAATTGAATTTTCAGGGAGGCTTTACAACCAGTGCCGAGCTGGTCCCTTTAGTTTGAGGGGGAGGTATTTGATAGCGTGAAGGTCATCCCCACGAGCCATATGTATGTGCAGGATAAAGTCCTCGATCCAGACCCCTGGCGTTCCGTCGTATGCCTCTATGTTCACAGGTTTAAAGCCCTGTGGGAATTCATGGTCCAGTACTTCATCAGTAAAGCACAGGGGGTGAGCAGCCCCTCTGTATTTGGACGTACTGTGGCATGGCGTCGGCTGTTGTTGTGTTCGGTGTTTATTCCGAACTGGTGTTTGGTTGTCATAACTTTTTTGACGACCACAGTCCCCCGCCGGGGTGTGTCCTTTAGATCCGTAGATGGACCTAGCTGCGCCATATTTCTTATCCAGGTGCTCACGTAGATCATGCGCGTCTTCGGTAGTTTCTTTATTGCGTTTGTGAAGTGGTATGTCTGGTCTCCTGGTCGTGTTACTTTTTGGTGGAATGGCCTCGTCGTCGAATTCTGGCATTAGCTTATGTTTTGGGTAGCTCTTTGTGTGGCGATCATCGCCATATCTTTCTTCAGTGTCTAGCACTTTGTTCCATCTGCGATTGAGTGTTTCCTATGCGGCTTTAAGCCGTTGCTTCTGCCTCTTCAGACTTCTCGCTGTGGCCATAGCTTTCTGTGGAGGTTCCCTCGTTCCACGCGTTCTTCCGGAATGATGAATGCGTCATCGTCCGGACTGTCTTCTTGTCCTGGGCCGGTTTGATGAACTCATCCCTCTGGGTCATTGTCTTCGGGCGTCTTCTCCGAACTATGCTTGGTGTGACCTGGTTTGTCCTGCTCCATCGCTGGTTCCGTTTGGTCGTTGTTGCCTTCGGGGTTGACCAGAGTATCCATTCTTCTGGCACTCATGCTGATATTTTTACTGTTGCTGGATTTGGAACGGCATCTACGCCATCGCTTTGGTTTTTGCCCAGGGGTTTCATCTTCCGGATTGTCACCGTCATCTTCCTTGGGTGTATCCCCCATGTATATGTCATGTGACGAGGCGGGAATCCGGTACCCCATAGATTCTGAGTCTTCTCCTGCATCGTCGTCCATACCGTCGATGCCTTCGGAGTCGAAGTCAAGCACGTCGGTTAAATCATCAACCGTGGCTATCAAGTGGGTGGTGGGTGGGTAATGAATTTCTTCGTCGCTTTGCTTCCCTCGGGCGGACATAGTTTAGCCGAAATTCTCTGTCAAGAGAATTTTAAATGAGTTTAGAATGTAAGCCAAAGGCGAGTCTTTGAAAGATATCTGCTGCAGTGAACTCCATTACGGAGCCCAACCGGGCTCGGCGGACTCGAGGGCCTTGGATTGGAACATACAACGGGTATTAATCCGAGTGCAGATTCTGAGCTCCCTCGAAGTGAGGCATGTGTTCAGCTCCATCGCCCGATGAGGCGCGGCCTGCGAGGCGAGGTCCAGCCCTCCGATCCTCGAGCGGCGCAACCTACCCGGTTTAGGTGCAGGAGGCTTCGCGGGTGATATCCGAGCATCGTCTATGATAGAGTCTAAGCCGTGCTCATCGTGGTGTTACCGGCGCTCGGCGTAGCCTGAATCCGTTGAAGATCAAGTCTCCGCGGATATCATTTGTGTAGTTCAAGCTTCGAACGACACGGTGGCGGGGCATAGCTATCGATCTGCTCCAGGTGGCCAAGCGAATTGGCCCGCAGTGTGAATCCGCCGAACATGAAGATCTGTCTGAGGAGGAAAGTCTCACCTGGACAGCGTCGTTGGTGGCGATTGAAGGAGCCATCGAGCGACAGCGGACGGCCTGAGAGGAACTCTCGGTGAAAGCACCAATGTCGGTGTCAAAACCGGCGAGATCTCGGTCTGGGGTCGATCATGCATCAAGGCCGATGGTAACAGGAAGCAAGGGACACACATGTTTACCCAGGTTCAGGCCCTCTCGATGGAGGTAAAACCCTACTTCCTGCTTGATTAATATTGATGATATGGGTAGTACAAGAGTAGATCTACCACAGATCGTAGAGGCTAAACCCTAAGAGCTAGCCTATGATGGTATGATTGTAATTGTGATCGGCCTTCTAAGGACCAACCTCTCCGGTTTATATAGACACCGGAGAGGGCTTGGGTTTACATGGAGTCGGATACAAGAAAGGAAAGATGATATCCGGATCGTCAAGCTTGCCTTCCACGCAAAGGAGAGTCCCATCCGGACACGGGCCGAAGTCTTGAGTCTTGTATCTTCACGCTTCAATAGTCCGGACGTTGTACACAGTCCGGCTGTCTGGATACCCCCTGATCTAGGACTCCCTCAGTGGGCAGTTGCCGCCTCCCACCGTTCTCTCTCACAAAGCCAGTGAGGTTGCCTTCATCCCTTGCTCACTGCCGCGACGTGGGCAGTTGCCGCCTCCCGCCGCCCTCCTTAAGGTTGAGCTACGTCCCTCAGGTACAACTCCCTTTACAGCCGGCTTGCACCACTGCTCCAGCTTCCCACATCACTCCCTATGGATATTTCTCTACTTCTTTGCCCTCATACCTGATACCTCTATTGTCTTCTACATACTGTATTTGTGATGAGTTTATGTCTCATCAACTAGTCCCAGTAATCTTATTCTAATCACGCTTCTTCAATTTCTTTGCCACAAGGATGCTCATCTCGATTTTGGTGAAACTGCACAAAATGATCTGATGGTCAAAAGGTTGCAAACTTCATTTATTAGGAAGCTCGAACGTTGCCAGCAAATCAAAGCCTGGTCAGGGTTCACGGTTCAAGGGCTAGGGACTGCATGGATCATTTTTTTTCTTTAGCTGTCTCTGTTCCAAAATAAGTGTCAACTTTAGTAGTAGTACAACTTTGTACTAAAGTTTGCACAAAGTTGAGACACTTATTTTGGAACGGAGGGAGTACATATTTGCTATGATCTGTAAATCAATGAGATGCAATAGCATGCATGTTAGTCTCCTTTGTATTTGATGAAATGTTGCAACGGGCAACCTTGGACGCAAGATACATGTAACAGAAGCTGGAAGCTTCATAGCATTGTACAAATTTATCTCGCTGATAAATTACAGTACATACTATACTTGTACTTCCTCCGTTCCTAAATATAAGTCTTTGTAGAGATTTCACCATGAAACACATGCGGATGTATATAGATGGATTTAAGTGTAGATTCATTCATTATGTTCCATATGTAGTTCACCTAGTGGAATCTCTACAAAGACTTATCTACTAGTAATAGCTAGCCCCCATTACTAGGAATTCTCTATCCTCTCCTTGAGCCACATCATCAAAATTGATGTAGCTGTTAGATGAAGTAAATTAGTCCATAATAGTCGTCTAATCTAGACGTTGAGAGGCTCTGCACTAAGCCACATGCAAGCATGCAGAAATACCGTGGCACATGCATGTGAGTGGGTTTTAAATCACATCAACATGTCTGCATGCAAGCATGCACCGGTAGCATGCATGCAAGTGAGCTTTTAAGTCCCATTAACATGTCAAAAAGAAAAATATAATCCCATTATGCAGTAGGAGTTGGCTAATCTTTTTTCCTTACGTGGGATTATCTAAATGATGATGGGAGTTTATTTAGTTTGGCTACCACATTTGTCATGCGGTTATGGAGTTTTTTTTAGTTCTATGAAATCGATAATTTTGCGTAGAGAGATATACCTGCATTCATGACAGCAGCGAGGACTCATCTAGTACTATTTAGGAACGAAGGGAGTACTATGTAAAGAGTTAGGTGTCACACGGTGATAGTGTGAGGTGGGCCATGTAATCACTGAGCCTGTGTGTTATCACTGCTCTTGCACTCCTCCGCTGTACGAATGGAGAAAATTGTAATCTAGTAGTAGTAGTAGTACCTCCTTTCACCGAAAGCGTGGGACATCCAGCAGTCCTACCACCTCAGTAATAAAGATCAATGAGCCGTCAAATCACATAGACCCAGTGATAAGTTGGACGGACAAAGCAACCATCACTCTTGCGCCGATGAGAGTCGCACCCCTTCTGCCGGGCATGAATGCGGCACCGATTCTTTGGGCGGCGGCGGCCGTTTCAAGCGGGAAGGCGTGGGCGATGGAGGGGCTTTGGGTGGGCGAGCTGGTCGAGGCGGCCGTGGCAGCTGTCCGCATGTCCCTACCGGACACGCCCGGAAACGAGAGGATGCACCGACTCTCGCGGCTAAAATCATACACTACACACCATCTCTCTGTAGGAGTAGGTCGATCTATCGCACTCTCTAACACACACATGCTGTTAAACACACAGACGCACCTTGGTCCCGTTGCACCTTCTAAGTTGACTTTTTACACCTAGACGGAGGGAGTAGTAAGTTATACGAGATACGGTGGCACACTGACTTAAGTCGAATACAAGTGCCCAAAATTTGTGTGCATGTTATAATAAGGATTCATTTAAAATAGTATGTGAGCAAATAGAGGGATCAATTGGATAGTGTTCCCGAGCAGTAGCGAGATGTGTGAGGTAAGATACACATTGGCGCTTTTAATTTTCTTATTAATTTGTTTGTTTCACCCTCATTGGTGGGACCCAGCATTACTACGTGGAGAGAGGTAAGGTGACTAAGGCTGCATTATTTTTACACCACTTGTGGATAGTCTTACCACCAAAGCCACATGACACGATTATGATTGAAATCCCAATGACTCACACACACACAAAAAACACGGCATGCTTGTCACACGAATGCGAGGAATGTATAAAGGTTATTTTCCTCTCGTTGAACATAATGGGAGGGTTGTGTAGCTGGTTAGCCTGTTAGCTCATCAAACTTGAGGTCTCGGGTTCGATAACTACACTTGAGCATAATTTGTGCGGGAGGATTCTTTGACTGGTCAAAATGTTTTCTAGGGTTTGCACGCTTCACACTCTCTCCGATATATATATATACAGCTGGAGCCTCAGCGCTTGTAGTTGCTCTCTTCACACTCTCTCGCCCTCTCGAGATCTAAACAAGACTTCGTTGGCCTCTCTCTCCTCCTTCTGCTGCTCAAAGAGCCGGCAGGATCCATCCGCCGAGGAAGGAAGGAGGCTTCTTATTGTCATTGTCGTGAGGAGGAATCCACCGGCGCAGCTGTTCACTTTCCACCCAGTGGCGGCGTGGGAGGGCCTCCGACCCCTTCTTCTTTGCCGCCGTCCCGTCGCCTACTGAACCACGCCCCAGGAACCTTAAGGTATAGTTTACTTACTCCACATGCATTGCTCTAGCTGCATGTATACCATGAATCTAGGACATGGTTCAAAGAGGAAAGGAGTGGGGGAAAGTAGTGGGAAAAGTTGTATATAGCATGAATCTAGGACATGGTTCAAAGAGGAAATGAAGGGGGAAAGTTGTATAGCATGAATCTAGGACGTGGTTCAAAGAGGAAAGGAATGGGGGAAAGTAGTGGGGAAAGTTGTATCGCATAAATCTAGGACGTGGTTCAAAGAGGAAAGGAAGGGGCAAAAGTACTAGTTCAAAAAGGAAAGGAAGGGACAAGGCTATAGAGTTTGAGCAGGATTAGATTTGCTGCGCTCACATAAGGAAAGGTGTCTAAAGATTACAAAACTGGGACCAACACAAATATGCTCCTTGGTTGTTTGTTCTTTGTTGCAACGGACTGTGCATGACCACAGTACATCGGTAGATGCACATGGTGCTGGTGCGTCCACTGTCGTGTGCAACTCATTAGCTGTTGTTAATCTAAGGCCCTATTTGGTTAAAAACTCCCTAGTCCCTACCTGCTTGGTTCCAGGGACTAAACATGGACTAGAGGTTATTAAATGACATGCTAAAAGACCATGTTACCCCTAGTAATGAACTAATAGAAACAAGTTGCGATGTGTGGCAGGGGCAACTATTGGACAAAGTCCCAAAAAGACTCCCTCGGGGTCTTCTTTCTTTAGTCCCAAATGCCCACTTTTAGCCCCTAAAAGTCCCTCCTGTTTGGTTTAGATGGGACTGACACGGAGTTTTTTTAGTCCCTACACCAAAATGTCCCTGTAAACAAACACCCTCTAATAATGTCGCTGGAAAATTGATGCAATGCCACAGTTAAAAGCAAATTACATGTTTAACGAATTTTATTGTTAATATAATCTCTATGTTAATACTAATCAATGCCACCGTTTGAGAAATGCTACTGTCTTGCTTTCTTTCCCATTTAGATAAGGTAGATGCTTCTTTTTGTTGGCTTCTGTGATGTCCACCGTTATTGATCACTAATTGTTTCCTTTGCACCTCTGTGTAAACAGGGTTATCTACTTCACCTCGTTGCCATTGTGACCTTTTGTTGCACTGCACAAAACACTTTTGTTTTAAGAGTGTTTTGTGCAGTTCAACCAAAATGTCACACCAACAATGTTGCTTGATTGCTTGATCTTAGTGGAACTGCACAAGAGGAGATCCTACTTCCTATCCGTTAAGGCGAATTCGGTTCAGATCTTCTTCTTGTGAGTTGTTTGAATTCCGCATCATGAGAGGTCAGTACTAGCCTTCTTTCACATGATTCTGCAGTGTGCTTTCATATGTTGTGCTACTTGTACGATAATGTTGCTTGATTTTAGTGAACTGCACAAATGGAGACAAGACTTCCAATATGTATGTGCACCATAATATCCCATTGAGGTAATATAAGGATATTTCACAACTACTGGCCTGTATTTTGCCACTTTCATCAGAAAATTAAGTTTAGTACTATACTTGTGCTCCCTAATTGACATGCCAAATCTTACATTGAAGCGAAGCTTATGCATTATTGAACCAAGTGATGAAGGGAAGAACAAGCGGAAGAAAAACAAAAATCAACTCCGGGTGCTGTAATGAAGCACTGGAACTGTGATGACACAAGTAAATATATAGTTTTGCATCTTAATTTATTACTATGGCTGGAACGAGAAATTGTTTTGCAACTGATTTGATGCCACTCTTAATGTAATACGTAATTATCTCTACTTGTGCAAACAGGGATCTTCTTTGAAGATACCATATATTTTAGTGGAACTGCACAAGAAGATGTTGGAAACATTAAACTAATCGAGGAGTATATAGTAAGCATGGCCACCACCGTAGATAGCAACGGATTGTTCCGGAGAAGTGCTTCATCTGTATGCTCTACACAATAAGCCTCCTAACAAAGGTTGGTACTCGCCCATTGATTTCATCCATATGACTGAGCTTTGTCATCTCTATTGGTGTTGTGCTACTATTTAGATAATGTCATGAAAAAGTGGTATTGTCCTTGAGAAGTGCTTCATCTGTGCTGTTTTAAATATTTCCTTTCTTTTTTTTGAGCAAACAGGGATGCTAGAATTTAGTACTCCTCTTGTCTTTGCACAACAGGATCATCTTCCTCTGAAGAAGAATATGGAGTACGTGAAGTGACTAGTTCCGATTATGTCAGGATGAAGAAGCCCTGTCTATCTTCTCATCAGAAGGAGCAGTTGAAGGATGGTTACATTACTCCCCACAAGACCAAACTAACTTCAGCTCAGAAGGACTGACAAATCTCCATTTTTTTGCTCGATCTTGTGAGTACAATGTTGTTCTAGGATTCTTTCGGTGAGTTCCATTTTTCTAAAAGTGTGCTCTACATGGACCATGTATGTGCCTATTGAAACTGTCAATTCATAGTACAGTTTGCTTTATACTAATCACTTTTTTGTATTTGTGCAAACAGGGGAGCTCAGCTTGATTTCAATGGGAACTGCACAAAATGTTCATCAATACATCGAATCATTCATTTCCTCCACAAGAAAGGAGGTGCCGATAAGTTCAAGGCGTTGCAACATATAAGGGTGAAATCATACAAGCTACGTGCGAATTTGGTTGATTTTGGTGGAACTACACGAAAAGAACAGCTGGTTTATTTAGCACGAGGTGCCATGTCAATGTCCGAACTGATGGCAAACCCTGCCCATTCCACAATCGTAGGCGTTTGATATTTTGGAATGGGACAACCTTGTCAAATTTTGCTCATTGATTTTAGCAAGACATGCGTTTGATATTTTCGAATGGGACACCCTTTGAGGTCAACAGCGTCGATCAATTTTTTCTTTATTCTTTAGTTGTGAAGTAAATATTGCCTCTGACATGTGAGTCGCTGAGATGCATAATCATCGATTGTTTTGAATGTTCTCTATGAATTGCCAGGCATGTGTGTTTGATTGCAATGTACAGAAATGCTAAAAGGCTGCTCAAACTCTTTGTACTCCTTATGTTCCTTTTTACTTCGCACATTGTGAAAGTGCATACTTTTTTGAAGATTGGTCAGAGTAGAGATACTTTGACTATAGACAAAACTTGTATGCAGACTAGAAAGGACCGGAGGGAGTACATGTGAAACTGCTGCAAACGAGGTGATCACCCTGGGAATAATGCTAGTACGTATTGTTTTGCATGTTCATCCAATGCCGATGATACAGAATTGAACTAATCGAAATAAATTCATTCATACGGTCGGATTTCATATAAACATGCGGATTTCATTACATTTCATACATTCTTCAACTAAAAGGGGCACTTGGAGGTATAATTAATTAACGAAGCTACCCACTGTGTCCCTTGAGCGAGCAGAAGCATCAGTAACAAGCTGCGAGTGCAGTTGCGTAAATCGACATGTGGCCTATTGGGCCCACGTGTCGATCGACCAACTACACCAGCGATTAAAATAAGCAGCGTTCTTCTCCAGCGCAGCTCTCCGACTCCACGTCGCTGCCAAGAAGCTAATAGGCCGTCAATGGTCAACCCGCCTAGCTTGGCTTCAACTGGAGGGTAGCAACGGTGACCTTACTTGGACCCGAGCGGCGGCGACCTACCGTGTTCTACTCTTCCTCATTTTCTGTGTGGCGCAGCCTTGTTGGCAGCAGGGCGGGGCCTCGGCGGAGCCGGCGATGTCCTCTGTCTCATTGCCGGCGGGCGGCGCCTCAGCAGAGCGGTGAAAATCCCCCCCCCCCACGTTGCCGGCAGGGTGGGGCCTCGGCTGAGCCGGCAATGTCCTCTGCCTCGTTGTTGGTGGGGTGGGGCCTCGACGGAGCCGGCGGTGTCCTCTGCCTCGTTGTTGGAGCCGCGGGGCCTTGGCGGAGCCGGCGGTGTCATCTGCCTCGTTCTTGGCACCGCGGGGCCACGGCGGAGCAGGGCCTCGTTGACGCCAGCGGAGCGGGGACTCGTCGGAGCCGGCATTATCCTGTGCCTCATCCTCGGTCTCGCCAAACACCGCCTCGCTCGCTTCATCGCCCTCTTTGCTAGCCTCTTTGTAGGCGGCCGCAGCCTCCGCCACCCGCATGCGGTACCACCAGCCCTTGAGGCGGCCCTTGCGGGCGGAGCGGTACGAGTCGAGTAGCGCCTCCTGCTCCGCCCGCTCCGCGGCGATCTGCTTCTCCGTATGCAGGTGCTCCTAGAGGAGATGGTGATTGTAGGCGGCGTCGGCCTGCGCCTCCCGGAACTGCTCCTCACGCATCTGCCTCACCCTGTCCATATATTGGGCACGGGCCTCATCGATAATCATGGTGCAATGCACCGGCGAGGATGGCGCGGAGGAGGGGGTTGGCGCCGGATCGTCGACTACCATGTTCTCCATTGGGACGTCGTTGTCACTGGCGGAGCTAGACAAGATGTGTTGGGGGGGCCAAACAGGAAATGAGGATGTTTGCAGGGGGCAGAAGACATTATTTTTCTTAATCTAATCTTCCCTTAAAAAATCCCATGTAGTTTAACCAAAGTTGGGGGGGCCACGACACCTGCAGTAACCAACGTAGCTCCGCCGCTGGTCGTTTTCCTCCGGCTGCCTGCCGGCCAGCCGGTCGGCAGCAATGGCTGCCATCTCCTTGTGGTCCGTCGCCCGCCCGTCCCGAAGAGCGCTGGAGCGCGAGGAAGCCATGGTGGGCAGTAGTAGTGTGGACAGGAGAAAGGGAACGGATGAGGATGACTGCGGCTATGGCTGGCGCAGCAATTTATATAGCAATGGTGGGCGGGCGGAGGGACGGACGTGTGGCGCCGGAGTAGCCGCCTCGGCAACCGCATATCATTAATGTGTGCGGCAAATGGACGGACGGACGGTACTTGTGTCGTTTGAAGGCAGAGCAATCGCCTGCACCGGGAAGCGAAGCGGCGGTATTACTTTTTTGGTGTGAAGCAGCGGGCGAGGAGATGACTTTACTTGGAGAGGATGATAATGGAGACCCACCAGGTCCATAGCCTCACGTACGCAAGTGCATCCTTATTTTATATATATATATATATATACTATAATTTATTTTGCTTCCTCCTGGTTTACTGACATCACGGTCCCACACCATTGTCAACCTATGTACTCCCTCCTTTCCGGTTTATAGGGCTTATCTCAAAATTTTAGTTTTTCCATTTTATAAGGCACAATTTGGTTGTTTTCCATCACATGTTCAGATTCCGAGGTGCATTAAATCATTGCATGCAAGTATTAAGAGAAAATTGACTAATGCATGTACTTTATGCATGCATGCATTGCAATTAATGCATTGATAAACATAATTTTTTGAGGATAACAAGAGCATTAATTAGGTGCATTTACAAAACTACAAAAAGTATTCCACCACTCGCCATCTACCTTGATTGGTGAGATTGTTGAATTGAGCATTATAAACCGGAAAGGAGGGAGTAGTCAATAAACGAGAGAATTGCACAAGAAGCGGCGACAATTTGGGACCAAGCAGCTCGAGCAGTATTTGTGTTTTTGAGGTGTGAGCAATGCAGAGTTTTTTGATGTTTAGCCCAGATATTAATTTTTCTCCTCTGAACAACAACGAAAACATTGTTGCAGGTATTAACTGGGCGGGCTGTGGCCCATCTAGCCCAGCCCAGATATCCAGCCAGATATTATTTTTTTTCAAGCTGAAAATGGCTAGCCCAGCTATACTTTTTTTAGGAATACCCAGGCAAGGTCAAGTTGTTATTCTCCGCCCCACTGGGCTGCAAATCTTTCCTAGGAGGGATGCATTAGGCTTAACAAGAAAATGGGCTTTAAGAAATAATAAATGGGATGTAATTATAAAAACTGGGTAGTAACTATAAAAAATGCACCAAACACGTGATTACTTTACAAAATATTATTTTTTGGATATTGTTGCGAGCGCAATGTTTCGTTGGATTTTTACGTAATATAAATTTGTATTGAAATTGTATTTAATCTGACTAGAAATTTCGGGATAAAATATTCGGATCCCATCAAAATGTGGGAAATTTTATTGAATTCTGTTTTGAATGGTTGGTTGAAATGGGTTATACTTTTAACAAACTGTAAATGGGTTGTAGTAAATTCCATTAGAATTCAAAAATGGACTGCACATTCTTACAAATCTCAAATGGGCTATAAGTTCTCTGCCACACACTTCTGGCCTTACTAAGTTGACGTGTCCCCTAAAAAAATAGAGTTGACGCGTATACAAGGCTTTGTCAACTTATAGTCAACACACGGTTCTAGCAACAGTGGTCGTTGGATGTCCATCCAATGGATGTCGTGCTTCTTCTTCAATCTCAGATATTCTAGCTTCACCCGCCCAAAAAATGATTCCTCCCCCTGACATTCGGGGCGCACCATTTTGGAAGCTGACCTGTGGGCCTACTAAGTTGACGTACCAAGGGCTTTGTCAACTTAGTCAATATAAACGATTCTAGCTGCAGTGACCATACGACGTCCAACAAACGGCCGTCGTGCTTCTTCAACCTCTGGTCTTCTTGCTCCAGCCGCCCAAAGCAGCGCCGGCCGTGCCGCCTGCTCCTGCCTCCCATGGTCGGCTATGCTGCCGCGGAGGCCTCACCGCTCCCCACTACTCCCACCGCTGGCCAGGCCATCCCTCCACTCACCCACACCCCCTGTTATTCTGCGGCGACGGCAGCGCAATCGAACTGGTGAACCCTCGTACTCCTCTCCACGTGTGCATCCACTGCCGCGTCTTCCCCGGCTCCGCGTCGTCCCCTTCCTAGGCCTCGCAGTTGTCCACCGCGGTGGTGCTCTCGGCGCGGCGTGGACAACGTGGTCAAGGAACGACTTCCATCGGACGTGGACTGTACGTGGAGAGGCTGACAGCTGGGTCCACGGCAGCCGCAAGGAAGTGCCTCCTTATTATGTGCAAAATAATTATTCCTCCACCTGACAGCGGGAACCCACCGGGCGGGCCACCGTATTTCGCGATAAAAATGATTCGCCCCCTGACTGCTAGGACCCATGAGCTACATCTTCGCACGCAAGGAAGTGCGTCCGGGAAAAAAACGATTAGCCCCCCTCACTGCTGGGACCCACCAGCTACATCTTCGCACGCAAGAAAGTGCGTCCAGAAAAAAACGATTCGCCCCCCGACTGCTAGGACCCACCAGCTACACCTTCGCATGCAAGGAAGTGTGTCCGGCCAAAAAAAAACGATTCGCCCCCTTGACTGCTGGGACCCAGGAGCTACACCTTCGCACGCAAGGAAGTGCGTCCGGGCAAAAAAACAAAACGATTCGCCCCCCTGACTGCTGGGACGCACCAACTACATCTTCGCAGGTAAGGAAGTGCGGCGGTCGGGACCCACTGGTGAAGCGTGCGTGGCGTTGTCATTCTGGTCGCATGACGTATGCGTACATATATCTTTGGTCGATGTAGAGGCGCGCGCGTGTCGTAGTAGAAGCGCATACGTTGTCGTAGTAGAAGCGCGCACGTAGCATGTACCGCGTCGTATAGCGGCGAGTGCAAAAAAAAAATCTGACGCCGCGTATGTGTACATCTGGCGGGGTCTCGAATGCATACTCATGCATACGTCTGGCGAGGCTCGTGTACATGGCTGGGTCGGAGCGGAGAAAGCGAAGTGTCGTAAATGCGTGTTCATGGGGAGGCAACGAGAATCGTCATGTTCGTCGGGAGGCAGCGGGCAGCGTGGGAGCCAACCGGCTGGGTCGAGCGGAATCGTCGTCGTGTTCATCGGGAGGCTTGGGCGGAGCGAGCGATGGAAGCGAGGCTGGCGTACCGCTGCGGAGAAGCGGACCTCCTACATTGAAGCGGGTCTGTTGATCGGGAGGTGTAGCGTACCGCAAAGCGGAGAAGCGGACCTCCTACGGTGAAGCAGGGTCATGTTGATCGGGAGGGTGTGGCGTGCCGCAAAAGCGGAGAAGCGGACCTCCTGCGGTCGGCAGGGGTCTGTTGATCGGGAGGTGTGTGGCGTACCGCAAAAGCGGACCGAAAGCGGACTTGTGTTGGGCGCTTCTGGCAAGCAGGGGTCTGTTCGCCGGGAGGATGTGGCGTATCGCAAAGCAGGACTCCACGGGATCTGTTCATCTCCACCATCGACCACCTCCAGCCTCCACGGGCTACCGTCGACCTCCTCCAGCCTCCACGGGCTCCTGTTCATCCAGCCTCCACCGCGCGCTACTCTATCGGCTACTGTTCAACCACCCCTCCACCATCTACTGTTCATCCAGCCCTCCACACCACGGGGTCCTGTTCAACCAGCCCTCCACCGTCTACTGTTCATCCAGCCCTCCACCAGACCACGGGGTCCTGTTCATCTAGAAGCAGCGCCCTTGCTCCTTATTCATCAACCCCCATAGCGCTCCTTTGTTCACCCAATCGATCGGCTTGATTAGCGGCAGTAGAAAAGAATCGCTCGATCGGGTTGATTAACGACCATCGATCGATCGCTCGGGTTCGATGTAGCGTAACTGCGGTCTGTCCTTCGGTTTCGATTAAAGCCCAACGCCTCGCTCGGGTTCATTTAGAGCCAGCGCCTCGCGCTACGCGCGTCGTGTCACGAGAGAAAGCGATGCATCGCTCGGCCTCCGACCTCCCGCCGTAACCGGGAACTCCCTGAAATTTTCCTCCCCTCGCTTCTACCACGGTTTTTACTGTCATGGGCGGCCCAAAGAATGTCATGCAGCTGCGTCTCCGGCCGCCGGGGCGAAAAGCCCATTTTCTGTCATGATTTTTGTCATAAGTAGGAGCCCACCACATCTATGATGATACGGGTTTTGTCACAATGTCGTCATAGAAGTGTCATATGTATGACAGAAAAAAATTCGTTCGGCCCAAAATGTCACGGATGTGTCTTTTTTGTAGTGAGTGTCGTCAGCCAGTGCGGAGCATGGTGCTTCCACTGGTACGTGGGAGGGGGTCTCCCCTCCGGGAGGAGCCCCCGAGGTGTGTACAGCCCTGCCCTGACACGTGGTCGGCACGGTAGGGATATGAGAGGTGTGTCTGGGCACCCGTGAGCAGTAGCAGGACTCACGGGGCCCTACCTCAAGCGGGTTGTGCTGGCTCAGGGCCTTTGTCGGTGGTACATTCACGCAAGGTGGTTAAAATGCAAATGCTCTCGTCCTCAGTCTGGCCTCGAGCAAGCTCGGCCGCTTGTTGTATGCAGTCGTGATGCCATGGACAAGGCCGGGGTGAGGTGGAGAGCGAAGAAGCTCTGAGTCGCAATGCTCAGCGCCCCCTTTTAGCGATGCAAGCGCTTTGCATGAGAGAGGAGAGGCCTATGGTAGGCAGCGGACGATAATCATAAACAGGTTAAGCATGAAGAAGTAAATCAACTTAGATAGATGTAGAAAGGCACACGCCTTTGGGTGGGAGCCCAAGCGGCTTGGGGATGATCTGACCGAGGGCACTCCCAACAAGGTAAGTGAAGACATAAGCAAAATGGATACATGCCGCGGGACGGACCCGCGACACGGGAATGATGTTGCCACGAGGGTCCTCCGGCTGAAAGCGAAACTTGAGAGAAGTCACGATACCATTGCGAGGCGAGTGTCGGAGTGGCTGATGGTGCGTGGTGAAGAAGCCAATCCTCACGACCCCTAGGAGCTCCGAGCCTTGGGAGGCTCGGGAGGTCCGGGCGGCTTGGCGAGGTCCATCTCCATTTCCTCCTGGAGCACGCGATGCTTGGCCACCTGAGCTTCCAGAATACTGCTCATCAGGCACTAGTGGGCAGCAGCCGCGTTCGGCAAGCCGAAGGGCATGCGAACGTAGCTGTGCGGTGGACCCTCGCATCGTCCCACGCGCGAAGGCCAGAAGCGGTCTTGTGATGCGATTCGATTAAGCCCTGGGTAGTCGATGCAGACGAGCAGCCCGCCATCCTCGCCTGGATGGAGAGCTACGCTGGGCAGGCGGTGGTTGACGCGCATGACTCTCGATTCCTGCAACTCCTGAGCGACCTTGGTGATGAACTCCGAGGTTGGGCCCTCCTTGCCTCACGCCTTCTGAGGAAGCGTGATGTGAAGCACGCTTCAAATGGTGCCCGGCGCCTCCCTCGTGATCTTGGCAGGTCGGTGGCTCCCGGGAGAGCCCCGAGCCTTGCGAGGAGGCGCCAGGCGCGCCTCCCTATGCGACGGAGGTGGCGCCCTTGGATGGGCGCATGTCGAGATCTGGCGCCTCCGGAGTGCACGCCTCCTGAGGCCTTGAGCAGCGGCGTCTTCTTCTTCTTGGGGTTGCTTGGGAAGGTTTCCCTCTTCTTTGTCGGCTCCTCGATTGATCACGACTTGGAAGGCGCTCGAGAAACACCGCATCCTTCTCTTCACAGGGGACCGTGATGACTCCGCCACTTCCTGGCATCTTGAGGACATTGTAACCATGGTGAGTCACTGCCATGAACTTGGCCATGGCTGGATACCGGAGGATGGCATTGTATGGCAGGCGAATGTGGGTGACGTCGAAGTCAATGAGCTCGGTATGGTAGTTCTTGCGCTGCCCAGAGGTGACAGGGTGTGTGGCCTCAAGCTTGGGTAGGACTGCATTCACTTCGCGAGCAAACTGCTTGAAAATGCACTGAGAGGCTGGGGCCTAGGCACCGCCCAAGATGCTAGCGATTGCACGCGGCTCCTGGAAGCCCCCAGCCCCCTCGTCCTGATGATGGTCGTCATTCCTTCTTGGTGGTGGTGGCAGAGGAGGAAGCCCTGCGTTGCCTTGCGGGTGATCCTCATGAGGCTGGTCCCTCCAGGCCCCCTCGCGAGGCTGGTCCCTCCAGGCCCCCTCGCGAGGCTGGTCCTGCTAGTGGTCCTCGTGAGGCCACGCCACCCTTGGCGAGGGCCTCGGTCGTCCCATCGTCCTCCACCTCTTCATCTGCCTCAGCCGTAGCCCCGATCGTTGCGCTCGGGGCGTCGACCGACACGGCCTTCTCGCACGGCCCTGAGCTCTTGGCATTCGTTGGTGTTGTGGGTATGGAGGTCGTGGTACACACAATACCGACTGCCCTTGGACGACTCCGGTTGATCCCTGCCACGCTTCATGTCCGGCTCTGCTGCGAGCACAGCTGCTCCCTTGCGCTTCATGTCCTTGGCCTTGACTTTCTACTCTTCTGGATCTGCAGCTGGGAGCTCGAGAAGGGAAAGGCGTCCCTCCTCAGCCCTTGCGCACTTAGTCGCCAGGTTAAACAACTCCAGAGACGTACACAGATCTTCGTGGATTGCCAGCTCCTCCTTCATCTTGACGTCGCGGACGCCATAAGAGAAAACCGAGATGATGGCCTCCTCGGTCACCTTGGGAATCTTGAGGCGAGCGCTGTTGAAGCGCTGGATGTACTTCTGCAAAGTTTCTCCAAGTTGCTGCTTGATGCGGCGCAGGTCACCCATGGCTGGCGGACGGTCGCGAGTGCCCTGAAAGTTGGCGATTAAGTGAGTGCGCATCTCGTCCTAGGAAGAGATCGTGCCAGGGGGCAGGTTCAGAAGCCAGGTGCGGGCACCGTCCTTGAGTGCCATGGGAAACCAGTTCGCCATGACCTTTTTGTCCCCGTTGGCGGCTTCAATGCCCAGCTCATAGAGCTGTAGGAACTCTGCGGGGTCGGCAGTGCCGTCGTAGCAAGGAGGTAGGTCAGGTTTGAACTTGCCTAGCCAGGCTACACTGCACAGCTCGGTGGTGAAGGCGCGGCAGCCTGCGGTGGCCACCGGAGCTCTCTGCTGATGCGGGGCTTGAAGGAAATATGCCCTAGAGGCAATAGTAAAGTTATTATTTATTTCCTTATTTCATGATAAATGATTATCATTCATGCTAGAATTGTATTAACCGGAAACATGATACATGTGTGAATGCATAGACAAAACAATATGTCACTAGTATGCCTCTACTAGACTAGCTTGTTAATCAAAGATGGTTATGTTTCCGACCATGAACAAGGAGTTGTTATTTGATTAACAAGGTCACATCATTAGTAGAATGATCGATTGACATGACCCATTCCTTAGCTTAGCACACGATCGTTTAGTATGTTGCTCTGCTTCTATCCATGACATATACATGTTCTGTAACTATGAGATTATGCAACTCCGTTTACGGAGGAACACTTTGGGTGCTACCAAGCGTCACAACATAAGCTGGGTGATTATAAAGGAGTACTACAGGTGTATCCAAAGGCGGATGTTGGGTTGGCGTATTTGAGATTAGGTTTTGTCACTCCGATTGTCGGAGAGGTATCTCTGGGCCCTCTCGGTAATACACATCTTTGAAGCCTTGCAAGCACTACAACTAATGAGTTAGTTGTGAGATGATGTATTACGGAGCGAGTAAAGAGACTTGCGTAGCGAGATTGAACTAGGTATTGGATACCGGCGATCGAATCTCGGGCAAGTAACATACCGATGACAAAGGAACAACGTATGTTGTTATGCGGTCGACCGACAAAGATCTTCGTAGAATATGTAGGAACCAATATGGGCATCAGGTCCGCTATTGGTTATTGACGAAAATAGTTCTAGGTCATGTCTACATTGTTCTCGAACCGTAAGTCCCATGCAGCAAGGTTTCGATGGCGGTTATTATGAGTTTATGTATTTTGATGTACGAAGAAGTTGAGTCCGGATGTGATCACGGACATGACGAGGAGTCTCGAAATGGTCGAGACATAAAGATTGATATATTGAACGGCTATATTTGGACACGGAAAGGTTCGGAAGTTTCGGAGAAAAAGGTCTTGGGAGGGTTACGGAACCCCGGAGAATATGGGCCTTAGTGGGCCAAGAGGGAGAGAGAGGGCCGCACCGGGAGGTGGCGCCCCCAGTCCGAATAGGACAAGGAGGCGGCCCCCTTTCCTCTCCCTCTCCTCTCTTTCCTTCCCCTTCTCCTTCCTAGTTGGACTAGGAAAGGGAGTCCTACTCAACTAGGAGGAGGACTCCCCTCCTGGCAGCGCCTATAGGGCCGGCCAGCCTCCCCCTCCCTCCTTTATATCTGGCGGGGGGCACCCTAGTACACACAAGTATTGATCTACGGATCGTTCCTTAGCCGTGTGCGGTGCCCCTCCACCATATTCCACCTCGGTCATACCGTCATGAAGCTTAAGCGAAGCCTGCGCAGTGAAACATCAAGATCGTCCTGCGCCGTCGTCTTGTGGAACTCTCCCTCGACACTCGGCTGGATCGGTCTGAGGGCGTCATCGAGCTGTCGTGTGTCAAGAACTTCAGGCGCCGAATGTGGCGTCGGGATCGGTCGGATCGCGAGGAGAGCGTCGACTACTTCCTCTACGTTGTGATCGCTTCGCCGGGTCTACAAGGGTATGTAGACAACACTCTCCCTCTCGTTGCTATACATCACCATGATCTTGCGTGTGCGTAGGAAATTTTTGAAATACTCGTTCCCCAGCAGTGGTATCGAGCCTGGTTTTTCTATGGTTTGATGTTTTGCACGAGTAGAACACAAGTGAGTTGTGGGCGATACAAGTCATACTACCTACCAGCATGTCATACTTTGGTTCAGCGGTATTGTGAGATGAAGCGGCCCGGACCGACATTACAGCGTGCGCTTCGCGAGACTGGTTTCACCGCTCACGAGCACTCGTTGCTTAAAGGTGACTGGTGGGTGCTGTCTCTCTCACTTTAGTTGAACCGAGTGTGGCTCGCCGGTCCTTGAGAAGGTTAAAGCGGAGTCTATTTGTGAAATATCGTTGTGGTTTTGATCGTGGGTGAGGCTGGATCTTGCTTAAGCCCGTAGCAGCCACGTAAAATTTGCAACAACAAAGTAGAGGGCGTCTAACTTGTTTTTGCAGGGCATGTTGTGATGTGATATGGTCAAGGCGTGATGCTATATTTTATTGTATGAGATGATCATGTTTTGTAACGAAGTTATCGGCAACTGGCAGGAGCCATATGGTTGTCGCTTTATTGTATGCAATGCAATGCATACTGTAATGCTTTACTTTATCACTAAGCGGTAGCGATAGTCGTAGAAGCATAAGTTTGGCGAGGCGACAACGATGCTACGATGGAGATCAAGGTGTCGCGCCGGTGGCGATGGTGATCATGGTGGTGCTGCAAGATGGAGATCATGAAGCACAAGATGATGATGACCATATCATATCACTTATATTGATTTGCATGTGATGTTTATCCTTTTATGCATCTTATCTTGCTTTGATTGGCGGTAGCATTATAAGATGATCTCTCACTAAATTATCAAGAAGTGTTCTCCCGGTATGCACGTTGCCAAAGTTAAATCGTGCCCGGACACCACGTGATGATCGGGTGTGATAAGCTCTCGTCCATCTACAGCGGGTGCAAGCCAGTTTTGCACCGCAGAATACTCGGGTTATACTTGGCGAGCCTAGCATATGCGAGATATGGCCTCGGAACACGAGAGACCGAAAGGTCGGCGTGAATCATATAGTAGATATGATCAACATAAGATGTTCACCATTGAAAACTACTCCATTTCACGTGATGATCGGTTATGGTTTAGTTGATTTGGATCACGTGATCACTTGGATGACTAGAGATGTCTTTCGAGTGGGAGTTCTTTAGTAATATGATTAATTGAACTTAAATTTATCATGAACTTAGTACTGATAGTATCTTGCTTGTTTATGTTTGATTGTAGATAGATGGCTCGTCTTTGTTGTTCCGTTGAATTTTAATCGTTCCTTGAAAGCAAAGTTGAAAGATGATGGTAGCAATTACGGATTGGGTCCGTAACTTGAGATTATCCTCATTGCTGCCTGAGAAGAGTTACGTCTGGATGCACCGCTGGGTGCGAACTGCTGCTGATCTGGCCGCGGCGTTAAGAGCGTCTGGCGAGCAAAGCTGATGACTACTCTATAGTTCGATGTGCCATGCTACGGCTTAGAACCGGGACTTCAACGGCGTTTTGAGCGTCATGGAGCATATGAGATGTTCGGAGTTGAAGTTGATATTCAACAGAATGCGGATTGAGAGATATGAAGTCTCCAATAAGTTCTATAGCTGCAAGATGGAGGAGAATAGTTACATTAGTGAGCACATACTCGAGAATGTCGGGTACTACAATCACTTGACACAATTGGGAGTTAATCTTCCGGATGATTGTGTCATTGATAGAATTCTTCAATCACGCCACCAAGCTACAAAGGCTTCGTGATGAACTATAATATGCAAGGGTTAGTAAAGACTATACAGGCTCTTACGCAATGCTAAAGGCTGCGGAGGTAGAAATCAAAAGGAGCATCAAGTGTTGATGGTCAATAAGACCACTAGTTTCAAGAAGAAAGGCAAAGGGAAGAAGAAGGGAACTTCAAGAAGAACAGCAAGCAAGTTCTTTGCTCGGGAGAAAAACCCAAGTCGGACCTAAGCACAGGCCGAGTGCTTCTCTTGCAAGCGGTAGTCCTTTGGGCGGAACTGCCCCAAGTATTTGGCGGATAAGAAGGATGGCAAGGTGAACAAAGGTATATGTGATATACATGTTATTGATGTGTACCTTACTAGAGCTCGCGATAGCTTTGGGTATTTGATCTGGTTACATTGCTAATATTTGCAACTCGAAGCAGGGACTACGGATTAGCGAACAACGGCAAAGGGCGAGGTGGCGATGCTGGCGTGGGAAATGGTTCCAAAGTCGATGTGATCACGGTCGACACGCTACCTCTACATCTACCTTCGGGATTAGTTTTAGACCTAAATAATTGTTATTTGGTGCTGCGTTGAGCATGAACATTATATCTGGATCTTGTTTGATGCGAGGCGGTTATTCATTTAAATCGAGAGAATAATGGTTGTTCTATTTATATGAGTAATATCTTTTATGGTCATGCACCCTTGAGAGTGGTCTATTTTGATGAATCTCGATAGTAGTGATACACATATTCATAATGTTGAAACCAAAAGATGCAGAGTTGATAATGATAGTGCAACTTATTTGTGGCACTTGCCGTTTAGGTCATATCGGTGTAAAGCGCATGAAGAAACTCCATCTTGATGGACTTTTGGAGTCACTTGATTATGAATCACTTGGCACTTGCGAACCGTGCCTCATGGGCAAGATGACTAGAACCCGTTCTCGGTACTATGGAGAGAGCAACAGATTTGTTGGAAATCATGCATCTGAGATGTATGTGGTCCGATGAATGTTGAGGCTCATGGCGGATATCGTTATTTTCTCACCTTCACGGATGACTTAAGCAGATATGGGTATATCTACTTAATGAAACATAAGTCTGAAACATTTGAAAAGTTCAAAGAATTTGAGTGAAGTTGAAAATCATCGTAATAAGAAAATTAAATTTCTACGATCGATCGTGGAGGTGAATATTTGAGTTCTGAGTTTGGTCTACATTTGAAACAATGCGGAATAGTTTAGCAACTCCACCACCGGAACACCACAGCGTAATGGTGTGTCGAGCGTCATGTCGCACTTTACTAGATATGGTGCGATCTATGATGTCTCTTCAGATTTACCGCTATCGTTTTGGGGTTATGCTCTAGAGGCGGCGCATTCACCTGAATAGAACACCGTCGAAATCCTTTGAGGCGACACCTTATGAACTATGGTTTGGCAAGAAACCAAAGTTGTCGTTTCTAAAAGTTTGGGGATGCGATGCTTATGTGAAAAAACTTCAACTGATAAGCTCGAACCCAAATCGAATGTGTCTTCATAGGATACCCAAAGGAGACAGTTGGGTACACCTTCTATCACAGATCCGAAGGCAAGACATTCGTTGCTAGAATGGATCCTTTCTAGAGAAGGACTTTCTCTCGAAAGAAGTGAGTGGGAGGAAAGTGGAACTTGATGAGGTAATAGTACCTTCTCCCTTACTTGAAAGTAGTTAAATCGCGAAACCGGTTTACGAGACATCTACACCATGTAGTGAGGAAGTTGATGATGTTGATCATGAAACTTGAGATCAAGTTACTCTGAGAACCTCGTAGATCAACGAGTAAGATCCGCACGAGTGATGCGGTAATCCTGTTCGGAAATCATGCTACTAGATCATGATGAACCTCACGAACTATGAAGAAGCGATGGTGAGCCCAGATTCATAAAATGGCTTGAGGCCATGAAATCGAGATGGGATCCATGTATGAAAACAAAGTATGGACTTTGGTTGACTTGCCGAGGGTAGGCAAGCAATAGAAAACAAGTGGATCTTCAAGAAGAAGGCGGCCGGCGGTAATATTCTGTCTATAAAGCTCGACTTATGCATAAAGGTTTCGACAAGTTCAAGGGATTGACTACGATGAGACCTTCTCACCCGTAGCGATGCTTATGTCCGTCCGAATCATGTTAGCAATTGCGCATTTTATGATTATGAAATTTGGCAAATGGATGTAAAGCGCATTCTGAATGGATTTACGGAAGAAGAGTTGTATATGATGCAACTGAAGGTTTTATCGATCAAAGGGAGCTAACAAAGTGTGCAAGCTCCAGCGATCCATCTATGGACTGGTGCAAGCATCTCGGAGTTGGAATAAGCGCTTTGATAGTGTGATCAAAGCATTTGGGTTTATCAGACTTTTGGAAGCTTTGTATTTACAAGAAAGTGAGTGGGAGCTCTGTAGCATTTACGATATTATATGTAGATGACATATTGCTGATCGGAAATGATATAGAATTCTGGATAGCATAAAGGGATACTTGAATAAGAGTTTTTCAATGAAAGACCTCGGTGAAGCTGCTTACATATTGGGCATTAAGATCTATAGAGATAGATCAAGGCGCTTGATTGGACTTTCACAAAGCACATACCTTGACAAAATTTTGAAGAAGTTCAAAATGGATCAAGCAAAGAAAGGGTTCTTGCACTGTGTTACAAGGTGTGAAATTGAGTAAGACTCAATGCCCGACCACTGCGAGAAGATAGAGAAAATGAAAGATGTTCCTATGCTTCACCATAGGCTCTATCATGTATGCAATCTTGTGTACAGGACCTGATGTGTGCCTTGCTATAAGCCTAGCGAGGAGGTACCAAAGTAATCGAGTGGATCCTTTGGACAGCGGTCAAGAACATCTGAAATACGAAAAGGACTAAGGATATGTTTCTCGTATATGGAGGTGACAAAGAGCTCATCGTAAATGGTTACGTTGATGCAAGCTTTGACACGATCCGGACGATTCTAAATCGCAGACGGATCGTATTTACACTAAGCGGAGGAGCTATCGGTTGGTGCAGTTCCAAACAAAGCGTCGTGGCGGGATCTACATGTGAAGCGGAGTACATAGCAACGGAAGCAGCTAATGAAGGTGTGCGGATGAAGGAGTTCATATCCGATCTAGGTGTCATACCTAGTGCATCGGGTCAATGAAAATCTTACGTGACAATCTTGGAGCAATTGCCTTAGCAAAGGAATCCAGATTTCACAAGAGGACCAAGCACATCAAGAGGCGCTTCAATTCCATCCGGGACTTAGTCGGTGGGAGACATAGAGATTTGCAAGATACATACGGATCTGAATGTTTGGAACCGTTGACTAAGCCTCTTCCACGAGCAAAACATGATCGACACCGAGACTCCATGGGTGTTAGAATCATTACTATGTAATCTAGATTATTGACTCTAGTGCAAGTGGGAGGCTGAAGGAAATATGCCCTAGAGGCAATAATAAAGTTATTATTTATTTCCTTATTTCATGATAAATGTTTATCATTCATGCTAGAATTGTATTAACGGAAACATGATACATGTGTGAATGCATAGACAAAACAATATGTCACTAGTATGCCTCTACTAGACTAGCTTGTTAATCAAAGATGGTTATGTTTCCGACCATGAACAAGGAGTTGTTATTTGATTAACAAGGTCACATCATTAGTAGAATGATCGATTGACATGACCCATTCCTTAGCTTAGCACAGGATCGTTTAGTATGTTGCTCTGCTTCTATCCATGACATATACATGTTCTGTAACTATGAGATTATGCAACTCCGTTTACGGAGGAACACTTTGGGTGCTACCAAGCGTCACAACATAAGCTGGGTGATTATAAAGGAGTACTACAGGTGTATCCAAAGGCGGATGTTGGGTTGGCGTATTTGAGATTAGGTTTTGTCACTCCGATTGTCGGAGAGGTATCTCTGGGCCCTCTCGGTAATACACATCTTTGAAGCCTTGCAAGCACTACAACTAATGAGTTAGTTGTGAGATGATGTATTACGGAGCGAGTAAAGAGACTTGCGTAGCGAGATTGAACTAGGTATTGGATACCGACGATCGAATCTCGGGCAAGTAACATACCGATGACAAAGGGAACAACGTATGTTGTTATCTTGATCGACCGACAAAGATCTTCGTAGGAACCAATATGGGCATCCAGGTCCGCTATTGGTTATTGACGAAAATAGTTCTAGGTCATGTCTACATTGTTCTCGAACCGTAGGGTCCATGCGCTTAAGGTTTTGATGGCGGTTATTATGAGTTTATGTATTTTGATGTACGAAGAAGTTTGGAGTCCGGATGTGATCACGGACATGACGAGGAGTCTCGAAATGGTCGAGACATAAAGATTGATATATTGGACGGCTATATTCGGACACGGAAAGGTTCGGAAGTTTCGGAGAAAACGGAGTCTTGGGAGGTTACGGAACCCCGGGAATATGGGCCTTAGTGGGCCAAGAGGGAGAGAGAGGGCCGCACCGGAGGTGGCGCCCCAGGAGTCGAATAGGACAAGGAGGAGGCGGCCCCCTTCCTCTCCTCTCCCTCTCTTTCCTTCCCCTTCTCCTTCCTAGTTGGACTAGGAAGGGAGTCCTACTCAACTAGGAGGAGGACTCCCCCCTCCTTGGCGCGCCTATAGGGCCGGCGGCCTCCCCTCCCTCCTTTATATCACGGGGCAGGGGGCACCCTAGTACACACAAGTATTGATCTCGGATCGTTCCTTAGCCGTGTGCGGTGCCCCATCCACCATATTCCACCTCGGTCATACCGTCGCGAAGCTTAAGCGAAGCCCTGCGCCGGTGAAACATCAAGATCGTCCCACGCCGTCGTCTTGTGGAACTCTCCTCGACACTCGGCTGGATCGAGTACGAGGGCGTCATCGAGCTGTCGTGTGTCAAGAACTTCGGGGCGCCGATGTGGCGTCGGGATCGGTCGGATCACGAGGAGAACGTACGACTACTTCCTCTACGTTGTGATCGCTTCCGCTTCGGGTCTACAAGGGTATGTAGACAACACTCTCCCCTCTCGTTGCTATACATCACCATGATCTTGCGTGTGTGTAGGAAATTTTTTGAAATACTACGTTCCCCAACAGGGCTTACTCTTGGAGGTTCCCGCGCGCCGCAGCCTGGAGCAGTGCGGGGTCTTGACGTGCTGGCGCAGGGATGTTGTCATGGCGCACCGGTGCCGGGAGCACGCGTGCACCTTCTTGGGGACGAGGGATTTCTTGGCAGCTCCTTTCTTGTTGCGCGGGTGCTAGACGCGGTGGATCTCGTCTTGGGGCCGCGCGCCTTGGAGCTAGGGCCCCTTCTTGGGGAGGAGGTGGTGGAGGCGCCTCCTGATCTGCGCCACCTGCGCGGGACGGAGGGCGAGGCAGCGAGAGGGAGGGCGCACGGGAGCCCCCTGCGGCGCTGACGAGCTCGGTGATGCGAGCGAGCCACTCCTCATAGAGGTCATCGACGGGGCGGTAGTGCAGGAGCTCACGCGCCAGGAGCAACGCGGCATGCGCGTCCGTGGGGGCGCGACGGGTGTGGGACGACGAACCAGCTGGAGTCAGTGACGGGGTGGCGGTGCGGTCTTCCCGCCGAACCGAAGGATGCAGCGACGAGGCCTGCTGCTCGTTCCCCGACGGGCCGGTGGCGGCATTGGCGGTAGGCGACGAGGAATGACAGGAACACCCGTCGGCGGGGGCCGTCTGGGCGACACGGGCGGCGAGAGCAGCCCGATGCTCGGCGCGAGCCCAGCGAGCATCAGCCATGGACACGACGGGAGATCGAACGCGGAATAGAGGAAGAAAGACTCTGGCGCACCCCTACCTGGTGCGCCAAATGTCATATGTTGGGTTCCGGCAGACCCTTAAGGTTCGAACTCTGGGGTGCGCCCGAAGATCTTCCCCCTATCACTCCACGTCTGATCGCCTCACGAGAATCTAAGCTAAACGATGAACAACA
The DNA here is from genome assembly GCA_021437245.1 of Aegilops speltoides. Lineage (NCBI taxonomy): Eukaryota > Viridiplantae > Streptophyta > Magnoliopsida > Poales > Poaceae > Aegilops > Aegilops speltoides. Next base: position 415,931,799 of record CM038144.1, read on the forward strand.
CGAGGGACACAAGATTTATACTGGTTCGGGCCACCGTTGTGGTGTAATACCCTACTCCAGTGTGTGGTGTGGTGGATTGCCTCAAGGGATAATGATGAACAGTACAGGGAAGAACTGCCTCGCGAGAGGTGTTCTTGAGCTGGTGCGATGAACTGCTTGGATGAGTTCAATCGCCTCTCGATCTAATGAGCACTCGATGAGATGCCCTCTACTGTGGTGGCTATCCCTATATATATAGAGGCCCTGGTCCTCTTCCCAAATATCGAGCGGGAAGGGCGCCAACAACGGCCATTTCAAAGGGTAACATCTAGTACAAGTTATCCTGACTAAAGTTGGTCTTCAGCTGCCAAAGGCACTGGCGATGACGCCGTCTTGGGCTCCACAGTGACCTCCATCCTGTCGCTCTGCTGGTCTTGGTCTCGTTGCACTGAAATGGCAACCTTTGCCTGATACCTCGGTACTCCACGCCTGTGCTTGCCCCCTTTGCACCAAAGAGGAAACAAGGACACTGTGCGGGGCGGCGCCCGCCTAATCTTGATCGTCACGGCTTGCGTCACGAGCACCTCGCGAGGTACCCCTGCCTTGATCTCTCCGCCTCCTCGCGAGCCTGCCTGGCGAGGCCGTTCCTGAGGAAGTCTTGTGTCGTCCGCCCCACGAGGCTTGGCCCCTCGCGAGGGTCTTGAGTGTTGCGTTGATGAAGATGGGTCGTACTGGGCCACCACTCGAGCCACGCCGCAGGCCGCAGGCAGGCAAGTCTGGGGACCCCCTTTCCCAGAACGCCGACAAAAGGACTCTGAGTTGGATGACAAATGGCTAGTTGCTTTCTGTCAAGTGGAAGGTCTTCATGGAGTTACTTGGGGTGGAAGATCACAGGCTTGAGACTCCAGTCGGCTTCCGTCCTCACCGCAATGCTACCTCCACTCACAAACAAGCTCTCTGGCCCTACTGTACTGTGAAGATTCACCTCGTGACTGAGAAGGAAACCTATGAGCTGCCTGCCTTTCTGGACATCCTTCATCGCATTTTTCGAGAGACTCTATTCCCTCGTATCGGGAATCTAGACATGGTCCACTCCTATCTCATGGACATGCTTCTCTTCTGCCAGCATGAGAAGGAAACAAACAATGGTGAGTCTCTGGAAATTTCTCATGTTAATTATGTGGTCTAAACTTCTCTCTGCCGTGACTGAGCGCAAGTGCCCGATCTATGGTTCATTTATCATGTTTCTCATTGAGAAGGCCTGGGCACATGTCTATCCCAAGGTTATGCTGGAAACTGGAGAGTTGGTTTCTCATGACATCAAGCGTCTGAGGAAGAAGGACAATTGGGGCACCCCGACTCCTAAGTCTGGAGGTCCATCTCATGCTGCTGACATGGAGACCAAGGGCAAGGCTGAGGCCGATGATGATGAGGACTATGAGCCCTCCAAAGTGGAGCCCTCTTGGGCAAAGAAGATTAAGCGTAAGATGAAGAAACTCTTCTGCATGGAGTCTCATGGGCAGTACATGTCTCATGTCTTTGAGAAGAAGACCCACAGCCGTCACAAGGAGCTCATGCGTCAGTTGGGTGCAACTGTTAACAGCGGATCTGAGGGAAGGATCATTGATGAGGAGGAGTGAGTTCAGCAGCACTGCCCATGGACCGATTTAGACACCGAGCAGTTTCCTACCGATGATGGTGGTGCAGACGATCCCGCAGGGATGTGATGTTCAAGATCCTCAGTTTGCTATCACATGGAGCCGTAGCAATGCTCTTTGCCTTTTTGGTGTCTCGATGCCAAACAGGGAGAGAGTCTAGGGATTTATGAGTTGCGAGTGTGTCTTTGTGGTTTGTTGTGTCTTTGCCGAGTTGTGTCTTTTGTCTCGTCGTTTGCTTTGTTTGGTTTTGTGCCTGTCAGACCTAGTTCCAGTCATTTGGTGTGAGACATATGCTACCTTATCCTTTACTATCTATGTCCATCAAGTACTTTGGTAATTTGTGAGTTGCATGCTTATCTGAAGCACAAGTTCTCCCTGGGTGATTTTGGTAATTAATGTCAACATATTTCTTGTTGGACTAATACTTTACCAAGTATGTTTCAGATAAGTTCAACAATGGAGTTGCATAGACTAGAGGATGCGGAACCCCTTCAAGATGCTAAGGACAAAGGATTGGCTCAAGCTCAAAGCACAAGACTCTACATTTTTCTTTTAGTGATCCAAGATCACATTGAGTCTATAGGAAAAGCCAATACTATCAAGGAGGGATGAGATGTTGCTTAATGAGTTTCTTGCTCAAAGTGCTTAGTGATATGCTCCAAAGCCCGCAACTACTTTCTCACATCCACACATGTCCCAAACCAAAAGTCAAACTCGGCCCTACTGAATCTTTCCATCCAGCGCCACCGAGTTCAGATGTCATAGTCACTGCCACAAACCCTAGTCTTTTCAGTCTCACAGATAGGGATCTCGGTCTTACCGAGATGGGATTGTAATCTCCCTATGTATGTCCATTACCATAATCGGTCTCACTGAGTTTGGGTAATTGGTCCTACCGAGATTACAATGCAAACTCTCTGTTCCTCTTTGTAACATTTCGGTCTAACCGAGATGAGCGAATCGGTCCCGCCGAGTTTGCCTGACCAACCCTTTGTGTGTCCATTACCAAAATCGGTCTCACCAAGTTTGTGTAATCGGTCTAACCGAGATTACGTTATGCCCTAACCCTAACGATATCGGTCCCATCGAGTTGACATGTCCGTCCCACCAAAAATCCTAATGGTCACATTATTTCCTAAATCGGTCCGACCGAGTTTCATGATTCGGTCACACCGAGTTTGGTAAGTTGTGTGTAACGGTTAGATTTTGTGTGGAGGCTATATATACCCCTCCACCCACTCTTCATTCATGGAGAGAGCCATCAGAACGTGCCTACACTTCCAGCATTCATTTTCTGAGAGAGAACCACCTACACTTGTGTTGAGGTCAAGATCTTCCATTCCTACCACATGAATCTTGATCTCTAGCCTTCCCCAAGTTGCTTTCCTCTCAAATATTCTTTCCACCAAATCCAAATCCTGTGAAAGAGAGTTGAGTGTTGGGGAGACTATCAATTGAAGCACAAGAGCAAGGAGTTCATCATCAACACACCATTTGTTACTTCTTGGAGAGTGGTGTCTCCTAGATTGGCTAGGTGTCACTTGGGAGCCTCCGTCAAGATTGTGGAGTTGAACCAAGGAGTTTGTAAGGGCAAGGAGATCGCCTACTTTGTGAAGATCTACCCTAGTGAGGCAAGTCCTGCGTGGGCGACGGCCATGGTGGGATAAACAAGGTTGCTTCTTCGTGGACCCTTTGTGGGTGGAGCCCTCCATGGACTCGCGCAACCGTTACCCTTTGTGGGTTGAAGTCTCTATAAACGTGGATGTACGATAGCACCACCTATTGGAACCACGGCTCAAAAATCTCCGTGTCTCCAAATTGCATTTGCACACTCCAATCCCATCCCCTTACATTATTGCAATTTGCATGCTTTACTTTCTGTTGCTCATATACTCTTTTCATGCTTGCTTGATATGTATTGTGAATGTTAAACTTGTGCCAATATTCCACTTCAACTTAAAGAAATTAAAAACTAACTTTTCTTGCTTAGTGTATATTCACCCCCCCCCTCTAGAAACCTCTTCTCGATCCTTTCAATTGATATCAGAGCTCTTGTCTCCATTGCTTTGGTTTAAACACCATTGGAGGAAGATGGATGAGTCTACTTTGGGGAGTCTTAGACATAGAGTGCCTATACTTCATGGAGAGTACTTTCATGAGTGGAAAAATGAGATGCTTGTGATTTTCAACAAATATCATTTGGACAAGTACATTACTAGCCCTGGTGCACCTCATATTGATCCTATGCATCCTACCCTTGATGAGTCAATTGACATGATTCGCAATCTTAGAACTATTGATCTTATCACTAGAGGTTTGCCTAGGAACTTGATAGCTTGCTTACCTACTCTTAAGTGTGCCTACACCATATGGAAATTTCTTGAGGAATGTTTTCCAAATTATTCCTTGAAAAATCTAGATGAAATTCTCCATAAGTCTATTGCCTTGAGTAAGATGAATTCCAATGATCCTAAGTTTGGTGATTGTCTATTTGAGCTTACAAATCTTTTGCGTGCCAAAGGAGATGTTGGAATTATTAGCGATATTATTTTCTAAGCTATTAAAATTCATAAAGAAGATCATTGTCAAATTCATTCTAACGAATCACCCTCTCTAGGAATTGATCCATCACATGACGATGTTGAACATGGATATGATGAGGATGATGACAGTGACTTTGATCTTGATGATGCAATGAGACACTTTGGTCTTATGGAAAATCTTCGGGGATACAAGGCAGGAGGAAAGGAATGGGTCCTTCATAGTGGATGTACCGATCACATGACCGGAGATAAAGATATGTTTTGTGAGCTTGCTGAAAACGACGACCCTCGAAAGTATGTCACTTTTGGTGATAACTCAACGGGTAAGGTAGTTAGCCTCGGTAAGGTGGCCATCTCACATGATAGCTACATACAAAATGTCATGCTCGTTGAATCTCTTGGGTACAATTTACTTTCAGTATCTAGACTTGCTGATTTCGGTTTCAATGTTCTATTTACTGAAGTAGATTGCCAAGTGTTTCTAGAGACAATCATAAAATGGTCTTTACCGGTATATGTAGAGGTGATCTTTACATTGTTGATTTCACCAAAAAGGCCCAACCTACAACCTGCTTAATTGCTAAATCCTCTAAAGGCTGGTTATGGCATAGACGATTAGGTCATGTGGGCATGCGAAACCATGACAAGCTTATTAAAGGAAATCATATCCTTGGGGTTAACGATGTCATATTTGATAAGGATAGACTTTGTAGCGCTTGTCAAGCAGGTGAACAGGTTGGAGGAAGGCATCCCGTGAAGAACATCATGACCACAAGGAGGCCACTCGGGCTACTTCACATGGATCTCTTTGGTCCCAACGCTTACAAGAGTCTCGGTGGAAATTCTTTTGGTCTAGTTATAGTTGATGATTTTTCAAGATTTACGTGGGTGTTCTTTCTCGATGATAAATCGCAGGTCCAAAAGATCTTCAAAAATTTCGCTAGGAAGGCCCAAAATCAATTTGAAGTGAAGATCAAGAAGGTTCGCAGCGACAACGGAACGGAGTTCAAGAACGCAAATGTGAACACCTTTCTTGATGAAGAAGGGATTTCACATGAGTTCTCGGCTACATACACACCTCAACAAAATGGAGTTGTTGAGAGGAAGAACCGGACGCTCATCAAAATGGCGAGAATGATGCTTGATGAGTACAAGACGCCGAAGCACTTTTGGGCGGAAGCGGTTGAGACAGCTTGTCATGCAACAAATCGCTTGTATCTTCACAAGCTACTCAGCAAGACGGCATACGAGCTCCTCACCGGTAACAAACCCCAAGTTGGATACTTTCGAGTATTCGGCTCAAAGTGCTACATTCTTGATAAGCATCGTCGTTCTAAATTTGCTCCTAAGTCTCATGAAGGTTTCCTACTTGTTTATGGCTCAAACTCTCACACTTACCGTGTCTACAATAATTTCACCCGAAAGGTTGAGGAGACGGTAGATGTGAAGTTTGATGAATCTAATGGCTCGCAAGTAGAGCAATTGCCAATTGATGTAGGAGACAAAGACCCTCCGGAAGCAATCCAAGACTTATCTATTGGCAAGATTCTTCCAACGGAGGTGAAGGAGAGTACCTCGTCCGTCCAAGTGGAGGCTTCCACCTCACGACAAGGTGAACCAAGAGTTGATACGAAAGCATCCACGAGTGGGACACACCAAGATGAAGAAAACGAGGAAGTACACCAAGATGAACGTCAACAACCTCCTTCTCCACCACGACAAGAGAACGACAACGTCAACAATGAAGAAGGCCAAGAAGAAGAACAAGATGAAGAATATGTTCCACCAAGATCCAAGCAAAAGCTTTCACGAGTTCGAGCAAGAGTTGCTAAAGACCATCCCATCGAGCAAATCTACAATGATATCCAAACCGGGAGAATCACTCGCTCTAAAACTCGTTTAGCTAACTTTTGTGAACATTATTCATTCATCTCTAGCATTGAACCTATGAAGGTTGAAGAAGCTTTGGAAGATCCGGATTGGATAAATGCCATGCATGAAGAGCTACACAACTTTGAGAGAAATCAAGTTTGGACATTAGTTGAGAAGCCCGACAACAACCACAACATCATCGGTACCAAATGGGTGTTTCGCAACAAGCAAGATGAAGATGGACAAGTAGTTCGCAACAAAGCACTTCTCGTCGCCCAAGGCTACACCCAAGTCAAAGGTATGGCCTATGGTGAGACATATGCCCCCGTTGCTAGACTTGAGTCCATTCGCATCTTACTTGCCTATGCTAATCACCATGATATCACCTTGTACCAAATGGACATTAAAAGTGCTTTTCTAAATGGTGAAATAGAGGAGGAAGTTTATGTTAAGCAACCTCTCAGCTTTGTTAATCCTAAGAAACCTAATCATGTTTACAAACTTCACAAAGCTCTTTATGGTCTTAAACAAGCTCCTAGAGCTTGGTACAAATGCTTGACCAAGTTCCTTATTGAAAAAGGCTTTGAAATTGGAAAAATAGATTCTACTCTTTTTACTAAAAGGGTTAATGGAGAACTATTTGTGTACCAAATCTATATTGATGATATTATATTTGGTTCGACTAACCCTCACTTTAGTGAAAAGTTTGGAAAGCTAATGTCGGAGAAGTTTGAGATGTCGGAGAAGTTTGAGATGTCGATGATGAGTGAGCTCAAATTCTTTCTTGGTTTGCAAATCAAGCAAACTAAGGAAGGTACCTTTGTCTCTCAAAAAAAGTACACCAAGGACTTATTCAAGAAGTTCAATATGCAAGAATGCAAAGGTATGAAAACATCCATGCCTACTAGTGGACATCTTGATTTGACCAAAGATGGTGAACCAGTTGATCAAAAGGTTTACCGTTCCATGATTGGTTCATTGTTATATCTATGTGCTTCACATCCCAATATTATGCTAAGTGTGTGCATGTGTGCATGATATCAAGCCGCCCCTAAAGAATGTCATCTTAAGGCTATGAAAAGGATAGTGAGATACTTAATCCATACACCAAATTTTGGCATTTGGTATCCTAAGAGGGCCTCTTTCAATCTTGTTGGCTACTCCGACTCGGACTATGCCGGTGACAAGGTTGATAGAAAGTCCACTTCGGGTACTTGTCAATTTCTTGGTAGATCTCTGGTGTCTTGGTCCTCCAAGAAACAAAACTCGGTATCCTTATCCACCGCCGAAGTGAATACATTGCCGCTGGTTCATGTTGTGCTCAATTACTTTGGATGACCCAAACTCCTAAAGATTATGGGATATATATGAAACATGTTCCATTTCTTTGTGACAATGAAAGTGCTATAAAGATTGCTCACAATCACGTGCAACACTCTCGAACTAAGCATATTAAAGTTCGTCATCATTTCATTGGAGATCATGTTGCTAAGGGTGACATTAATCTTAAGCATGTTCATACCGAGAAGCAATTGGCGGATATATTCGCTAAACCACTTGATGAGAAAGTGTTTTGCAGGTTAAGATGTGAATTGAACATCATTGATGCTTCAAACTTGGAGTAGGAACTCCATTTTCGATACATGCAAGACATGAGCCTATGATTAATCTTTGATATTTCTCTTATGATGATAATCTTATGTCTTGGATATATTTGCACCTTGCATGTTATCTAACCCTTTTAGGTACTTGGATGAATCTAAATCTATGAGATTGCAACTCTCTCACATCTTGAGCAATCTCTACATCACCAAGTCTCTACACAATGGTGGTTGAAGACAAGGAAGCACGAAACCTTTCAACATATCCTTTGACAAATTTTTTATTGAGCTCCATGATTATCATTTTGGATACACAAGTGCTCTTCCTTGCAAAAACTAACCCATGTAGGTAGATGAACTCAAATTCCAGGTGGTGCTCCCAACTCTTGATGAGCTACATCAACCTTTAGCAACCCACATAAGTTCAATTACATGATCATGATCAACACCACCACCCAAGGTATGTTAGTCCATCTTAGAGAAGCTTTACTCCAAGTCATGAGTCAAAGCAACTCGACAAGATGTGAATACATCAAGATGCTTAAACGAAAAATGGTAACCCCATTTTGAGCTTAAGCAATGAGTACGACCTATGATCAAGTGTCCTCACTTGATTCCTAAGTCAATATACTCTAACATAGGTGACTTTGTCGCCGACCAATTCTAGATGAAGTTCTCTTGTGTTCTTTTGTGTGCTCTTGCATTTGTCTCATGCATATTTGTTTCCCCTTTCAAAAAAAACTTCTTCATCTAGATTTCTTTTCTATTTCTGTCTGTTCTGCATTCCCTGCATCCAATTCCTTGCAAATCTTTCAGTTAATTCCTTGCAAATCCTTGTGAGATCTTACTTGTCTAGTGAGCTTAGGTGACTAGTGTTTTATCTACGATGAACTCGGTCACACCGGTATGTTTCCTTCGGTCCAACCGAAATCTTTCGGTGCAACCGAAGCACACAACTCGGTGCCACCAATTTCACTACAGGAAAAACAACTTTTCACTTGTTTCTGCATTCTTTCTGATCCAGCTCCACTCAATGATTCTTGTCCTCTACCAGCATCACATTCTACTTGCTGCTTTGCTCTATGACTCAAGGACCAAACCCATTTGTAACAAATATCCAGAAGAACCCTTCTTGGAAATTGATGTCAAAGGGGGAGAGAGAGATCACATCAAAGCTTAATCATTTCTATAGGGGGGAGAATACTCATAGAGAGAGACCCCTGATAATTGGTGTTCAAGAGGAGAGAAGTCACATGTCTTTAAGAGGGGACAGACATGTTCATAGTTGACTGTTTGCCTTAGCTTTGTTTCTTTTGCTCTGTTTTTCTGTTCCCTATCTTCTCCCGGTATCCCATGCTAGATTCAGGGGGAGCAAGACATCTAAGGAAAGGAAATCCTTGAATTCATTGCACATCTTTACCTTTGGGGACATGTCTATATCCAGTGTGGTACTTAGTACTCACTCTCTACATGTCATCTCAGTCTTGGTACTCTTGTGGTTTCTTTTGTTGCTCTGGCTAGTAGGTGTATCCGTGTTATCTAACCTTGTTTACGCAGGATCATTTCTTCCTAAGCCAACTCAATACCACAAGGTAAGTATATGCATCACAGTCATGTGTATGAGGATTTCTTTCTGACGTACATACTGTTTGCAAGAAGGACTCATGAGCATGAAGGTACATTTCCTATATACACACCATTTGCTCTGATGCATATATCCAAGATACATGTCACACATTGCCTACTTTGTCATGCTTATGCATTCACATGCTCCTATATTCCATATTTACATGATTGCATACATGTAGGGGGGAGCCTATGCATGTTACATGTCTTTACAAAGCTTTACTTGTTATTCTCTATATCTTTATCTAAAGCTTTGATGTATGTTGTCATCAATTACCAAAAAGGGGGAGATTGAAAGCACAAGTGCTCCCTGGGTGATTTTGGTAATTAATGTCAACATATTTCTTGTCGGACTAATACTTTACCTAGTATGTTTCAGATAAGTTCAACAATGGAGTGGCATGGACTAGAGGATGTGGAACCCCTTCAAGATGCTAAGGACAAAGGATTGGCTCAAGCTCAAATCACAAGACTCTACATTTTTCTTTTAGTGATCCAAGATCACATAGAGTCTATAGGAAAAGCCAATACTATTGTAAGTGCATCCAGTGCCACCCCTAGTTGGTTTTGGAGTATTGACGACAAACCTGGTTGAGGGACTTATGTGTTTATGAGAATTGCAGGATAACACAGGTAGTAGTCCCTCATTGATTCGGTTTACCTACTGCAGATGACCCCTAAAAATGTGTGAAGACATTGAAGACAATGGTGGTCTGTGAAGCTATTCACGTTGAAGACTATAACATGAGAAGACATCGCATGAAGACTATGGAGCGCGAAGACTTAGTTGTTTCGCCATTTCCTTTTCTTCTTTGTTGAGTCATAGGAACCACCGCACTGTTAAGTGGGGTCCAAGTGAACAAAGTCAGAGTGACTGAAGTGATGCTCAACCAAATCCTATGTCCTCGAGCGAAGAAAATAAGAGCAAATCCTATCCAGAGTCGGATGAGTCAGCTTTACTTGTAACCCAAGTCAAGCTGCCGCATGTGTTTGAAATCTGACCGTTGGGACACGTGCCAGTTCCTAGTGACCCAGGGTCATTTCGGACATATCAGGTCGGGTTGCCCAGTGGCTATAAATAGCCCACCCCCTACACCATAAATTGGTGGCTGCTCGGAGTTAGTACACGACTTTTGTCGTTTGAGAGCAACCCACCCCCGAAGCATTTGAGAGAGAATCCTTGCGAGGACAAAGCCCAAACCACCCAGAGCCCAAAGAGTGTTCGGCATCACTGAAGTCTTTCTATCCACGTGACCTGAAGACTTGTTACACTTGAGGACTATGAATCCTCCAGCTGGTTAGGCATCGTGTTCTGAGCATCCAAGAGTCATTGTGGATTGCCGGTGAACGAAGTCTGTGAAGGTTTGGAAGTCTACCTTGAAGACTTACCATAGTGATTGGGCGGGGACTAGGTGTCCTTAGCTCAAGGGGAATAAGCTGAAGATGCGGTCTTCTGAGTTGAATCTCAGCCTCCCTAACCAGACGTACAGTTGTCACAGCAACTAGAACTGCTCGAACAAATCTCTGCCCTCCCGAAGCTATTGGTTCTATCTCTCACTTCTCTTTACTTACAGTTTGTCTTTGTGAAGTCATTGCCTGCTTGCATTATCTGTTTGACTTCACGGTGTGACTACTTGTCCCGATTGACTTCGTACTATCTTCCATCTTGATCCTTACTACCTAGCTGCTGATAGTCTCTGTGCTTTCACTTCATTGAATACTTGACTATGGCTTGCCTAGTGTAGTCTACCTTCCGCTGCATACGAATAGTGTCATTTCTATTGTTTGTCTTTGAAACTCCCATGTTTTGAAGACTTACATAAAAATCGCCTATTCACCAACCTCTAGTCGATAACTAGCTCTTTCAATTGGTATCAGAGCAAGGTACTCCCTTGTTCTGTGTGATTCGGTTTAACCATCTGGAGTTTTAGCTATGTCGACTGCAGGGATAATCAAGTCTCCGCTGCGTGCCCCATCTTCGATGGCACTGAATACCCCTACTAGAAATAAGATGTGCATGCATATTTAAGCCATTGATGTCGATATGTGGTATGTCGTCAAGAATGGCGTTCCCAAGACCGGTGAATGTGTCACTCCTGCTGATGTCAAGAAGTTCGCTCAACTAGACTCTACCGCCAAGAACATCATCTGTGGTCATCTGACCAAAGGACAGCATGGCCGTGTGAGTGCTCTGGAAACATCGAAGCTAGTCTGGGACTGGCTCTCCAAGGTCAATGAAGGCGTCTCAACTCAGCGTGATCAAAGGATCAGTGTTCTCCGCAACCTCTTCAACCGCTTCAAGAGACACGACAACGAGAATGTCCAGCTCACATTTGATCACCTCACTGATATCACAAATGAGCTCCAAGCACTCGGCGCCACTGAGATCACAAAGCATGAAATAGTCAAGACACTACTGAGATCACTTGACATCTCATTTGACACCTTAGCCCTGATGATACAAGAACGCCCTAACTTCAAGACTCTCGATCCGTCTGACATACTTGAGAGGCTCAATACACATGAGTTTCAGCTATCTGAGAAACGAGATATCTATGGCCCCAACTATGGCCGAACTCGCGCTTTGAAGGTAAAGGTTGTTTCCTCATCTGAAGTAGAATCTGACTGCAGTTCTGGTGATCCTGAAAACATTGGAAAGGAGCTTGCTATGCTTGTGAAGAAGTTCCAGAAATTCACCAAGAATAAAGGCTTCAGAAAGTCTTCACGATCCAGCTCAAGAAATGATGAAGCTTCCACCCATGACCACAAGAAGAGAACCTGCCACAAGTGCAAGAAACCTGGTCACTACATCTCTGAGAGTGGGACAATGAGAAGAATAAGAAGAAGAAGAAGAAGAAGAAGAAGAAGAAGAAGAAGAAGAAGAAATAATATGATTCTGATGACAAGAAGAAGAAGAAATCCTTAAAGTCTTCTTCCAAGTCTTCATCACACAAGAAGAGCTCATCTGGCAAGGCTCGTGCTTTTGTTGGCAACGAGATGGATTCAGAGGAGGAGTCTGCTTCTGAGGAGGCGGAGGTGGAGTCTGAGGAGGAGTCCGACTCTGGTGTTGTGAGTCTGGCTCTAGCTACAGCCTACATTGCCAAGTCCATCTTCAACACTGAAGACAATGGCTCCATCACCAACGCTGATGATATTGGCAAGGACGACTCGGCTCCCACCTACTGCTTCATGGCACGTGGTGCCAAGGTAAAATCACGCGATGCCTACTTTCAAACATCAAGTGAAGATGACTCTGATGGTGAATCCAAACCTAGTTACAAAACACTTGCTAAAATTGCAACTGAACAACAGAAAGCTATGGAACATATTCAAAAACTGTTAGACAAAAGCGATGACCTGTTGGACACGGAAATGACCCGATCTCAGTCCTTAACTGAAGGCATCAAAAATCTTCATGTTAAGTACAAAGAACTTGAAAGTCGTCATGAAGAGCTCACAACAACTCATGAAAATCTTTCCTATGATTATCTTCAAAGGAAGCAAGATCTTGAGAAATTGAGAGCGATTCATGAAGATCTTCAAAAAGAGAACGAGCCACTTCACGCTCAACAGATCAATCCCGCTCAGGAAGGATTTAAACCACCATGTCTAAAATGCATTGAGCGTGATAATGCTGCCTCTGTTGCTGAATGTTCTACTACTACTACTGTTGCAATATCTTCAACTGCTGATGTGGGAACTAACCCCTCTGCTGAGGATACCACTACTATTGCTGATGAGAATGCTAGGTTGAAGACACTGCTTGTGATAGGGATGTACAAAAGTCTCAAAGGGCATCAGACATTATGTGATGTCCTCAAAAAGCAGATTCTGAACCAAAACCCTAGGAAAGAGGGTGTTGGGTTTGAGAGGAAAATGAATGTTGATGGATCGTACTGGAAGCCTGAGCAGTACCCCAAAACTACATGGGTTGCTGCAAAGGAACCTTCAGTAGATCCATCCACCTTATCTAGTTTCACTTGTGCTAACCCTATTATCATTGATGAATCCTTTGATGCAAACTATAAACTGTTTAAGAATCAGAATGGCGAAGTGTTTGCCAGGTATATTGGTACTAACTGTAGGATGGGCCACCTATGAAGAACATATGGGTACCCAAAAGTTGTCTTGAGAATCTTCCAGTGAATGTCATCATGACACCACCTGTGAAGAAGACAAACCCCATACCAAAGGCTTCATGGTCCAAAAGCTTCATACAGACCGATGACTCATCTGAGTCACCCTAACGTCAATGTTTTGCAGGGAAATCATACTCAGACCCATGAATATGAGCGTGTTTCCTCAAACCGCTATGTTCATAGAACTAAGAACTTTTCTGCTTATTCCTATGAGTATTATTCACCTCCTGCAAGGCTATTTACTAGGGCTCCAAAGCCAAAGTTCTCAGATGCTGCACTTAGACTCATTGCTTCTAAGCCACCCCTCAAAATGTGGGTGGTTAAGAAAACTTAACTCTCTTTTGCAGGGAAAGGTCTCCAGCCGGAAATCAAAGGCATCCAATGCTAATGCTGGGGACCTTAAACATCTTGTGGGGTGCAAGATAAAATGCCCAAATGGTCTTACTATGTATTTCATTCCAGGATTCCTTAACACTCATCCTATCTATCCTAACCAAGATCTGAATTTCCATGTTCCACTTGTACGTCAAATGTTTATGCTTCACAACTCGCTTGGTGAAGCATATCCCCCCAAACTGCACTGTAGGCTATGACACCTCGTACTTCAGAATGGATTATGGACAGTGGATGCACTAACCACATGATTGACAATCGAAGTCTTCTGATGGATTCAACGCTACGTCCATTAGACAAGAGTCACATCACATTTGCTGACACTGGTAAAAGCAAGGTATTGGGTCTAGGTAGAGTTGCAATATCAAGGGATCAACACATGGATAAAGTGATGCTTGTTGAATCCCTTGGTTTCAACTTAATGTCTGTTTCAATGCTTTGTGACTTAAACATGATTATGCTATTTGGGAAATATCGTTGCCTTGTACTAATGGAATCTGACAAGTCTCTAGTCTTTGAAGGGTATCGGAAAGATGATCTGTATATGGTAGATTTCTTAGTAGGACCACAGATGGCTGTATGTCTTCTAGCAGAAGTTTCAGAGTGCTGGCTTTAGCATCAAAGGCTAGGGCATGCTGGCATGAGGAACTTGCACACTCTCGCGAAGAAGAAGCATGTCGTGGGCATCGAAGGCATCAAGTTTAAGAAGGATCATCTGGGTGGTGCCTGCGAAGCTGGAAAGATGACTAGGGCCAAGCATCCCTCAAAGACAATCATGACTACATCTCAACCCTTCGAGCTGCTACACATGGACTTATTTGGCCCTACTCACTACTCTACTCTCACTACCACTGCTTGCCTCTATGGCTTTGTCATTGTTGATGATTATTCAAGATATACTTGGGTGCATATAATCCTCTACAAGAATGAAGTGCAGGATGTCTTCAGACACTTTGCCAATTGTGCCATGACGAACTATGGTGTCAAGATCAAGCATATCAGAAGTGACAATGGCACTGAGTTCAAGAACACCGGCCTTGACCTTTATCTGGATACTATGGGCATCACACATGAGTTCTCTGCTCTGTACACACCTCAGCAGAATGGCATCGTGGAGCGCAAGAACAGAACACTTATTGAGATGGCCCGAACGATGCTCGATGAGTACAAGACTCCACGGAAGTTCAGGCCTGGAGCCATTGATACTGCATGCCATGTCATCAACCGTGTTTATCTTCACAAGCTTCTGAAGAAAACATCCTATGAACTCCTAACTGGTAAGAAGCCAAATGTAAGCTACTTCAGAGTATTTGGTGCTAGGTGTTGGATCAAGGATCCACATCACACTTCAAAATTTGCACCGAAAGCACATGAAGGTTTTATGCTTGGTTACGGAAAGGATTCGCACTCCTACAGAGTCTTCAACCTCTTTCACTATAAAGTGGTTGAAACCGTGGATGTGCGGTTCGATGAGACTAACGGCTCGCAAAGAGAGCACCTGCCAAATGTGCTAGATGAAGTACCTCCAAGTGAATCAGTCAAGCAGATGGGAATTGGAGAGATCATACCTTCTGAGGCTCATACTCAAGAGGAACTTATCATTTCTGCACCTAATCAACCTGAAGACAATGTTCAGCCTGAAGATAATCCCCCAAATGATAACATTGATCAGCGAGAGCAAAATCTTCGTCTTGTTCATCCTTGTGTTGCAAATGAAGTACAGATTGAGAAGATAATTGACAGCATCAATGCACCTGGTCCACTCACTCGTTCAAAAGCTACTCAAAGAGCAACACAGCTAACAAATTTCTGTGGGCATTTTGCATTTGTCTCAATCTCTGAACCCAAGAAAGTTGTTGAAGCCTTCATGGAACCTGAATGGATTCAAGCTATGCAAGAAGAGCTTCAACAGTTCGAGATGAACAATGTGTGGGAATTGGTCAAGCGTCCTGATTCACGTAAGCACAATATCATTGGCACCAAATGGATATATCGCAACAAACAAGATGAGCATGGTCAAGTTGTCAGAAACAGGGCTCATCTCGTTGCCCAAGGATACACTCAAGCGGAAGGGATTGACTACGATGAAACATTTGCACCCGTGGCTAGGATTGAAGGCATTCGCATACTGCTAGCCTATGCAAATCATCACAACATCCTTCTGTATCAAATGGATGTGAAAAGTGCCTTTCTCAATGGAAAGATTGAAGAAGAAGTATATGTTGCACAACCTCCTGGCTTTGAAGATCCAAAACATCATGATATGGTATACAAGCTCAACAAGGCGTTGTATGGCCTGAAACAAGCCCCTCGTGCTTGGTATGACACACTCAAATACTTCCTAAAGAGCAAAGGCTTCAAACCTGGTTCACTAGATCCTACACTCTTCACGAAGACATATGATGGTGAACTATTTGTGTGCCAAATCTATGTGGATGACATTATCTTCGGCTGCACAAACAAGAAATACAGTGATGAGTTTGGTCACATGATGCAAGAGCAATATCAGATGTCCATGATGGGCGAGCTGAAGTTCTTTCTGGGTCTCCAAATCCATCAGCAATGCAACGGCATCTTCATATCTCAAGAAAAATATCTCAAAGATTGCCTGAAGAAGCTTGGAATGCAAGACTGTAAAGGATACACGACGCCAATGCCAACCAAAAGTCATCTGGGTCCCGACGCCAATGGTAAACAGTTCGATCAAAAGGTATACCGCTCCATGATTGGTTCTTTACTTTATTTATGTGCATCTAGGCCAGATATAATGCTTAGTGTTTGCATGTGTGCCCAATTCCAAGCGGCACCAAAGGAATCGCATCACTTAGCTGTGAAGCGAATTCTTTGATATTTGGCTTACACCCCAACACTAGGATTATGGTATCCAAAGGGCTCACAGTTTGATCTAGTTGGATTCTCAGATGCTGATTATGCTGGTGACAAGGTTGATCACAAGTCCACATCAGGCACATGTCACTTTCTGGGACGATCTCTTGTTTGTTGGTCTTCAAAGAAGCATAACTGTGTATCTCTCTCCACTGCTGAATCCGAATACATTGCTGTTGGATCTTGCTGTGCTCAGCTTCTTTGGATGAAGCAAACTATCAAGGACTATGGTATCCACCTGAAGAATGTGCCACTCTACTGCGACAATGAGAGTGCCATCAAGATTGCCAACAACCCAGTTCAGCACTCGAAGACAAAGCACATTGAAATTCGTCATCACCTTCTCAGAGATCATGTCACGAAGGAAGATATTGATATCATTCACGTCAACACAGAAGAGCAATTGGCTGATATCTTCACAAAGCCCTTGGATGAGAAAAGGTTTTGCAAGTTGCGATGTGAGCTAAATATCTTGGAATCCTCAAATGTCATGTGATTGGACACACATCCTAACACTTATGCATTTTGATGACTTAGATGTGCAACACACGAAGTAATGTATATCTTCAATCAATGAAGACATACACTCTAAGTGTGAATACATTAATGCAGAATTTTACTTGGCGCCACGATAATTGTCTTGCCGTATGCAGGTCTAATACTTCCTATACGGTGGGTAACGCCACCACCAAACTTTTGTTTGAAGTGTTTCCCTTGGCGTTATGTTTGCAAAGTCTTCGCATTTGATTGTCTTCATACTTGACTTATGTTCATATTTATCTTCATCTTGTTGATTTAGTCTTGTACTGGCTATATACATATTTGTGTTCTGACCTCTACAGCATTCACTTATAGCTATGACTTATTGCTGAATCTCTTGATCCAAGTGAATGTGATCGGACCCAAACCTATCTATGCTTCTACCTCAACTCTATCTGTCCAAATCATATGCATTCTATTGAAAACTGTCGATTGTCTTCACTGAGACCTTATCAGTTGAAGTCAATCTGACAAACATTTATATCTATTTCTAATGCTATATCCTTATTGCCTGAAAGCCGGATAATTCGGAACGACCACCCCGACAATCCAGGCGTGCGTGGGAGCATGAACAACTTCCAAGGTGTTGCATGCTTGCCACGTGCCCTTCAGATGTGAACCACCAGGGGCACCTGCAAAATTGCATTGCGCCATCCCTTTCCTTATAAATACCCATCACATCATGGTCAAAATCCTTCTTCCACCTCGCGGCACCGCTTGCTCTCGACGACGCCGGCGACGAAGCACTTAGCTACCACGACCTCACCGACGCCGTCCTCACGCCGGCCGCGGACCTCGTCTTATCCGTCGCCACCATAGGTGTCTTCCGTCGCCAAGTTAGGGCACGGGAGATCGAACTGCTCGGCCTCCAACTTTGCTCTGTCTAGCAGTTCATCGTGTGGTAATTAAAACTTACTTTTTACCGTCTTTTTGATCTGATAGATTCATCCTTCTTTACCAAAAGTGGTTTATATACTTCCAAATTTGAATCTATCCCTTTCTACATCTCATATTATGCCTAGTATGTTCACTTATGCTTCTCTAAAAGTTAGATTCCTCACTTGTACTTATTCTTGGATTCGTACAAATCTGGAACCAACTCACAGCAAATAAGTGAATGTCTTCGCGTTATGAGGTCAATGTCTTCAAACTGATTTATCTTCAAAATCTTCTGAGAATGCATATGACCTCTTCCCCTTCCCTCGCACCTCTAATGCTGTCACAGGTACATGTCCGTGGGAGAATCCCTTGGTTCTCATAGTCTGCATTCATTTGTAGAATTCTCACAGAGTCACATAAATTCTCCTGAAGCTAGTTCTTGTCTGACCAGCCGTCGGAAGCCTTTGCTAGTTCTGAATCCTTTCAGGTTAAGCTTTAGGGCTACTGAGAAGTCAGCAAGAAAGGGTGGCAGACAGCACCGTGGGAATACTTCCAAACACTTGCCACCAGATCTGCACGAACTGTACAAGACAGACCCAGAGAAAACCTATGGAGAACGCAAGAATTGAATCCAATGGATTCGAAGATATTGGGCAGAGGAATGGTTCAAGTACAAATTTGTCACTCCAGAGTATGCCGAGAAGAATGCCATCAAGCGACCTTGGGGAGATATCCTATACAAAAATCTTCCTCCCAGGTCCAAGACTGAAGCTATTGATCAAGGCTTCTATCCGTGCATGGTTCGCGGACCACAGCCAAAGAATGCTGACCCATCTTCTCTACTGTGGTGTCGCGAAGACAATCTATTCAAGTGAAACTTCAAGTTTGCCAAAGACTCTGCTTTGAAGAACAAGAAGGCATTTGGACTTGACTTCCCCAGGCCCGTCTGCTCCTCGGGAAGATGGCACCCGTGAAGCCAATGAAAACAGAATTGGCCCCTTCTACAACCTCGAAGGCCTCATCACTCACATTGTCGTCCAAGGTGCAAATGTGGATCACTCTGGTGATGATGCTGACTCTGATGATGCGCTAGCTCCTCCTCCTAAGCCGCAGAAGCAAAAGAAATCTAAGGCTTCAAAACCTACTGCTGCACCAAAAGCTTCTCGAGTGAAGCCATTGGCCACTGCTCCCCCTGGACCAAGTATCAATTCTAAAGATCTCTCTCGCGTCTCCAAGAAGAAAGAGAAGCCCCCAGAAGAAACATGTCTAGAGTTCTGGACAAGCCCTGACACCTGCTGCCATTCTGAGGAACGAAACTGAAGCCATAGATCTGTCAATAGATGATGAGTGTGGTGATGATGCTCTTGAGCAGCTAGTTAAGAGCCAGCAAGAGGCGGAGATCTTCAATGATCTGCCCCTCTTCAACGTGAACATTCTGGATAACTTCATTGATGAATGGTTTGACAACCCCAATCTCAGCTTTGATGATCTTCAGCTCCCGATTGGCATCAGCACGCCTTCCAAGGTGCCATTGCTCTTGATCTGGCTCTGGCTCAGAGAATTGTTGAACTGAAGAACAAAATTGACTATGAGAAAGAACAGTTCAGGAAGCACGTGGCCAAGCACAGTGTAGCTGATGTTCAAAACTTCAAGCTGATGATGCATGACCTTAAGGAGGCATTTCGCAAGAAGCGCGATGAAGCCAAAGGTTCACGCAAGCGAATGAAGAATCTCGCTGCCAAGTGTGTTCAAGCTTACAATGAAGCTGAGACGCGCAAGGCACTTGGGCGTCCTGGCATTGACCCCAAGCTGGCTGCAAAGAAGAAGAAGCCTGCTGTGGCCCAAGATGAGGCACCAAGGCGGAAAGAACCTCGCATTGTCTTCCCTGCCAGTATGACAGGCTCGAAGCCTAAGGTCCCCACTGTGGCTTCAGAACAGAAGAAAACAAGGGCAGCTGAAGCCAAAGCTAGAAAGCGCAAACTGAAGAACACCACTCACAAAGCCCCACCCACCAAGAAAAGAAAGACCAAGAAGAAAGATCGGGCTGCTCCCACAGATCCCCTCGTTGTCGAGCCCCTTCTTTTGCTCGTCCTGCATCCGAACACCAAGAGCGTCAGTTGATCATTCACGAGCCTGCTTCCACAGAGGCTCCTGAAGCTGAAGAAGTTCCAGTCGTTGTGTAACGCCCCGAATTCGATGCGCCAGGTGTTTTCCAGTCATTCGTCGTTGTTGCCATGTCATTTGCTTGCGTGTTGCATTCTGCCATGTCATCATCTGCTTTTCATCTGCATGTTTTTCAAAACTTGCATCCGTTCGGGTTCTCCCGGTTCTCTCTATTGTCCGTTCTGAGCACAGACACACTCGCACGCGCCCGCGGCACCCCTTAGTCCTTGGTTTTGTGAGCCGCCGAAAAACATTATCGGAATGGGCCGAGATTTGCCGAGTGGCCTTGGTATATCACCGGTAGACCGCTCGTCAAATTTCATTCCATTTGGAGGTTGTTTGATGCCCAACGGTTAACCGTGTAACCCCGAAAGCCCCTTCCCATTGCAGCCCAGCACCCCCTCCAAACAGCCCACCTTGCCCATCTAAACCCCCTCCATGATCTCTGTCATTCGATCACAATCGTGTGGGCAAAAACCGCACCCCATTTGGACTCTCCTAGCTCCCTCTACCTATAAATTAGTCCCCTCCCCGAAATTTCGGGCAAACCCTAGATCAAACCTCCCTCTCGCCCGCCGGACATGTCCACCCGCCACCGGACGCTTCCATCGCCGCCCAGACACGTCGCACGGACCAATCATGAGGCGCCACGTTACCTCCACCGCCGCCCACAGTCAACCAGCAGCCGCCACGTGGCCTGCCTCCGCCTCCCGCGCCGCCAGCCCTCTCGGCCCGGAGCGGGCCTGCCGAGCCCATCCGGTGCCGCCCCGCACCCTCGCGTCCTCCGCCGCCGCGCCCATCTCCGGCCACCGGAACCTCGCGGAACCTCGCTCGCCGCCTCCCGGCTGGCGCGCCACGCCACCTACGTGCTCCCCGCTCCGCCGCCTTGCGCCACTTGCAGCCACGCGAGCGCGCCCATCCGCCGCCTCGCCCGTTCGCCGCCACCGCCTCCTCGAGGCTACACGCCCGCCGCCGCCTACACCCGCCGTCCACGGGCGGCGCCTCCCTCGTCATCGTTCGCGGACGCGCCGCCTCGCGCATCCAGCGGCTTCGCCGCTGCTTGCCGGTAGCTCTGCCGCCACCGGATCCGCCCGCGCCCCATTCGGCCTCGTCGGACCCTTCCCGCTGCGATGCGTCGCCCTCGCGCGGCGCCCAGCGCCGTCGTCGGCCGCCGCCCCGCCTCAGATCCGGTCGGGTGGGATGAGATCCACCCGACCACCGATCCAAACGCACCGACCCCGACTTTGGATCTCTCCGTCCCCTCCACTTTTCGCGAGGGTAAAATTCTTCCAAGTCCCTAATTTTCAGCATTCTTGTCCCTGTTCAACATGCCATAACTCTTTGACCGTAGATCCATCTTGCATGAATAATATATCAAAATGTTAATTGTGAGATGCTCTACATTTTATTCCATTGTGACATGCTTGTTCGAGTCCATCTTGATTCTCTAATCATCGTTGCAAGAGTGCTATATGATGTTAACCTGCTGAGACTGTTATAACTTGTTGTTTTGTCATTTTCGTTGCATTTTGTCTGTGCATCTTTTGAACATGATGTCTACATGTTTTAGGAGCATACTCATGCCATCTTTATAGTGGTGCAATCCATGTATTTTTGTGAGTCTTTTAGTGAGTGTATCAAGCTCAGGAAGTAGGGTACTTGTTGTTACTGTTTTGCGAGGCTGAAACTGCTATATCATGTTGCTATGTTTGATTGATGCTACCATCCATTATGTGCATAATCTGGAGATGTTCACTAAGGATGTTTTGTTATACATGTTGTGCGCTATCCATCCATGCCCTTGTTTGTATTTATGGCCTGTTGTAGCTTGTTGTTATCATGCTCCAAACATGCTAAATAATGTTTTTGTCAGCCTGTTAACATGAAGTTTAGTTTTTCCATGTGTCTTGCTAGTGATCCATGCACCCTATGTCTATGCTATTGCCATGCTTAGCTTTATAATTATGCCATCTTACTTTTGGTTGACTTCAGATTCCATGAAATGATCTTTAGTGAGTTGTGCAAGCTCTCCAACATGCCTACGTATCATTGTTTCTGCCATGTACTGTTATTTTCACTAGGTCTGAATCTGTCGTATCATTTGCCATGTTTGCATGGATGCTACCATCTTTTCTGTTGATCTTTGGATTAAGTTCAGTAAGGAAGTTTTGTTAATTGCTTTTAGTAATAGCATGGCATGCCTTTGTTTGCCATGATAACTTCCTGTAGCATGTTGTTTGATAGCTCTAGACATTGCAACCTGATGTTATTTCTGCCATGTCCAGTGATTTCTGCCAAGTCTGTGAACTGTTATTATTTGCAATCTTGTCATGTCCTTTTGAGCATGTTCTAGTGATTTCTGGAGATATCTCAGTGTTCATGTTTTATCATGCTTTACCTGGACATCATGTACATGCCTTTTGTTTTCATGTTGAGGTGTTGTAGCATATTGTTTTGATGCTTGCTACATGCCTAGTTGCTGTTTTGGACAGCTTGTCCTTTAAACTTGTTTCATGTGTATGTGTTGAACCGTTGCTCCGTTTTGAGCATGCTCTATATGAAACTTGCATAGAATTGCATGTAGTTTTATCTTATCATGTTGCATCTATGTTTTGAGAGTGTTTGCTGATGTTTGAATGCATTTTGCATCAAGGACATGTTTAACTTGTTTTGCTCATATCTTCTAGGCCGTAGCTCCGAACTAAATGAACTTTATATGTAACTTGACTAGATTTTCGTGTAGATCATCTTGGTGCATCTTAACTTGCTGTTAAACAACTTGAACATAAGGTTTATTCAGATCTGGACCAATTTCGAAATTTGCATATGAGGACTTACCAGAATTGTTACATGTTGTTTCCGGCCTCATTTAAACTTGCTTTGATGTGTTGTTCTTGTTTGCATCATCTCTTGCCATGAGTAGCGTCATATAGCCTTGTCATGCATCATGCTTGGATGTGCATCATCTCATGTTTATGTGTTGCGTGTTTACCATGTGGTTTGCTTCTTTCTGGTTGTGCTTCTTCTCGATAGTTCATGTTCATTGCGATCGTGAGGATTCGTTCGACTATGCTTGGTTCGTCTTCGCCCGTTCATCTTCTTCATGGACTCGTTCTTCTTCCTAGCGGGATTTCAAGCAAGATGACCATTACCCTGGATCTCACTACTATCATTGCTATGCTAGTTGCTTCGTTCTATCGCTATGTTGCGCTACCTATCACTTGCTCTTCAAGCCTCCCAAATTGCCATGTCAACCTCTAACCTTTTCACCCTTCCTAGCAAACCATTGCTTGGCTATGTTACCGCTTTGCTCAGCCCCTCTTATAGCATTGTTAGTTGCAGGTGAAGTTGAAGATTGCTCCATGATGGATAGGATTATGTTGGGATATCACAATATCTCTTATTTAATTAATGCATCTATATACTTGGTAAAGGGTGGAAGACTCGGCCTTATACCCGGTGTTTTGTTCCACTCTTGCCGCCTTAGTTTCCATCATACCGGTATTATGTTCCTTGATTTTGCGTTCCTTACGCGACCGGGTGTATGGGACCCCCTTGACAGTTTGCTTTGAACAAAACTCCTCCAGCAAGGCCCAACCCTGGTTTTAACATTTGCCACCTAAGCCTTTTTCCCTTGGTTTCTGTAGACTCAAGGGTCATCTTTATTTTTACCCACCCCGGGCGGTGCTCGTCGTGAGTGTTGGTCCAACTTTGTCGACCGCCGGTGTACCTGGGGCAACTCTGGGCTGGCCTACCAGAAGTTTGGACAATCCGGTGTGCCTTGAGAACGAGATATGTGCAGCTCCTATCGGGATTTGCCGGCACATTTGGGCGGCTTTGCTGGTCTTGTTTTACCATTGTCGAAATGTCTTGTAACCGGGATTCCGAGTCTGATCGGGTCTTCCTGGGAGAAGGAACATCCTTCGTTGGTCGTGAGAGCTTATAATGGGCTAAGTTGGGACACCCCTGCAGGGTTTAAACTTTCGAGAGCCGTGCCCGCGGTTACGTGGCAGATGGGAATCTGTTAATATCCGGTTGTAGAGAACTTGACACTTGACTTAATTAAAACGCATCAACCATGTGTGTAACTGTGATGGTCTCTTTTCAAGTGGGTCGAGAAGTGAACACGGTTTATGTTATGTTTGAACGCAAGTAGTTTCAGGATCACCCCTTGGTCACTTCTAGCTTCTCGATGTTGCGTTGCTTCTCTTCTCGCTCTTATTTGCGTATGTTAGCCACCATATATGCTTAGTCGCTGCTGCAACCTCACCACTTATCCTTTCCATACCCTTTAAGATTTGCTAGTCTTGATACCCATGGTGATGGGATTGCTGAGTCATCGTGGCTCATAGATTACTACAACAATAGTTGCAGATACAGGTTATGCGATAATCATGATGCGAGAGCGATGTTTACTTGTTTTGGAGTTCTTCTTCTGCTTTTTCTTTGATCAGGGGATAGGTTCCAGGTCGGCAGCCTGGGCTAGCAGGGTGGATGTCGTTTGAGTTTCTATTTGTGTTTCATCCGTAGTCGGATGATGCTCATGTGTATGATGTTGTTGTATTCATGTGGCATTGTATGCCTCTTGTATGTATCCCCAACTATTATGTAATGGTACGATGTAATGATATCCACCTTGCAAAAGCGTCTCCAATATGTGCTTCTATCCTTGGTGGGACCTTCGAGTTCCTGTAGGATAGGGTCGCATATTGGGCGTGACACGTTGACCCCATCACAGCTGAAGACATTGGTCACCAAGACAATGTAGATGATGATGAAGTCCTTCCTCAAATCGAGCGCCAACCGGTATCATCGCTTGTTCTCACGAACAGCGAACTCATCAGTATTGGTCTCCCTTTGACACCAATCTCTCAGGATGCCTCATGGGTTGATCGCCCCCAACCGGCTACACCAAGTCAAGACTCACCGCAAACTCCCCCACCTCAAGTCACCAATTCGGTGCTTGATGATGACGACGACTATGTGGTCCATCCCACTCCTACTCCAAAGGCGTCGCCCGCGTTTCGCAGGCTTCGCAAAGGACCAAGGCCACAAGTCGCTCCATCGAGCATTCCAGAAGAAGTGCAACCAAACATGGCAGCACAGCTAGAGTTTCCTGAAGCCACTCCTACTGCGAATGTCTCTGCGTCTGAAGCCAATGTTGCTAAAGACATACCGACTGCATCAGCCAATGAGAATCAAGAACCCCGTCAAGAAGAAGAACATGTTGCCACACCCCCTACCAACCAAGAAGATGTTCTCAAGGAGAACGTGTCTGTGCCCGACCCTCCAGCTACTCAAGTGGAGGTTGAAAATCCTGAGGCGGCCACTGTCGGTGTCAAAACCGGTGTATCTCGGGTAGGGGATCCCGATCTGTGTGTCCAAGGCTAATGGTAATAGGAGGCAAGGGACACGATGTTTTACCCAGGTTCGGGCCCTCTCGATGGAGGTAAAACCCTACTTCCTGCTTGATTGATCTTGATGATATGAGTATTACAGGAGTTGATCTACCACGAGATCGTAGAGGCTAAACCCTAGAAGCTAGCCTATGATGATTATGATTGTGTCCCTATGGACTAAACCCTCCGGTTTATATAGACACCAGAGGGGGCTAGGGTTTACACAGAGTCGGTTACAAAGAAGGAGATCTAATATCCGGATCGCCAAGCTTGTCTTCCACGCAAAGGAGAGTCCCATCCGGACACGGGGCGAAGTCTTGAGTCTTGTATCTTCACGGTCCAATAGTCCGGCAAAAGTATATAGTCCGGCTGTCCGGATACCCCCTAATCCAGGACTCCCTCAGCGGCCCCCGAACCAGGCTTCAATGACGATGAGTCCGGCGCGTAGATTGTCTTCGGCATTGCAAGGCGGGTTCCATTTCCGAATACTCCAAAGTACATGTTGTAATGAACAGTGTCCGGCTTCCCATCAACGTTGTACTCCTCGGCTTCTGTGCTTCAATAATGGCCATCTCCACATGTTGAGCGAATACGAGGAGCCAGGGCATTTTCACATTTGCCACCCCGGCCCTGCAGGCAAACCATCTATTTGAAGGGATGGGGATCCTCAGATCCAAACCTCACCTTCTTCCCTTGAGCAAGCATCCAACAGAGCGCTCCCAGAAAAAACCATTCCAACATGGCCGGTCGCCGCAGCTCCTCTTCTCGCTCCCTTAGCTCTAAGCCAGGTGATTGGGAAGAGTGTTTTGTTCCCCATAGCCGTTTAGTAGAGTTGCAGACCCAAGGGTTTCTTCCACCGGCGTTCATGGTCCCCGCCCGAGCCGGACTAGCCACCTATGATGGCCGGGAGCAAGCGAAGAGATTTCCTAGCCCGTCTCAGGGGGAGCGAGTATGCCTTAACCCATATTTGCTAAGAGGTGTCAGGTTTCCAATCCACCCATTCCTTCATGGGCTCCTGGAGTTCTAAGGCCTCCAGTTGCACAACTTCACCCCTGCCTCCGTGCTGCACATCGCAGGATATGTCGCCCTTTGTGAACTATTCCTAGGTTGCGAGGCTCACTTCGGGTTATGGAAGAAGTTATTCTGCCTTGTCCCTCGCAACTAGGGGGAATCCATATGTCAAGTGGGCGGAGCCGAAATATGGCGCGTCACCAGTACTCCCAAGAAGGCATATGAAAACTGGCCCTCAGAGTGGTTTTATGTTGATGATGTTCCCCTTCCGGATCCAATCCGGACGGGCCTCCCTGAGTTCAATAACGCTCTGCCGAAGACATGCTGAAGTTGGCGCCCTCGGGGCCCCCAAGAGGAAGATACCAGAGAAGTCCACTTCCTGATGACCAGGATAAAGACGCTGGCCAAATCAGGGCTGACAATAGTCGAGGTTATAGCAATATGCATAATGTGGGGGTGCAGCCTCTTCAATATTGGGGGAAGCCCATGTGGCATTTCAACGGGGAAGATAACGCCACCCGATGTGGTCGTAAAGGTCCGGGCTCCGCCACTGCTCTAGCAAGAATACTGTTCGATTTGTATAAAGGAAAGAAGAAGAATTCCTTCGTATTAAACCGCGGGATGGATTTTCCATGTACAACCCCCCAAGCTGGGTAAGTCGTCACTCTTTTGCCCAACTCTATTCATTCTGGCACCCTTCATCACAATCATTTACGTCGATATTTCTGAGCAGGAACTGAGGAGGGCCGTGGAAGGATTCAACAGCCCCTCCCCGCAGCCAGAGGACCCCGGAAGGGCCTCCGATCCAGGACTTGAAGAAGATCCGAATATATCTGTGGAGCTTGTCAACGGGACATTTTATCAGGCCAGCTGCGATGGTGCCTCAGTGGCTATTGTCGCCGACTATCCCGGACTGCTACCTGCATCGCGTGTAAGCAAAGCCGAAACCTTATCCTCTGAAGAGGACTCCTTTCTGATACCATGCCTTATGCATAAATATCATATTTTTGTAGAGACGACCATCGGAATGCAGCGCCAAGCCCCTGGGGGCTCGTCGGCAAAGGGCGTCCGGGTCAGGCAGGCTTAAGAGGAAGGCGGTTAGGGCCGAAACACCGTTACAGAGGTATGGTAAAAACCTGTTCTGTGATTATCATGTTTGAAGTGTAACAGCGGCCTTCGTGTTCTGGCAGAAAGAGGAGTCGCCGGACTATATCCGGAGATCCTGCCGGTCACGCCTCTACCAGCCGGATTCCAGAACCGGCTTCGAGAGAGGAGGCCGATGTGGGGCCAACGTCGAATTGTCCTCCGACAGAGGATGCGGATATGCTCTCCACCACAAATTCCAAAGTAGAGAGTGCCAAGAATCACCGGCGCCGGTGGACCGTACTTCGCAATAGCATCTTTTTCGAAGAGGCATTTAATGCTTTCAATTTGGGAGACGCATACATCCGAGCTGCTCAAGGCGGGCTCGCCCAAGCGACGGACCAGTATGCAAAAGATATACGGGTAAGGAAATTTGATAAGCATGTATAGCAGTAGCCCCTGAGACTTGAAACGGTTGGGACAACTGATTTAAGGATCATTTTATGCATAGTTTCTTGTAGATAAGAATACCCAATTGTCTCAAGAGTTGGAGGAGTGCAAGACCCAGCTGAGGGTCGTGGTTGCCAAACTAGAGGAATCCCAGAAGGCCTCATCTGGTAACATTTGTCTCAATAGAGAAATTTTAAAGGAATATACCAGTTAGCAATTGGCTTGCTTCATAAGTCTAACAAAAAATTCTACACACAATCCCGGGACGAATCCGGAGATCGTAAAAGATAGCGAGTCACATCTCTGAAGACAACTAAGGGCTGGTGAGCGTGTGCTTACGCGGGTTAGGCAAGAGAAAAAATCTCCAAGATGCCAACGCCCGGATGGGCGTCGAATTATCAAATGTTCGAGCTCAGCTGGCGGACTCCGTAAAGGAGAACAGAAGGCTTCGTCGGGGCATTTATGGTAAGTGCCTAAACGAACTGCAGTACAGTTCGGCAAGGAAGCATATTAAAAGAGTTTATATCTGTAGGTATGTTGATAGGCTGTCCTGAAGAGGAGATGCCCGGATCCGCAGGCGATGTACTGCAAGACCTCTCGCAGCTACATGAACGAGTTCGGCAGGTGATGCAGGGTATTGCCCAGGCCTTGTGGCCATCCACTTCCCTGCCAATAGGCATGGAGGAGCTCGTGGATATGCTCCAAGGAGCACAGCGGCGTTTCCGGTTGTGGAAGGTGTCTGCCTGCCGACAAGGTGCAAGGGAAGCCTGGGCCATGGTGAAGACGCGCTACACAAAGCTTGACCCGAACCATATGGCCGAAGTCGGACTGGCAGGGCCAGATGGGCAAGAAATTCCCGTGAGTCTGGTGTATGACCAGGTAGCATTAGCCACAAAATATTCCCAACAGGATTGCAAGCTAGATAGCCTGTTGGATGGTATAGAGGAAGAATATAGTCAGTCCAAGTGACTGTAATTCAATGGACATATGTAGTCCCTAGCCGGATTAAAAATCATTTGTCATGGCGGACCGTTTTGCTTCAGCCCCGGATTGACGGTTAAGGTGTATCCGAATACCGCTTCGATTATGCGAACCGGGTATCGTGGAACCAGGCGTAGGGGTCATAAGTGCTTGAACAGACAAGTACCCAACTAGTTATGTTATATTACATGGGTAGTAAGAAACATCTTCTAGGGAGAATAGTTCCGTTAGGGGTTCCTTTCCCAGGGTACGCATGCATCGATGTACATGTCCGAACTGCGAACAGAAACGCGGGATACAAAACTTCTAGGGATTCACGTTGTATTAAATGAAAGAAACATCTTTTGTTCATTGACCAAATATTCCCTTAAGAACGCTAGCTTTTGGCTTCACCCAGTCTGAGGTACACATCCAGCTGAACCGGCAGTAACAATCACAGAGGTGCTCACCTTATGCCCTGGCCGAATTAACGGGAACGTAGGGCATAAACACAAGAGCCAGGCAACCCAGCATGGCCACATCTTAAGTCATATCAATGCATATAATGGTGAAGAAAAGGCACATATGGAAAAAGAACGCATATGTGATAGGCAGGAAGCCATGAAAGTAATTATATTTAGCTTCCGTATAGGAAGCCCCCAGGTATGGTGAACACACATAGTGCGGCAGGAGTGATCCGAACATCCGCACTGTATTGAATACTTTGTGTGAAGGAAGGAAAAAGGGCGAGAAAGGAAAAAGGGGGGACATAATTAAAAGAGTGTGGGTAAGGAGACGAACACTGAGTTCGGCACTAGGCGTAGAATCTCCGGAGTCTGGCCGCGTTCCATGGGTTCGGCTCGAGTCTGTTATCAGATGCATTACACAGGTGGTACGCTCCTCCGGTGAGAACTTTATCAATAATGAAGGGACCCTCCCACTTAGTTTTGAGCTTGTCTTCTTCTTCTCTGGTAGGCGTAGAACGAGTTCGCCAATATTGTAAGTTTTGGCCCGCACTTCTCTGCTTTGATACCTCTGAGCCTGCTGCTGATAGAATGCGGAACGGGCTTTTGCGACGTCGCGCTCTTCCTCCAGGGCATCTAAGTTGTCCTGCCAATCTAACTCGGCTTCCTTCTCTTCGTACAGGCACACGCGAGGTGAGTTGTGGATTATGTCGCAGGGTAGTACTGCTTGTGCGCCGTACACCATAAAAAATGGTGTGTATCCGGTGGTGCGGTTCGGCATGGTCCGCAGCCCCCAGAGTACGGAGTCGAGCTCCTCGACCCAGTGCGTGTCCGATTCTGTCAAGGACCGCACTAGTTTGGGTTTGATGTCGCTCATGATGAGACCGTTTGCACGTTCGACCTGGCCGTTTGTTTGGGGATGGTAGACGGAGGCGTAATCGAGCTTAATGCCCATGTTGCCGCACCAAGTTTTCACTTCATCAGCTGTGAAGTTTGAGCCATTGTTAGTGATGATGCTGTGGGGGATGCCATAACGGTGTACAACCCCTGATATGAAGTCTATCACTGGTACGGATTCGGCCGTTTTAACTGGTTTCGCTTCTATCCATTTGGTGAACTTGTCCACCATGAACAATAAGTATTTTTTCTTATGGCTTCCCCCTTTAAGGGGTTCGACCATATCCAGCCCCCAGACCGCGAAGGGCCAAGTAATGGGGATTGTTTGGAGAGCGGTAGGGGGCATATGGCTCTGATTGGCAAAGAGCTGGCAACCGACGCAGTGTTGGACAAGGTCATATGCATCTGCTCGGGCTATCGGCCAATAAAAACCTGTACGGAAGGCCTTGCTGACAAGTGCCCGAGCTGCAGCGTGGTGCCCGCCAAGTCTGACATGGATTTCAGCCAAAAGCTGCCGAACTTCCTCTTCGGAGATGCATCTTTGGAGCACTCCGGTTGCACTTTTCTTATAGAGTTCTCCCTCATGGACTTTGTAGGCATTGGAATGCCGCACAATACAACGTGCTTCATTTTGGTCCTCGGGGAGCTCCTGCCTATTTAGGTAGGCCAAGAAAGGCTCGGTCCACGGGGCGATTACAGCCATGATTTCGTGGGCCGAAGGTGTTATTTCGGTGGTGGAGCCCCCGATTACATCAGATGGTTCAGAATCTGGGTTGTATTCGAATCCGAGCTAGTGTTGCCGGACTCCCCTTCCCATACCACGGATGGCTTGAACAACCTCTCCAGGAATATGTTGGGTGGGACAGGGTCGCGTTTAGCGTCGATGCGGGCAAGGATATCCGCCGCTTGATTGTTTTCTCGAGCCACATGGTGGGATTCGAGCCCCTCGAACCGAGCTGACATTTTGAGGACGGCGTTGCGGTAGGCCGCCATTTTTGGATCCTTGGCATCAAAATCTTCGTTTATTGCGAGGTTTGAGTCCCCACGCACCTCCAGGCGTTGAATGCCCATAGAGACTGCCATCCGAAGACCATGCAACAGAGCCTCGTATTCGGCTGCGTTGTTGGAGTCTGTGTATAATATTTGGAGTACGTATTGGACAATGTCTCCGGTGGGGGAAGTCAGGACTACACCTGCTCCCAATCTGGCTAGCATTTTAGAGCCATCAAAGTGCATGATCCAATTAGAGTACAATCCGTACTCTTTAGGGAGTTCGGCTTCTGTCCATTCAGCGACAAAGTCAGCCAATACTTGCGACTTAATGGCCCGCTGTGGTTTGTATGTTATGTCGAACGGAAGGAGTTCGATGGCCCATTTAGCAATCTGGCCCATAGCGTCGCAGTTGTTTATTATGTCGTTGAGTGGTACTTCGGAGGCCACCGTAATCGAACACTCCTGGGAGTAGTGTTGTAGCTTCCGGGATGCCATGAAGACCGCGTATGCTATCTTTTGATAGTGTGGGTATCGGGATTTGCATGGGGTGAGGACCGTGGACACGTAATATACCGGCTTTTGGAGCGGGAATTTGTATCCTTCTGCCTCTCGTTCGACGACGAGCACTGCGCTTACAACTTGATGTGTTGCAGCTATGTACAATAGCATAGGTTCGCCAATATTTGGCGCTGTCAGGACTGGATTGCAGGACATAAGGTCTTTATTTCATCCAGTCCGGCCGCGGCTGCATCCGTCCACATGAAGTGTTCGGTGCGCCAAAGAAGGTGGTATAGAGGTAATGCCTTTTCTCCTAATCGGGAGATAAAGCGGCTTAAGGCAGCCACGCATCCAGCTAGTTTCTGGATATGCTTGAGGTCTGTTGGGATAACCAACTGCGATAAAGCTCGGATTTTTGCTGGATTTGCTTCGGTTCCTCTATTGGAAACAATGAAGCTGAGCAACTTCTCGGAGGGTACGCCGAAAACACATTTTTCTGGGCTTAGCTTGATGTCGTATGTTCGGAGGTTGTCGAACATAAGCCTCAAGTCATCTATTAGGGTTTCGACGTGTCTTGTTTTTATGACCACGTCGTCCACATATGCCTCCACTGTTTTGCTGAATTGCTTCTCCAGGCATGTTTGAATCATGCGTTGATAGGTTGCGCCGGCATTTTTAAGCCTGAAAGGCATAGTGTTGAAGCAGAAGGGACCATATGGCGTTATGAAGGCCGTTGCGGCTTGGTCGGACTCTGCCATCTTTATTTGATGGTATCCGGAGTATGCGTCGAGGAAACATAGTGAGTCGTGTCCTGCGGTGGCGTCGATGATTTGGTCGATGCGAGGGAGGGGGAAGGGATCCTTGGGGCAAGCCTTGTTGAGGTCTTTGAAATCGACGCATAGGCACCAGGATTTGTCCTTTTTTGGTACCATTACTAGATTTGCCAGCCAATCCGGATGCTTGATATCTCTGATGAATCCGGCCTCAAGTAGCTTGGCTAGATCTTCTTCCATGGCTTGTCGTTTAGGCTCTAAGAAGCGCCTAAGAGTTTGTTTGACTGGCTTGTATCCTTTCAGTATATTGAGGATGTGTTCGGCCAGCCTGCGTGGGATGGCCGGCATGTCTGAAGGGTGCCAGGCGAAAATGTCCGAATTCTCGCATAGGAAGTCTCGTAGTGCGGCGTCCATTGTGGGGCTCAACTGTGTCCCGATGGAAGCTGTCTTTGTGGGGTCCGTTGGATGGACCTGGAATTTGACTATCTCGTCTGCGGGTTTAAATGAGGTGGACTTGGGTCATTTGTCGAGTATCACGTCGTCCCTGTCCACTATGGCGTGCAGCGTTGTTAGTTCTTCGGCCGCTAGGGCTTCGGATAATGCTTCCAGGGCTAGTGCTGCAGTTTTATTTTCGGTGCGGAGTGCGACATCCGGATCACTAGCTAGAGTGATGATTCCATTGGGTCCGGGCATTTTAAGCTTCATGTACCCGTAATGGGGTATAGCTTGAAAGCTCGTGAATGTGTCCCGCCCTAAAAGGGCGTGGTATCCGCTGCTGAAGGGAGCCACTTGGAATGTGGTTTCTTCAGACCTGTAATTCTCCGGGGTGCCAAATACCACATCGAGTGTGACTTTTCCCGCACACCATGCCTCCCGACTAGGGATGATTCCCCTGAAGGTCGTGCCGCTTTGCTCAATGCGGCTTTTATCAATTTCCATCTTGTTGAGTGTTTCTTCATAGATCAAGTTTAATCCGCTTCCGCCGTCCATGAGTACTTTAGTGAGTCGAAAGCCGTCCACGATTGGGCTAAGGACCAAAGCGGCTGGTGCGGGGATTGTATGGAATTGAGGTTCGTCACTAGCACTGAAAGTTATAGCAGTGTCGTTCCACGGATTTATTTTTGCCACGTGGCAGATTTCAGCGAAATTTCGATGAGCTCGCTTGCGCCTATTATTTGAGGCGAAAGTCTCAAAGACTATCAATACTGCATTGTTGTCTTCGGCGGGATGTTGCTCTGCTTTGTGGTTTACAAGAAGACCCTCGCCACTTTTTGCTACCTGCCGGAGTATCCAGCATGCTCTAAGGCTATGCGTTGGCATAGTATCCAGCATGCTATGAATTTTGCATGGCCCATTGAGCCATTCTTCTAATACGGTTCCACGCCCTGGAGTGGGCTTTGGTTTTTTTGGAATTGGATTGGGTAACTTACGAGAGTTTGCCCTTTTAGCTCGGAGGAAGGGTTTAGTGAGAGCCGGATTATCCCAAAAGTCTGTTTGGGTTTTCCAGGCACTTTCCATCGCACAGTACTTCTGTACTATGGCTGCTAAGTCGGCAAAGTGTACTATGTCACGGCGACTTATAGCATTAAGGATCCCTTTGCTTGTGCAATTTTTTGCAGAAAAGTGAGATTGCGTCTTCCTCGCGACAGTCCTTGACCTTGTTTATCACAAGGAGGAATCTGGCCCAGTAGCGATTTACTGTCTCTTGGGGCTCTTGTCTGATATGGGAGAGACGGCTTAAGTCTGGGTCGGTGGGCGTAGTTAAATCTAGATTCTGATCCGATCTAATGCCCAGGGGCAGAGGAGCTTCCGGGCTTGGCGGCTCGGGCTCCAGTGTGTTGCCAGATTTTTCCGGCCCGTTGCCCGATTCTAAGTTCGGGGTCTGGGTCATGTCCTCCCACGAATGGGTATCCGGCTCAGAGAGCTCGGTGATCCGGACATAGTTCGTCCTCAAAATAGAGGGATAATCCATGTGTAGCTCTTCCACTACCGCTATCTCATGGGTGACCGGTGGGGATTTAATATCCCTTTGGTCGGGTTTAAGCCCAATCTGATCATAGTCTGTAGCGACTCCCAAAGCGGCGATGCGATCCAAGAGGTCATTAAGGGAGGAGAGCTCCATTGGATCCATCTGTTTGGCGATTTCCGAATTGATGTGGAGGCTGTTTTCGATGACCCGAGAGGTCATCGTCGGCGCGGAAGCCGATCGGGCGGCCATGACAAAGCCGCCTAGTCGGAGAGTTTGGCCTACCGCCAGTGCTCCCCTAGAGGTGATGTTGTTCTTGACAACGAGACGGGCCATCAAGCCTTGCAGCGACGACACAGAGGAACTCTCAATGAAAGCACCAATGTCGATGTGAAAACCGGCGGATCTCGGGTAGGGGGTCCCGATCTGTGCGTCTAAGGCTAATGGTAACAGGAGGCAAGGGACACGATGTTTTACCCAGGTTTGGGCCCTCTCGATGGAGGTAAAACCCTACTTCCTGCTTGATTGATCTTGATGATATGAGTATTACAAGAATTGATCTACCACGAGATCGTAGAGGGTAAACCCAAGAAGCTAGCCTATGATGATTATGATTGTGTCCCTATGGACTAAAACCCTCCTGTTTATATAGACATCGGAGGGGGCTAGGGTTTACACAGAGTCGGTTACAAAGAAGGAGATCTAATATCCGGATCGCCAAGCTTGTCTTCCACGCAAAGGAGAGTCCCATCTGGACACGGGGTGAAGTCTTGAGTCTTGCATCTTCACGGTCCAACAGTCCGGCCAAAGTATATAATCCAGCTGTCCGGATACCCCCTAATCCAGGACTCCCTCAGCCACCAATAACCCTACTGACGCCTGATACGTCTCCAACGTATCTATAATTTTTGATTGCTCCATGCTACTTTATCTACTGCCTTGGACTATATTGGGCTTTATTTTCCACTTTTATATTATTTTTGGGATAACCTATTAATCGGAGGCACAGCCCAGAATTGCTTTTTTTGCCTATTTCAGTGTTTTGAAGAAACGGAATATCAAATGGAGTCCAAACGGAATGAAACCTTCGGGAACGTGATTTTCTCACCGAACGTGATCCAGGAGACTTGGACCCTACTCCAAGAAGTAACAGAGGTGGTCACGAGGGTGGGGGGCGCCCCCCTAGAGTGCGCCCCCTGCCTCGTGGCCCCCTTGTTGCTCCACCGATGTACTCCTTCCTCCTATATATACCTACGTATCCCCAAACGATGAGAACAGGAGCCAAAAACCTAATTCCACCACCGCAACCTTCTGTATCCACGATATCCCATCTTGGGGCCTGTTAGGAGCTCACGGGAGGGGCATCCACCATGGAGGGCTTCTACATCAACACCATAGCCCCTCCGATGAAGTGTGAGTAGTTTACTTCAGACCTTCGGGTCCATTGCTAGTAGCTAGATGGCTTTTTCTCTCTTTTTGGATCTCAATACAATGTTCTGCCCCTCTCTCGTGGAGATCTATTCGATGTAATCTTCTTTTTGCGGTGTGTTTGTTGATACCAATGAATTGTGGGTTTATGATCCAGCTTATCTATGAATAATATTTGAATCTTCTCTGAATTCTTTTATGTATGATTGAGTTATCTTTGTAAGTCTCTTCGAATTATCCTTTTGGTTAGGCCAACTAGATTGGTAGTTCTTGCAATGGGAGAAGTGCTTAGCTTTGGGTTCAATCTTGCGGTGTCCTTTCCCAGTGACAGAAGGGGCAGCAAGGCACGTATTGTATTGTTGCCATCGAGGATAACAAGATTGGGTTTTTATCATATTGCATGAATTTATCCCTCTACATCATGTCATCTTGCTTAAGGCGTTACTCTGTTTTAAACTTAATACTCTAGATGCATGCTGGATAGCGGTCGATGAGTGGAGTAATAGTAGTAGATGCAGAATCGTTTCGATCTACTTGTCTCGGACGTGATGCCTATATACATGATCATACCTAGATAGACTCATAATTATGCTCAATTCTATCAATTGCTCAATAGTAATTTGTTCACCCACCGTAGAATATCTATGCTCGTGAGAGAAGCCACTAGTGAAACCTATGGCCCCCGGGTCTATTCTCATCATATCAATCTCCATTACTTTATTACTTGCTTTGTTTTTACTTTGCCTTTTACTTTTCACTTTGCATTTATATACCAAAAATACCAAAAATATTATCTATCATCTCTATCAGATCTCACTCTCGTAAGTGACCATGAAGGGATTGACAACCCCTAATCGCGTTGGTTGCGAGGAGCTATCGTTTTGTGTAGGTACGAGGGACTTGTGCGTGGTCTCCTACTGGATTGATACCTTGGTTCTCAAAAACTGAGGGAAATACTTACGCTACTTTGCTGCATCATCCTCTCCTCTTCGGGGAAATCCAACGCAGTGCTCAAGAGGTAGCGAGAAGAATTTCTGGCGCCGTTGCCAGGGAGGCTCACGCAAGCAAGTCAACTATACCATGTACCCATCACAATCCCTATCTCTCGCATTACATTATTTGCCATTTGCCTCTCGTTTTCCTCTCCCCCACTTCACCCTTGCCGTTTTATTCGCCCTCTCTTTCCCAAATCTCCTTCTCTTTTTCCCGTTGCCTTTCTGTTTGCTTGTGTGTTGGATTACTTGTTGCCATGGCGCAAGATAATACCAAATTGTGTGACTTCTCGAATACCAATAATAATGATTTCCTTAGTACTCCGATTGCTCCTCTTAATAATGATGAGTCTTGTGAAATCAATACCGCTTTGCTGAATCTTGTTATGAAAGATCAATTTGCCGGCCTTCCTAGTGAAGATGCCGCTACTCATCTAAACAATTTTGTTGATTTGTGTGATATGCAAAAGAAGAAAGATACGGATAACAATATTGTCAAATTGAAGTTATTTCCGTTTTCACTTAGAGATCGTGCTAAAGTTTGGTTTTCGTCTTTGCCTAAAAATAGTATTGATTCTTGGAACAAGTGTAAAGATCCTTTTATCTCTAAGTATTTTCCTCCCACTAAGATCATCACTCTTAGGAAAGATATTATGAATTTTAAACAACTTGATCATGAGCATGTTGCCCAATCTTGGGAAAGAATGAAATTAATGCTTCGCAATTGCCCTACTCATGGTTTGAATTTATGGATGATCATACAAAAATTTTATGCCGGATTGAATTTTGCTTCTAGAAATCTTTTACATTCGGCTGCGGGAGGCACGTTTATGGAAATTACGTTAGGAGATGCTACAAAATTGCTTGATAATATTATGGCTAATTATTCTCAATGGCACACCGAAAGATCTTCTAGTAAAAAAGTGCTTGCTATAGAAGAAATCAATGTTTTGAGTGAAAAAGTGGATGAACTTATGAAGATGTTTGCTACTAAAAATACTCCTCTTGATCCCAATGATATGCCTTTGTCTACTTTGATTGAGAATAATAATGAATCTATGGATGTGAATTTTGTTGGTAGGAATAGTTTTGGAAACAACGCTTATAGAGGGAATTTTAATCCTAGGCCTTATCCTAGTAATCCTTCTAATAATTATGGAAATTCCTACAACAACTCTTATGGAAATTTTAATAAGATGCCCTCTGAATTTGAGAGTAGTGTTAAAGAGTTTATGAATTCACAAAATAATTTTAATGCTTTCCTTGAAGAGAAATTGCTTAAAGTTGATGATCTGGCTAGGAACGTTGATAGAATTTCTCTTGAAATTGATTCTTTAAAGCTTAGATCTATTCCTCCTAAGCATGATATCAATGAGTCTCTCAAAGCCATGAGAATTTCCATTGATGAGTGCAAAGAAAGAACCGCTAGGATGTGTGCTTCCAAAGATGCCCTTATTAAAGCGTGTTCTTCAAATTCCTATGAAAATCAAGATGAAGATCTAAAAGTTATTGATGTGTCCCCAATTAAATCTTTGTTTTGCAATATGAATCTTGATGAAACTGAATATGATCTTTCTTTACCTAGAAGGCGTTCTAAGAATTCAGAGTTTCTAGATCTTGATGATGAAATTGATGAAAGTGGGATTGAAAGAAATAAAAACCTAGATGTTGCTAAACCCACTATTTTGGATCTCAAGGAATTTAATTATGGAAGTTGCTCTTTAATTGGTTGTATTTCCTTGTTGCAATCCGTGCTAGATTCTCCTCATGCTTATAGTCAAAATAAGGCCTTTACCGAACACATTGTTGATGCCTTGATGCAATCTTATGAAGAAAAACTTGAGTTGAAAGTTTCTATCCCTAGAAAACTCTATGATGAGTGGGAACCTACTATTAAAATTAATATTAAAGATT
Organism: Aegilops speltoides; assembly: GCA_021437245.1. Taxonomy (NCBI): domain Eukaryota; kingdom Viridiplantae; phylum Streptophyta; class Magnoliopsida; order Poales; family Poaceae; genus Aegilops; species Aegilops speltoides. Next base: position 415,970,906 of record CM038144.1, read on the forward strand.
ATGAGTTTCATGCTTTGTGTGAATTGGGTGCTAGTGTCTCTACTATTCCCAAAACTTCGTGTGATTTTCTAGATTTCCGTGACTTTGATGATTGCTCTCTAAACTTGCATCTTGCGGATTCCACTATTAAAAAGCCTATGGGAAGAATTAATGATGTTCTTATTGTTGCAAATAGGAATTATGTGCCTGTAGATTTTATCGTTCTTGATATAGATTGCAATCCTTCATGTCCTATTATTCTTGGTAGACCTTTCCTTAGAACGATTGGTGCAATTATTGATATGAAGGAAGGGAATATTATATTCCAATTTCCCTTAAAGAAGGGCATGGAACACTTCCCTAGAAAGAAAATAAAATTACCATATGAATCTATCATGAGAGCCACTTATGGATTGCCTACCAAAGATGGCAATACCTAGATCTATCCTTGCTTTTATGCCTAGTGAGGGGCGTTAAACGATAGCGCTTGTTGGGAGGCAACCCAATTTTATTTTGTGTTTTTTGTTTTTGCTTCTGTTTAGGAATAAATAATCCATCTAGCCTCTGTTTGGATGTGGTTTTATCTTTTAATTAGTGTTTGTGCCAAGTAGAACCTATAGGATAACCTACGATGATAGTTGATTTGATTCTGCTGAAAAACAGAAACTTTGCGTGCACGAATATAATTTTGTTAAATCACAGAAACGTGCTTTTGCATTGATTCTTTGTGCTTCTGTTAAATAGACAAATTTTCCAGGACTTCCTATTTTGGTAAGATTTTTAGAGTTCCAGAAGTTTGCATTAGTTACAGATTGCTACAGACTGTTCTGTTTTTGACAGATTCTGTTTTGCGTGTGTTGTTTGCTTATTTTGATGAATCTATGGCTAGTAAAATAGTTTATAATCCATAGATAAGTTGGAATACAGTAGGTTTAACACCCATATAAAGAAAGAATGAGTTCATTACAGTACCTTAAAGTAGTCTTTTGTTTTCTTTCTCTAACGGAGCTCACGGGATTTCTATTGAGTTTTATGTTGTGAAGTTTTCAAGTTTTGGGTGAATTCTTTTGATGGATTATGGAACAAGGAGTGGCAAGAGCCTAAGCTTGGGGATGCCCATGGCACCCCCAAGATAATCCAAGGACACCAAAAAGTCAAAGCTTGGGGATGCCCCGGAAGGCATCCCCTCTTTCGTCTACTTCCATCAGTAATTTACTTGGAGCTATATTTTTATTCACCACATGATATGTGTTTTGCTTGGAGCGTCTTGTATTATTTGCGTCTTTGCTTGTTAGTTTACCACAATCATCCTTGATGTACACACCTTTTGAGAGAGCCATACATGAATTGGAATTTGCTAGAATACTCTATGTGCTTCACTTATATCTTTTGAGCTTGATAGTTTTGCTCATAGTGCTTCACTTATATCTTTTGAGCGTGATAATTTTTGCTCTAGTGCTTCACTTATATCTTTTAGAGCACGGTGGTGGATTTGTTTTAAAGAAACTATTGATCTCTCATGCTTAACTTAGATTATTTTGAGAGTCGTTAATAGCATGGTAATTTGCTTAATGTTAATATACTTGGTATTCAAGATATGTGAAACTTTCTTTTGAGTGTGTTGAATACTAAGATAAGTTTGATGCTTGATAATTGTTTTGAGATATGAAGATGGTGATATTAGAGTCATGCTAGTTGAGTAGTTGTGAATTTAAAGAATACTTGTGTTGAAGTTTGTGATTCCCGTAGCATGCACGTATGGTGAACCGTTATGTGATGAACTCGGAGCATGATTTATTTATTGATTGTCTTCCTTATGAGTGGCGGTCGGGGACGAGAGATGGTCTTTTCCTACCAATCTATCCCCCTAGGAGCATGCGTGTAATACTTTGCTTTGATAAATTTTAGATTTTTGCAATAAGTATATGAGTTCCTTATGACTAATGTTGAGTCCATGGATTATACGCACTTTTTCCCATCCTTCCACCATTGCTAGCCTCTCTAATATCGCACACTTTTCGCCGGTATCATACACCCACCATATATCTTCCTCAAAACAGCCACCATACCTACCTATCATGGCATTTCCATAGCCATTCCGAGATATATTGTCGTGCAACTTTCCACCGTTCCGTTTATTATGACACACTCCATCATTGTCATATTGCTAGCATGATCATGTAGTTGACATCGTATTTGTGGCAAAGCCACCGTTCATAATTCTTTTATATATGTCACTCATGATTCATTGCATATCCCGGTACACCGCCAGAGGCATTCATATAGAGTCATACCTTGTTTCTAAGAATCGAGTTGTGATTGTTGAGTTGTAAGAAAAATAAAAGTGTGATGATCATCATTATTAGAGCATTGTCCCAAGTGAGGAAAGGATGATGGAGACCATGATTCCCCCACAAGTCGGGATGAGACTCTGGACGGAAAAAAAGAGGCCATAAAAAAAGAGAAAAGGCCTAAATAAAAAAAATGAGAGAAAAAGAGAGAAGGAACAATGTTACTATCCTTTTACCACACTTGTGCTTCAAAGTAGCACCAAGGTCTTCATGATAGAGAGTCTCTCATTTTGTCACTTTCATATACTAGTTGGAATTTTTCATTATAGAACTTGGCTTGTATATTCCAATGATGGGCTTCCTCAAATGCCCTAGGTCTTCGTGAGCAAGCGAGTTGGATGCACACCCACTTAGTTTCTTTTGTAGAGCCTTCATATACTTATAGCTCTAATGCATCCGTTGCATGGCAATCCCTACTCACTCACATTGATATCTATGGATGGGCATCTCCATAGCCCGTTGATACGCCTAGTTGATGTGAGACTATCTTCCCTCTTTTTGTCTTCTCCACAACCACCATTCTATTCCACATATAGTGCTATGTCCATGGCTCATGCTCATGTATTGCGTGAAGATTGAAAAAGTTTTGAAAATGATAAAGTATGAAACAATTGCTTGGCTTGTCATCGGGGTTGTGCATGATTTAAATATTTTGTGTGGGGAAGATGGAGCATAGCCAGACTATATGATTTTTGTAGGGATAACCTTCTTTGGCCATGTTATTTTGAGAAGACATAATTGCTTAGTTAGTATGCTTGAAGTATTATTATTTTTTATGTCAATATGAACTTTTGTCTTGAATCTTTCAGATCTGAATATTCATACCACAATTAAGACGATTTACATTGAAATTATGCCAAAGTATCACTCCGCATCAAAAATTCTTTTTTTTTATCATTTACCTACTCGAGGACGAAAGGTGAATTAAGCACAGATGGATGCGATACGTCTCCAACGTATCTATAATTTTTATTGCTCCATGCTACTTTATCTACTGTTTTGGACTATATTGGGCTTTATTTTCCACTTTTATATTATTTTTGGGACTAACCTATTAACCGGAGGCCCAGCCCGAATTGCTGTTTTTGCCTATTTGGTGTTTCAAGAAACGGAATATCAAACGGAGTCCAAACGGAATGAAACCTTCGGAACGTGATTTTCTCACCGAACGTGATCCAGAGACTTGGACCCTACTCCAACAAGTGTGAGGCGGTCACGAGGGTGGGGGCGCCCGCCTCTAAGCGCGCCCCGCCTCGTGGCTCCCCTGTTGCTCCACCGATGTACTCCTTCCTCCTATATATACCCACGTATCCCCAAACGATCGAACAGGAGCCAAAACCTAATTCCACCGCCGCAACCTTTCAGATCCACGAGATCCCATCTTGGGGCCTGTTAGGAGCTTCACGGAGGGGGATCCACCACGGAGGGCTTCTACATCAACACCATAGCCCCTCCGATGAAGTGTGAGTAGTTTACTTCAGACCTTCGGGTCCATAGCTAGTAGCTAGATGGCTTTTTATCTCTTTTTGGATCTCAATACAATGTTCTCCCCCTCTCTCGTGGAGATCTATTCGATGTAATCTTCTTTTTGCGGTGTGTTTGTTGAGATCGATGAATTGTGGGTTTATGACCCAGCTTATCTATGAATAATATTTGAATCTTCTCTGAATTCTTTTATGTATGATTGAGTTATCTTTGCAAGTCTCTTCGAATTATCCTTTTAGTTTGGCCAACTAGATTGGTAGTTATTGCAATGGGAGAAGTGCTTAGCTTTGGGTTCAATCTTGCGGTGTCCTTTCCCAGTGACAGAAGGGGCAGCAAGGCACGTATTGTATTGTTGCCATCGAGGATAACAAGATGGGGTTTTTATCATATTGCATGAATTTATCCCTCTACATCATGTCATCTTGCTTAAGGCGTTACTCTGTTTTTAACTTAATACTCTAGATGCATGCTGGATAGCGGTCGATGAGTGGAGTAATAGTAGTAGATGCAGAATCGTTTCAAACTACTTGTCTCGGACGTGATGCCTATATACATGATCATACCTAGATATACTCATAATTATGCTCAATTCTGTCAATTGCTCAACAGTAATTTGTTCACCCACCGTAGAATATCTATGCTCTTGAGAGAAGCCACTAGTGAAACCTATGGCCCCCGGGTCTATTCTCATCATATCAATCTCCATTACTTTATTACTTGCTTTGTTTTTTACTTTGCCTTTTACTTTTCACTTTGCATCTATATACCAAAAATACCAAAAATATTATTTATCATCTCTATCAGATCTCACTCTCGTAAGTGACCGTGAAGGGATTGAGAACCCCTAATCGCGTTGGTTGCGAGGAGCTATTGTTTTGTGTAGGTACGAGGGACTTCTGCGTGGTCTCCTACTGGATTGATACCTTGGTTCTCAAAAATTGAGGGAAATACTTACGCTACTTTGCTGCATCATCCTCTCCTCTTAGGGGAAATCTAACGCGGTGCTCAAGAGGTAGCAACGCCAATGACGTTGTCATGGCAGAAGATAATGTGGCGCCTGCAATGAACACCGTGCACGAAGCCAATGATGCACCTGCAACAAATGTGCAGCCTGACGCCCTTGCTAATGCCACTGCTCCTGTTCCGCCACCAAGGCCACACACTATTGAGCAAGCATTTTATCAAGGCGAGCTTGTTACTGTCGGATGGCCAATTCTGGTTCCTCCGCCAGCTCTTGGACCTCAGTTTGATTATCATGTGGAGCACAGGCCACAGGTTCAGAAGCCAAAACCGAGGCTGCCAAGGTTTCCAGGCACTGCATCTGCACCAGGATCATTCAATGTCAATGGCTTCATTTCACACAACACTTTATTTCATAGAGCCAAGAACCTAATATTCCAAGCCAAGAATATCATCTGATCGGTTCTGGAGTTATCAGCAGCGCAGCTATTACTCTTGTGTTCTATACAATCAAGGGCGCATATTTCCTCATATGTGTCTGGACTCCGAAGCCATTGTTGGCCTGCCCTGCTTAAAAGAAGCCCTCGACTATTTCAGAGATGCAGGCCTTCTCCAGTTTGTGACTAATAAGGAGAATTGGAATGAAGAGCTGCAATTCTATGCAACTCTCCACATTCGCGGCTACAACAGGGATCCGAAGACATGGGTCCTTGAGTGGATGACAGGCAACGTACACCATGAATCCAAAGCTCTTGATCTCATTGAGCTTACTGGCCTGTCCACTCCAGTTGAACTATATGAGCCTAGTTGTCAGCGTCACCGCAATGCATTGGAAAGCATCTTCCAGAAGCCTGAGCCTAATATGAGCCAAATGCTGAGTATGATGAAGCCACTGCCACAGGATGCTGAATATCCCAAGGAATTCTTTGTTGAAGACCTAGAGTATCTGCCCCGCACCATCTATCACATTATCAGGCAAACTCTATGGTCCATCAAAGGACATTCTTCCTCAGCAAAGCTTGAAGGCACAATGAAGACATTGGTCTTCTATATTATTAATGGCATCAGCTTCAATGCTCAGGATTTCTTCATTCGCCAAATTGCTGCATCTGGCTCAGACATATTTGGTCTGAAATTCTATGCTCCATGGGTCATGCGGCTGATCAAGCTTCACTCTGCTATTGACTATTAGCCCTCTACTCGCAACCATCTCATATTCTTGCCAGAGGTTGATATGTCCGTCGAAGCCATATACCCAGAGCCTGCCAAGGAAGCAATTTATCTTCACAATGTCGATCGTCAGAGTTTCTCTCAGCATGTTGAAGGAGTTCAGGCTGCTTCTCGTGTTTATCCGCTAGCTGGCAATACTCGCCGTGCACGTACTGAAGCCACTGAAAGCACCATTGCTCCAAGGCCTCGGAAGAGATCTCGTGTGCTCAATGACCGAGAGCTTCTCATGGCCTTGCATCAAAAACACGACAAGCATCATTACTGGCTAAAGCGTCAGATGCAAATCCTCTTGGTGGATGTTAATCGCATTCCAAATCTTGCCACCAAGAATGCATTTGTCACTCATGAAACCTGTCGGAGGTCTTGGAAGAGTTTGACATTGCTTAGTGTTGAATCTGATCTTCAAGACGATGGCTTCACAGAGAGATTCAGGTTTAACACCACTCCTCCCAGGAATGTTGTCTTGCGTCGGACTCCATCTCTTGAAGATTCTGAGTACTCCTCCTCTGCGGCAACTGTTAATGCCAGAGTTCTTGATGACGCTAATGATGCTACTTCACCACCTCCAACTTCGGCACGTATCGACACTGCACCAAGTTCATCTGCACCACCAAACCTCAACGACGACCCTGCTGCCTCTCCTACTCCTCATGGGAACGAGTAGAGACTATGTCTTCAAACCTTTTTGGTCCTTACTGACAAAAGGGGGAGAAGTATAGGTTGATAGTCTTCAAGCGGGTCCATATGGGTGGTTGCTATATTTTTGCCTAGTGTTTACAACTTTCGCTTTTGATACATTTGGTTCTTTGAGTTGTAACACTTAAACTTGATGGTTGTCTGCTACTTTTGCTGTTATTCTGTGATGCGACGATAAATTCAGCATGTGCGACGACAAATCCCGCATGAAGTGATTCCGCAAACGTCCATTTTTCATTATGCATGTCATTATTCTTGTTATATCTGTTCATGCATGATGTATTGTCTTCATTAGGTGAAGAGGATCTCCACAAGTACAACCTGCCATGTGCATTTGCATCCCAATGCAAAACAGTTATATGCACATCTTCAGGGGGAGCCTTTTTGCCACCTATGAAGACAATATCTTAATCCTTTACAATTTCACATACTTTTATCCCCATTGAAAACTTCAACCAGTTTGTCATCAATCACCAAAAAGGGGGGAGATTGTAAGTGCATCTAGTGCCACCCCTAGTTGGTTTTGGAGTATTGACGACAAACCTGGTTGAGGGACTAATGTGTTTGTGAGAATTGCAAGATAACACAGGTAGTAGTCCCTCATTGATTCGGTTTACCTACCGGAGATGACCCCTAAAAATGTGTGAAGACATTGAAGGCAATGGTGGTCAGTGAAGCTATTCATGTTGAAGACTATGACATGAGAAGACATCACATGAAGACTATGGAGCGCGAAGACTTAGTTGTTTCGCTGTTTCCTTTTCTTCTTTGTTGAGTCATACGAACCACCGCATTGTTAAGTGGGGTCCAAGTGAACAAAGTCAGAGTGACTGAAGTGATGCTCAACCAAATCCTATGTCTTCGAGCGAATACAATGAGAGCAAATCTTATCCAGAGTCGGATGAGTCAGCTTTACTTGTAACCCAATTCAAGCTACCGCGTGTGTTTGAAATCTGACCGTTGGGACACGTGTTAGTTCCTTAGTGACCCAGGGTCATTTCGGACATATCAGGTCGGGTTGCCCAGTGGCTATAAATAGCCCAACCCCTACACCATAAGTTGGTGGCTGCTCAGAGTTAGTACACGGCTTTTGTCGTTTGAGAGCAACCCACCCCTGAAGCATTTGAGAGAGAATCCTTGCGAGCACAAAGCCCAAACCACCCAGAGCCCAAAGAGTATTTGGCATCACTGAAGTCTTTCTGTCCGCGTGATCTGAAGACTTGTTACACTTGAGGACTATGAATCCTCCAGCCGGTTAGGCGTCGCGTTCTGAGCATCCAAGAGTCATTGTGGATTGTCGGTGAACGAAGTCTGTGAAGGTTTGGAAGTCTACCTTGAAGACTTACCAGAGTGATTGGGCGAGGACTAGGTGTCCTTAGCTCAAGGGGAATAAGGTGAAGACGTGGTCTTCTGAGTTGAATCTCAGCCTCCCTAACCAGACGTACAGTTGTCACAGAACTAGAACTGGTCGAATAAATCTCTGTCCTCCCGAAGCTACTTGTTCTATCTCTCACTTCTCTTTACTTACAGTTTGTCTTCGTGAAGTCATTGCATGCTTGCATTATCTGTTTGACTTCACTATGTGACTACTTGTCCTGATTGACTTCATACTATCTTCCATCTTGATCCTTACTACCTACCTGCTGATAGTCTTCGTGCTTTCACTTCATTGAATAGTTGACTATGGCTTGCCTAGTGTAGTTGTAACGCCCCAGATTCAATGCGCCAGGTGTCTTCCAGTTGTTCACCGTTGTTGCCATGTCATTTGCTTGTGTGTTGCATTTTGCCATGTCGTCATCCGCATTTCATTCGCATGTTTTTCAAAACTTGCATCCGTTCGTGTTCCGCTGGTTCTCTCCATTGTCCGTTCCGAGTCCGGACACACTCGCACGCGCCCGCGGCACCTCCGAAGTATTATTTTATAAGTGGCATAAAAATGTTCTCGGAATGAGTTGAAACTTGGCATGCGGTCTTATTATAGTGCAGACAGAGCACCTGTCAAGTTTCGTCGCATTCGGAGCTCGTTTGATAGCCCAACCGTTAAACATGTAGCGGTACCGTTGCGGGTACCTTCGACGGACGTTTCGGTCTCCGAAACAGTTGCCGGGCTGCACTTCATCTCTCTCCTCTCAGCCCAACCCTCCTACACAGCCCACTAGCCACCTACCTAACCCCCTCTGCTCCGGACCGTCCGATCGAGATCGAACGGCTCCGAAATGGAGCTAACCCTCCTAACCCTAGCACCTACCCTATTTAAACCCCTAGTCCATTTTTGGGCATTTCCTAGCCTCCACCTACCCCTAGCCTTCTCCCACCTCGCAGCCTCCGCCCCCTCCTCGAAAATCGCGCTCCCAATCATCAGTCGCCGCCTCCTCCTTGAATTCCGCCGCCGGCCACCTCCTCATCGCCACTTGCAGCCACGCCATTGGTTGCGCCGCCGCAGCCGCCGGCCACAGCCAACCAGGGGCTGCCACGTCGCCACGCCCGCCAGCCACCTCCCTGCAGCCGCTGGCCCGCCCCGAGCAGGAGGCCTGCCAGGCGGATCTGGGCAGGCGCCCGCCCCGCCGCCGCCCTGCCCAGCGCCCTGCACTCCTCCGCCGACCGCACCATCCGCCGCGCCGGTGAGCCGCGCCGCCTCGCCCTCGCCGGACCCGCCGCGGGAGCCGCCGGCCTCGGCCCGCGCCTCGCGCCCGATCCCGTCGACCCGCCGCATGCTCGTCTGGCACCCCTCCACTCCGTCGCCGCCCGCCTCAGCGCCAGCGCGCCGCCCAGCCGCGCCGGATCGCCGCCGCCTCCCGACCCGCGGACGCGCCGCCCAGCGTCCCCGCGCCTCCTTGCCGCGGATCCGGCCTTGCTGGCGCCGGATCCGACCTCCCCCTCATCCCCGGCATCTTCCCCGACCTCCTCCGCAACCGCACCTCGCTGGAGAAGCCCCCATCGCCGGAGTTGACCTCGGTTCGCGTGCCCGTGAGGAACCCTAGATCTGGAGGTCCAGATTTCTTCCAAGTCTTTTGCATCTGCTATATTTTCATGCCTTGTTCAGCGCATCATAACTCCATGCATACTGCTCCATTTTGTGCGTGTAATATGTCAAATTGTTCGTCTCAACGAGTACTTCATTTCATTCGATTGTGCCATGTTCATTTGAGTTCATATTGATGCCCTAATCATCGTTGCAAGGGTGCTATATGATGTTAATCTGCTGAAACTGTTATAACTTGCTGTTTTGTCATTTTCGTTGCATTTTGTGTGTGCATCCTATGAACTTGAGCCCTACATGTGTTTTGCACTACATCATGCCATCTTTACAGTGGTGCCATCCATGTATTTTTGTGGGTCTTGTAGTGAGTGCATAGAGCTTGTTAAGTAGTGTACTTGCTGTTACTGTTTTGCTAGGCTGAATCTGTTACAACATGATGCTATGTAAACCTGCTGCTACAAGTCATTTTATGCATAATATGGAGATGTTCACTAAGGATGATTTGTTATATATGTCATGCTCTATCCATCCACGCCCCTGGTTGCATTTATAGCCTACTGTAACTTGTTATTATCTTGCCCTCAAAACTGCTAAATAATGTTGTTGTCAGCCTGTTAACATTAAGTTCAGTTTTTCCATGTGCTTTTCTAGTGATCCATGCACCCTATGAACTTGATATTGCCATTATTAGCTTCATAAACATGTCATCTTACTGTTGGTAACCTTTTCATGCCATGTGTATTGCTCTGTGGTGAGAGGTACAAGCTCACCAACATTCCTACTTATTGTTGTTCCTGCCATGTATGAATCTGTCATATAACTTGCCATGTTTACATGGGTGCCATCATATTTTCTGTGCCCTTTTGATTCATGGTCAGTAAGGGACTTTTGCTATATGCAATTAGTAGATTCATGACATGCCTTTGTTTGCCATGATAGCTTCCTGTAGCATGTTGTTTGATAGCTCTAAACATTGCAACGTGATGTTATTTCTGCTAAGCCTGAAACTGTTATTATTTGCAATCTTGCCATGTCCTTTAGAGCATGTTCTAGTGGTTTCTGGAGATAGCTTATTGTTCATGTTTTGTCATGCTTTACCTGAACTTCATGCCCATGCCTTTTGTTCTTAGGTTGAGGTGTTGTAGCATATCGTTTTCATGTTTGCTCTATGCCTAGTTGCTGTTTTGAACAGCTTGTCCTTTGAACTTGTATAGAGTGTATGTGTTGAACCGTTGCTCCGTTTCGAGTGTGCTCTATATGAAACTTGCTTGATTTTTGCATGTAGTTTTATATTATCATGTTGCATCCTTGATTTGAGGTGTTTGCTTGGTGTTTGTATGCATTTTGCATCAATGCCATGTTTAACTTGTTTTGCTCGTATCTTCTAGGTCATAGCTCCGAATTAAATGAACTTTATATGTAACTTGACTAGAATCTCATGTAGATCATCTTGGTGCATCTTAACTTGCTGTAACAACTTGAACATAAGGTTTATTCAGATCTGGACCAACTTCTAAATTTGCATATGGGGACTTACCGGAATTGTTATATGTTGTTTCCGGCCTCATTTAAACTTGCTTTGATGTGTTGTTCTTGTTTGCATCCTCTCTTGCCATGAGTAGCCTCATCTAGCTTTGTCATGCATCATGCTTGGTTGTGCATCATGTCTTGTCTATGTGTGGTGTGTTTACCATGTTGTGTGCTTCTTCTCGATAGTTCCCGTTTCGTAGCGATCGTGAGGATTCGTTCGTCTACGCTTGGTTCGGCTTCATCCATTCGTCTTCTTCATGGACTCGTTCTTCTTCCTAGCAGGATTTCATGCAAGATGACCGTCACCCTGGATCTCACTACTATCATTGCTATGCTAGTTGCTTCGTTCTATCGCTATGATGCGCTACCTATCTCTTGCTTATCAAGCCTCCCAAATTGCCATGTCAGCCTCTAACCTTTTCACCCTTCCTAGCAAACCGTTGTTTGGCTATGTTACTGCTTTTGCTCAGCCCTCTTATAGCGTTGTTAGTTGCAGGTGAAGTTGAAGATTGCTCCATGGTGGACAGGATTATGTTGGGATATCACAATATCTCTTATATTATTAATGCATCTATATACTTGGTAAAGGGTGGAAGACTCGGCCTTATGCCTGGTGTTTTGTTCCACTCTTGCCGCCCTAGTTTCCGTCATACCGGTGTTATGTTCCCGGATTTTGCGTTCCTTACGCGGTTGGGTGATTTATGGGACCCCCTTGACAGTTCGCTTTGAATAAAACTCCTCCAGCAAGGCCCAACCTTGGTTTTACCATTTGCCTCACCTAGCCCTTTTTCCTTGGGTTTCGGAGCCCGAGGGTCATCTTTATTTTACCCCCCCCCCCCGGGCCAGTGCTCCTCCGAGTGTTGGTCCAAACTAGAGCACCGTGCGGGGCTATTCCTTGGCAACTTGGATTACGTCGGTACCTGTACGCTTAGCTTATCCGGTGTGTCCTGAGAACGAGATACGTGCGACTCCTATCGGGATTGTCGACACATCGGGCGGTCTTGCTGGTCTTGTTTTACCATTGTCGAAATGTCTTGTAAACCGGGATTCCGAGACAGATGGGGTCTTCCTGGGAGAAGGAATATCCTTCGTTGATCGCGAGGGCTTATCATGGGCTAAGTTGGGACACCCCTGCAGGGTTTAAACTTTCGAAAGCCGTGCCCGCGGTTATGTGGCAGATGGGAATTTGTTAATATCCGGTTGTAGATAACTTGACACCAGATCCAAATTAAAACGCATCAACCGCGTGTGTAGCCGTGATGGTCTCTTTTCGGCGGAGTCCGGGAAGTGAACACGGTTTTGGGTTATGTTTGACGTAAGCAGGAGTTCATGATCACTTATTGATCATTGCTAGTTCACGACCGTTCCTTTTGCTCTCTTCTCGCTCTTATTTGCCTATGTTAGCCACCATATATGCTTAGTCGCTGCTGCAACCTCACCACTTTACCCCTTCCTTTCCCATTAAGCTTTGCTAGTCTTGATACCCATGGTAATGGGATTGCTTTGAGTCCTCGTGGCTCACTGATTACTACAACAACATTGCAGGTACAGGTTATGCGATGATCTTGACGCGAGAGGCGATGTTTGCTTGTTTTGGAGTTCTTCTTCCGCTTCTTCTTCGATCGGGGATAGGTTCGGTCGGCAGCCTGGGCTAGCGTGGTGGATGTCGTTTGAGTTTCTGTTTGTGTTTCATCCATAGTCGGATGTTGCTCTTATGTAAGATGATGTTGTATTCGTGTGGCATTGTATGCCTTTTGTATGTATCCCCATCTATTATGTAATGTTGATGTAATGATATCCACCTTGCAAAAGCGTCTTCAAGATGCGCTTCTATCCTTGGTGGGCCCTTTGAGTTCCTTTAGGATAGGGTCGCATCTTGGGCGTGACAGTAGTCTACCTTCCACTGCATATGAATAGTGTCATTTCTATTGTTTGTCTTCGAAACTCCCATGTTTTGAAGACTTTCATAAAAATCGCCTATTCACCCCCCCCCCTCTAGTCGATAACTAGCTCTTTCAACTATCAAGGAGGGATGAGGTGTTGCTTAATGAGTTTCTTGCTCAAAGTGCTTAGTTATATGCTCCCAAAGCCCGCAACTACTTTCTCACATCCACACATGTCCCAGACCAAAAGTCAAACTCGGCCCTACCGAATCTTTCCATCCGGCACCACCGAGTTTAGATGTCATACCCACTGCCACAAACCCTAGTCTTTTCGGTCTCACCAATAGGGATCTCGTTCTTACCGAGATGGGATTGTAATCTCCCTATGTATGTCCATTACCAGAATCGGTCTCACCAAGTTTGGGTAATCTGTCCTACCGAGATTACAATGCAAACTCTCTGTTCCTCTTCGTAACATTTGGGTCTAACCGAGATGAGCGAATCGGTCCCACCGAGTTTGCCTGACCAACCCTCTGTGTGTCCATTACCAAAATCGGTCTCATCGAGTTTGTGTAATCGGTCTCACCGAGATTACGTTATGCCCTAACCCTAACGATATCGGTCCCATCGAGTCGACATGTCGGTCCCACCGAAAATCCTAACGGTCACATTATTTCCTAAATCGGTCCGACCGAGTTTCACGATTTGGTCCCACCGAGTTTGGTAAGTTGTGTGTAACGGTTAGATTTTGTGTGGAGGCTATATATACCCCTTGAAGGAAATATGCCCTAGAGGCAATAATAAAGTTATTATTTATTTCCTTATATCATGATAAATGTTTATTATTCATGCTAGAATTGTATTAACCGGAAACATAATACATGTGTGAATATATAGACAAACAGAGTGTCACTAGTATGCCTCTACTTGACTAGCTTGTTAATCGAAGATGGTTATGTTTCCTAACCATGGACAAAGAGTTGTCATTTGATTAACAAGGTCACATCATTAGTTGAATGATCTGATTGACATGACCCATTCCATTAGCTTAGCACCCGATCGTTTAGTATGTTGCTATTGCTTTTATCCATGACTTATACATGTTCCTATAACTATGAGATTATGCAACTCCGTTTGCGGAGGAACACTTTGGTACTACCAAACGTCACAACGTAATCGGGTGATTATAAAGGAGTACTACAGGTGTCTCCAAAGGCAGATGTTGGATTGGCGATTTCGAGATTAGGATTTGTCACTCCGATTGTCGGAGAGGTATCTCTGGGCCCTCTCGGTAATGCACATCACTTAAGCCTTGCAAGCATTACAACTAATGAGTTAGTTGCGAGATGATGTATTACGGAACGAGTAAAGAGACTTGCCGTAAGCGAGATTGAACTAGGTATTGATACCGACGATCGAATCTCGGGCAAGTAACATACCGATGACAAAGGAACAACGTATGTTGTTATGCGGTCGACCGATAAAGATCTTCGTAGAATATGTAGGAGCCAATATGGGCATCCAGGTCCCGCTATTGGTTATTGACCGGAGACGTGTCTCGCCATGTCTACATTGTTCTCGAACCATAGGGTCCGCACGCTTAAGGTTTCGATGATGTTATATTATGAGTTTATGAGTTTTGATGTACCGAAGGAGTTCGAGTCCCGGATGAGATCGGGGACATGACGAGGAGTCTCGAAATGGTCGAGACGTAAAGATCGATATATTGGACGACTACATTGGAGTTCGGAAAGGTTCGAGTCATTCGGTATTTTTCGAGTGCCGAGAGTTACGGAATTCGCCGGGAGTATATGGGCCTTATTGGGCCATACGGGAATAGAGGAAAGAGGCCAAAAGGAAGAAGGGGCGCAGCCCCCCTCTAGTCCGAATTGGACAGGGGGTGCAGCCCCCTTTTCCTTCCTCCTCTCCCCCTCTTTCCTTCTCTCCTACTCCAACAAGGAAGGGGGGGAGTCCTACTCCCGGTGGGAGGAGGACTCCTCCTGGCGCGCCCCTCCTGGCCGGCCGAACCCCTCCCCCTGGCTCCTTTATATACGGGGGCAGGGGGGCACCTCTAGACACAAGACACAAGTTGATCTACGGATCGTTCCTTAGCCGTGTGCGGTGCCCCCCTCCACCATATTCCACCTCGGTCATATCGTCGCAAAGCTTAGGCGAAGCCCTGCGCCGGTAGAACATCAAGATCGTCACCACGCCGTCGTCTTGTGAAACTCTCCCTCCCAGCTCTCTTGGATTGGAGCCCGAGGGCGTCATCGAGCTGTACGTGTGTCAAGAACTCGGGCGCCGGAGTAACGGCGCTAGGATCGGTTGGATCGCGAGGAGATCGTCGACTACTTCCTCTACGTTGTGATCGCTTCGCTTCGGTCTACAAAGTGCACGAGACAACACTCTCCCTCTCGTTGCTATGCATCACCATGATCTTGCGTGTGCGTAGGGAAAATTTTGAAATTACTCGTTCCCCAACAGTGGCATCCGAGCCTAGTTTTTATGGTTTGATGTTTTGCACGAGTAAAACACAAGTGAGTTGTGGGCGATACAAGTCATACTACCTACCAGCATGTCATACTTTGGTTCAGCGGTATTGTGAGATGAAACGGCCGGACCGACATTACGCCAGACGCTTACGCGAGACTGGTTTCACCGCCACGAGCACTCGTTGCTTAAAGGTGATTGGCGGGTGTCTCTCTCTCACTTTAGTTGAACCGAGTGTGGCTATGCCCGGTCCTTGAGAAGGTTAAAACGAGTCTATTTGACGAAATATCGTTGTGGTTTTGATGTGTAGGTGAGATTGGTTCTTGCTTAAGCCCGTAGCAGCCACGTAAAATTTGCAACAACAAAGTAGAGGACGTCTAACTTGTTTTTGCAGGGCATGTTGTGATGTGATATGGTCAAGACGTGATGCTATATTTTATTGTATGAGATGATCATGTTTTGTAACGAAGTTATCGGCAATCGGCAGGAGCCATATGGTTGTCGCTTTATTGTATGAAATGCAATCGCCCTGTAATGCTTTACTTTATCACTAAGCGGTAGCGATAGTCGTAGAAGCATAAGATTGGCGAGACGACAACGATGCTACGATGGAGATCAAGGTGTCGCGCCGGTGATGATGGTGATCACGACGGTGCTTCGGAGATGGAGATCACAAGCACAAGATGATGATGGCCATATCATATCACTTATATTGATTGCATGTGATTTTTATCTTTTATGCATCTTATCTTGCTTTGATTGACGGTAGCATTTTAAGATGATCTCTCACTAAAAATTATCAAGTAGTGTTCTCCCTGAGTATGCACCGTTGCCAAAGTTCGTCGTGCCTAGACACCACGTGATGATCGGGTGTGATAAGCTCTACGTCCATCTACAACGGGTGCAAGCCAGTTTTTGCACACGCAGAATACTCAGGTTATACTTGACGAGCCTAGCATATGCAGATATGGCCTCGGAACACGGAGACCGAAAGGTCGAGCGTGAATCATATAGTAGATATGATCAACATAAGATGTTCACCATTGAAAACTACTCCATCTCACGTGATGATCGGTTATGGTTTAGTTGATTTGGATCACGTGATCACTTAGATGACTAGTGAGATGTCTATCTAAGTGGGAGTTCTTAAGTAATATGATTAATTGAACCTAAATTTATCATGAACTTAGTCCTGGTAGTATTTTGCAAATTATGTTGTAAGATCAATAGCTTGCGTTGTTGCTTTCATATGTTTATTTTGATATGTTCCTAGAAAATTATGTTGAAAAATGTTAGTAGCAATGATGCGGATTTGATCCGTGATCGAGGTTTATCCTCATTGTTGCCTGAAGAATTATGTCCTTGATGCACCGCTAGGTGAGACCTATTGCAGAGAGCAGATGGACGTTATGAACATTTGGCTAGCTCAATATGATGACTACTTGATAGTTTAAGTGCACCATGCTTAACGGCTTAGAATCGGGACTTCAAAGATGTTTTGAACGTCATGGACCATATGAGATGTTCCAGGAGTTGAAGTTAATATTTCAAGCAAATACCGAGTTGAGAGATATGAAGTCTCCAACAAGTTCTATAGCTAAAAGATGGAGGAGAATCGCTCAACTAGTGAGCATGTGCTCAGATTATGCAGGTACTACAATCGCTTGAATCAAGTGGGAGTTAATCTTCCAGATAAGATAGTGATTGATGAATTCTCTAGTCACCATCACCAAGTTAGTAGAACTTTGTGATGAACTATAGTATACAAGGGATGATGAAAATGATTCGAGAGTTTTTCATGATGATGAAATCGATGAAGGTAGAAATCAAGAAAGAACATCAAGTGTTGATGGTTAACAAGACCACTAGTTTCAAGAAAAGGGCAAAGGGATAGAAGGAACTTCAAGAAGGACGGCAAGCAAGTTGTTGCTCAAGTGAAGAAGCCCAAGTCGGACCTAAGCACGAGACTAAGTGCTTCTACCGCAAAGGGACTGGTCCTTTGAAGCAGAACTACCCCAAGTATTTGGCGGATAAGAAGGATGGCATAGTGAACAAAGGTATATTTGATATACATGTTATTGATGTATACTTTACTAGTGTTTATAGCAACCCCTCGGTATTTGGTACTGGTTCGGTTGCTAAGAGTAGTAATCAAGCGGGAGTTTCGAATAAATGAAACTAGTTAAGGGTGAAGTGACGATGTGTGTTGAAAGTAGTTTCAAGATTGATATGATCATCATCGCACACTCTATATACTTTCGGGATTAGTGTTGAACCTAAATAAATGTTATTTGGTGTTTGCGTTGAGCATGAATATGATTTGATCATGTTTATTGCAATACGGTTATTTATTTAAGTAAGAGAATAAACTGTTGTTCATTTACATGAATAAAACCTTATATGGTTACACACCCAATGAAAAGGTTCATTGGATCTCGATCGTAGTGATACACATATTCATAATATTGAAACCAAAAGATGCGAAGTTAATAATGATAGTGCAACTTATTTGTGGTAATTGCCGTTTAGGTCATATTGGTGTAAAGCGCATGGAAAAACTCCATCTTGATGGGATTTTGGAATCACTTGATTATGAATCACTTGTTGCTTGCGAACCATGCCTCATGGGCAAGATGACTAAAACGCCGTTCTCCGTACTATGGAGAGAGCAACAGATTTGTTGGAAATCATACATACTGATGTATGTGGTCCGATGAATGTTGAGGCTCGTGGCGGATATCGTTATTTTCGACCTTCACAAGATGATTTGAGTAGATATGGGTATATCTACTTGATGAAACATAAGTCTGAAATAGTTGAAAGGTTCAAAGAATTTCAGAGTGAAGTGGAACATCATCGTGACAAGAAAATAAGGTTTCTACGATCGATCGCGGAGACAAATATTTGAGTTCTGAGTTTGGTCTTCAATTAAAACAATGTGGAATAGTTTCACAAATTCATGCCACCTGGAACACCACATCATAAGGGTGTGTCCGAATGTCATAATCGTACTTTATTGGATATAGTACAATCTATGATGTTTCTTACTAATTTACCAATATTGTTTTGGGATCATGCATTAGAGACAGCTGCATTCACGTTGAACTGGGCACCATCTAAATCCGTTGAGACGACACTATATGAACTGTGGTTTAGCAAGAAACCCAAGTTGTCGTTTCTTAAAGTTTGGGGATGCGATGCTTATGTGAAAAAGCTTCAACCTGATAAGCTCGAACCCAAATCGGACAAATGTGTCTTCATAGGATACCCAAAGGAGACAGTTGGGTACACCTTCTATCACAGATCCGAAGGCAAGACATTCGTTGCTAAGAATGGATCCTTTCTAGAGAAGGAGTTTCTCTCGAAAGAAGTGAGTGGGAGGAAAGTAGAACTTGATGAGGTAATTGTACCTTCTCCCTTATTGGAAAGTAGTTCATCACAGAAATCTGTTCCTGTGACTACTACACCAATTAGTGAGGAAGCTAATGAGGATGATCATGTAACTTCAGATCAAGTTACTACCGAATCTCGTAGGTAAACCAGAGTGAGATCCGCACCAGAGTGGTACGGTAATCCGGTTCTGGAAGTCATGTAACTAGACCATGATGAACCTACGAACTATGAGGAAGCGATGATGAGCCCAAATTCCGCGAAATGGCTTGAGGCCATGAAATCTGAGATGTGATCCATGTATGAGAACAAAGTATGGACTTTGATGGATTTGCCCGATGATTGGCAAACCATAGAAAATAAATGGATCTTCAAGAGGAAGACGGACGTTGATAGTAGTGTTACTATCTACAAAGCTCGACTTGTTGCAAAAGGTTTTCGACAAAGTTCAAGATGTTGACTACAATGAGATTTTCTCAAGCAGTAGCGATGCTTAAGTCTGTCCGAATCATGTTAGCAATTGCCACAATTTATGAAATTTGGCAAATGGATGTAAAATTGCATTCTGAATGGTTTTACGGAGGAAGAGTTGTATATGATGCAACCGAAGGTTTTTCGATCCAAAGGAGCTAACAAAGTGTGCAAGCTCCAGCGATCCATCTATGGACTGGTGCAAGCATCTCGGAGTTGGAATATACGCTTTGATGAGTTGATCAAAGCATATAGTTTTATACAGACTTATGGTGAAGCCTGTATTTACTAGAAAGTGAGTGGGAACACTACAAGACATTTCGATAAGTATATGTGAATGACATATTGTAGATCGGAAATAATGTAGAATTATTCTGCAAAGCATAAAGGAGTGTTTGAAAGAAGTTTTTCAAAGAAAGACCTCGGTGAAACTGCTTACATATTGAGCATCAAGATCTATAGAGATAGTTGAAGACGCTTGATAAGTTTTTTCAATGAGTACATACCTTGACAAGATTTTGTAGTTCAAAATGGAACAGTCAAAGAAGGAGTTCTTGCCTGTGTTGCAAGGTGTGAAGTTGAGTAAGACTCAAGACCCGACCATGGCAGAAAATAGAAAGAGAATGAAAAGTCATTCCCTATGCCTCAGTCATAGGTTCTATAAAAGTATACCATGCTATGGACCAGACCTATTGTATACTCTGCCCTGGTTTGGCAAGGGAGTACAATAGTGATCTAGGAGTAGATCACTGGACAGCGGTCAAAATTATCCTTAGTGGAATAAGGATATGGTTCTCGATTATGGAAGTGAAAAAAAGGTTCGTCGTAAAGGGTTACGTCGATGCAAGTTTTGACACTGATCTGGATGACTCTAAGTCTCGATCTAGATACATATTGAAAGTGGGAGCAATTAGCTAGAGTAGCTTCGTGCAGAGCATTGTAGACATAGAAAAATTGCAAAATACATAACGGATCTGAATGTGAAAGACCCGTTGACTAAGACTCTCTCACAAGCAAAACATGATCACACCTTAGTACTCTTTGGGTGTTAATCACATAGCGATGTGAACTAGATTACTGAATCTAGTAAACCCTTTGGGAGTTGGTCACATGGCGATGTGAACTATGGGTGTTAATCACATGATGATGTGAACTATCGATTTTAATCACATGGTGATGTGATCTAGATTATTGACTCTAGTGCAAGTGGGAGATTGAAGGAAATATGCCCTAGAGACAATAATAAAGTTATTATTTATTTCCTTATATCATGATAAATGTTTATTATTCATGCTAGAATTGTATTAACCGGAAACATAATACATGTGTGAATATATAGACAAGCAGTGTCACTAGTATGCCTCTACTTGACTAGCTTGTTAATCGAAGATGGTTATGTTTCCTAACCATGGACAAAGAGTTGTCATTTGATTAACAAGGTCACATCATTAGTTGAATGATCGATTGACATGACCCATTCCATTAGCTTAGCACCCGATCGTTTAGTATGTTGCTATTGCTTTTATCCATGACTTATACATGTTCCTATAACTATGAGATTATGCAACTCCGTTTGCGGAGGAACACTTTTGGTACTACCAAACGTCCACAACGAATCGGGTGATTATAAAGGAGTACTACAGGTGTCTCCAAAGGCAGATGTTGGATTGGCGTATTTCGAGATTAGGATTTGTCACTCCGATTGTCGAAGAGGTATCTCTGGGCCCTCTCGGTAATGCACATCACTTAAGCCTTGCAAGCATTACAACTAATGAGTTAGTTGCGAGATGATGTATTACGGAACGAGTAAAGAGACTTGCCGGTAACGAGATTGAACTAGGTATTGGATACCGACGATCGAATCTCGGGCAAGTAACATACCGATGACAAAGGAACAACGTATGTTGTTATGCGGTCGACCGATAAAGATCTTCGTAGAATATGTAGGAGCCAATATGGGCATCCAGGTCCCGCTATTGGTTATTGACCGAGACGTGTCTCGGCCATGTCTACATTGTTCTCGAACCATAGGGTCCGCACGCTTAAGGTTTCGATGGATGTTATATTATGAGTTTATGAGTTTTGATGTACCGAAGGAGTTCGGAGTCCCGGATGAGATCGGGGACATGACGAGGAGTCTCGAAATGGTCGAGACGTAAAGATCGATATATTGGACGACTATATTCGGAGTTCGGAAGGTTCCGAGTCATTGGGTATTTTTGAGTATCTGGGAGAGTTACGGAATTCGCCGGGAGTATATGGGCCTTATTGGGCCATACGGGAATAGAGGAAAGAGGCCAAAGGAAGAAGGGCGCAGCCCCTCTAGTCCGAATTGGACAGGGGTGCAGCCCCTTTCCTTCCTCCTCTCCCCTCTTTCCTTCTCTCCTACTCCAACAAGGAAGGGGGAGTCCTACTCGGTGGGAGGAGGACTCCTCTGCGCGCCCTCTGGCGGTGAACCCCCCCTGGCTCCTTTATATACGGGGGCAGGGGGCACCTCTAGACACAAGACACAAGTTGATCTACGGATCGTTCCTTAGCCGTGTGCGGTGCCCCCCTCCACCATATTCCACCTCGGTCATATCGTCGCAAAGCTTAGGCGAAGCCCTGCGCCGGTAGAACATCAAGATCGTCACCACGCCGTCGTCTTGTGAAACTCTCCCTCCCCGAAGCTCTACTGGATTGGAGCCCGAGGAGCGTCATCGAGCTGTACGTGTGTCAAGAACTCGGGGGCGCCGGAGTAACGGCGCTAGGATCGGTTGGATCGCGAGGAGATCGTACGACTACTTCCTCTACGTTGTGATCGCTTCCGCTTCGGTCTACAAGGGTACGTAGACAACACTCTCCCCTCTCGTTGCTATGCATCACCATGATCTTGCGTGTGCGTAGGAAAATTTTTGAAATTACTACGTTCCCCAACACCCCTCCACCCACTCTTCATTCATGGAGAGAGCCATTAGAATGTGCCTACACTTCCAGCATTCATTTTCTGAGAGAGAACCACCTACACTTGTGTTGAGGTCAAGATCTTCCATTCCTACCACATGAATCTTGATCTCTAGCCTTCCCCAAGTTGCTTTCCACTCAAATCTTCTTTCCACCAAATCCAAATCCTGTCAGAGAGAGTTGAGTGTTGGGGAGACTATCAATTGAAGCACAAGAGCAAGGAGTTCATCATCAACACACCATTTGTTACTTCTTGGAGAGTGGTGTCTCCTAGATTGGCTAGGTGTCACTTGGGAGCCTCCGTCAAGATTGTGGAGTTGAACCAAGGAGTTTGTAAGGGCAAGGAGATCGCCTACTTCATGAAGATCTACCGTAGTGAGGCAAGTCCTTCGTGGGCGACGGCCATGGTGGGATAGACAAGGTTGCTTCTTCGTGGACCCTTCGTGGGTGGAGCCCTCCATGGAATCGTGCAACCGTTACCCTTCGTGGGTTGAAGTCTCCATCAACGTGGATGTATGATAGCACCACCTATCGGAACCACGGCTCAAAAATCTCCATGTCTCCAAATTGCGTTTGCACACTCCAATCCCATCCCCTTACATTCTTGCAATTTGCATGCTTTACTTTCCGCTGCTCATATACTCTTCGCATGCTTGCTTGATATGTATTGTGAGTGTTAAACTTGTGCCAAAACTCCACTTCAACTTAAAGAAATTAAAAACTGCGACTTTTCTTGCTTAGTGTCTATTCACCCCCCCTCTAGACCCCTCTTCTCGATCCTTTCATTATCCTGTTATATACCCTGCTCACACGTACTCGTCTGCTTAGGTTGATTGGACTATAAAATATAGGGGGAGTGTTGATCCTAATGTGTGGCCCGTGCATTCCAAAGGCACTACTAATTAGGTGCACACATTCAGGGGGAGCCCGTCTATATTTTGTAGTTCTAAGTATCTTTACTTTCATGTCCTATCTTTGTGCAAATCCCTGGTTGTCATCAATCCACCAAAAAGGGGGAGATTGTTAAGGCATATCTCTCTCGATGTAGTTTTGGTGATTGATGACAACATGTTTGCGGACTAATCGTGTGCCTTGAGCATTTCAGAGATTCATCCTTTGGCACGAGACGATTCTTTCTCCTCGAAGTTTTAATCAAGACGGTGTAGCTCTTTCCTTTCTGTTTTGCTGGACTTGTTTCGTAGGAGTCACCGTACTATCAAGAGGGGGTCCGCTTTGGTAAGGCTAGGGCGAAATCAACACGTACACACCCTTTTTGCACCCACTGAGCCTTCCCGCTTCGATGGATGTTTTCTTCCCTTTCTATGAGTGTGGTTTGGTCCCAGCGTAGTACCGCGGTGCCAAGCGGTAGTACCGCTCAAGAGCCACGGTGGCAGTACCGCCTGTGGGTCCTCAGCCGTAGTACCGCAGCGGTACCGGGCTCCTACCGCGTCGACTCGAGGGGGTTGCCTCTCATGTCGGATTGTGCGGCACTAAGCAGCGGCACTAGAAGCGGTAGTACCGCACTGGGTCCATCTTCTGCCCATCTGCTTGCCCTCCCTGGCTGTGCGGCAATACCGCGAGGGGGAGCGGTAGTACCGTTGGGGCCAGCGGTAGTACCGCCCTCTACGGGGCTGTTTTGGGGGGTAACGGTTGGATTGTTCCCCCCTCTATAAAAGGAGGTCTTCTTCTCCAAAGTTGACCTACCTCTTCCCACAAAAGCTCCATTGTTGCTCCAAGCTCCATTTTCGCCCGATCTCTCTCCCTAGCCAATCAAACTTGTTGATTTGCTTGGGATTGGTTGAGAAGGCCCCGATCTACACTTCCACCAAGAGAAATTTGATTCCTCCCACTAATACCTAGCGGATCTTGTTACTCTTGGGTGTTTGAGCACCCTAGACGGTTGAGGTCACCGCGGAGCCATAGTCCATTGTGGTGAAGCTTCGTGGTGTCATTGGGAGCCTCCAATTAAGTTGTGGAGATTGCGCCAACCTTGTTTGTAAAGGTTCGGTCGCCGCCTTCAAGGGCACCAATAGTGGAATCACGGCATCTCGCATTGTGTGTGGGCGTGAGGAGAATACAGTGGCCCGTGGCTTCTTGGGGAGCATTGTGCCTCCACACCTCTCCAACGGAGACGTACTTTCCCTCAAAAGGAAGGAACTTCGGTAACACATCCTCGTCTTCATCGGCTCCACTCTTGGTTATCTCGTGCCTTTACTTGTGCAAGCTTATTTGTGTTGTATACCTTGCTTGCTTGTGTGCTTGTTGTTGTTGCATCATATAGGTTGCTCACCTAGTTGCATATCTAAACAACCTACTTTGATGCAAAGTTTAATTTGGTAAAGAAAAGCTAAAATTGTTAGTTGCCTATTCACCCCCCCCCCTCTAGTCAACTATATCGATCCTTTCAGCTGGTCTTCGGTGGATTTGCTTGGATCCGGTCTTCGTTCATCTTAGTTTGGGTGGTTATGGGTGGGTTTGATCCTTCTGATCTATGACTTTCTTCACCGGCGATGGTTGCTGCTCTGGTGCACTGACCGTACGAGGCCTTAGCACGATGACTTCCCGACTATCTACTATAAGGAGGTTTGATTGGCTCCAGTGAGGGAGGGGCGATGACAACGGCGCGCCATCAACTTGCTTTAGTGCTTGTAGTCGTCGCTAGGTAGTCCACAGACCTGGTTGTAATTTTATTACCTCTGGTATTTTTTGTACTGCCATGGTTGGAGATGAATAGATTGGAAGTTTCTAAAAAAACACTTCCCACACAACACATACAAATCATCTTGTGTATAACAGGAAAGAATAATGTTTGTCCTTTGTTTAGAAGATTTCAAATCATTTTAACCCCCCAAGAGCAACTCCCACATCTTGGGAGTATAATTTAGGGGAAGTTTTCTAACATCTACTTTTCTCAGTTCTCATAAAACTTTTTCCCGTAAAATATATATTTTTGTATTTTCATTAAAAGGTGTTGGGGCCCGCCCGTCAGTTACACCCTGTGGCGACGACGGCCGGAGCAGTGAGGCGACACTGGTCGGCCCCATGGCGGCGGGCCAACCTGGCGGCAAGAGGCCTTGCGGGACAGGCCATGCAGGGTTGCGCGACGGAGCGGCCTCTCGGGGCAGGGTTGTGCGGCGGCAGTGGCGGACGGCCTAGTGGGGCGGGGCTACGCATCAGGGATGGCGGCAGAGATCTTGCGGCAGAGGAGGCAGTCGGCCTCGCGGGGCAGGGTTGTGCGGCAGGTGCAACGGCATTCAGCGTTCTGGCGGCGGCGGATAGCCTCCCGAGGCAGGGATGCGACAGTGGCGGCGGTGCAACATCGTGGCGCGGCCTCGCGGGGGCATCATGACAATGTTCCGATGGTGGCGAGGTGACCTTCCGCCGGCAGCGGGGCGACATTTCACATCGTTCTGCTTGTGAAATTTCAGGCGGTTATCCGCCCGCGAAAATTATACAGGATGGCCATCTTCCCTTAAAATTAGGACGCCGATAAGTGCCACACGTGTGGGCGTTAGGGAGTCCGCCCACACATTTTGTGTGGTGTATAAGAGGAACAGCCCACACACCTAGGTGTGGGCAAAACAAGTAATGCCCACACACCTCTTTCTTTCCCTCCCGATCCCTCTCACACGCGTGCGTGTGGGCGAAGTTGATAACGCTCACACGCCCGTATGTCAGGCCTCGTACCTCCTGGTCCCGCATGCCACGCGTGACGATCACCGCGCGCCTGCAGTTACCATGGTCCAGACCCTCGTCCATGTTCGTTTAAGTGCAGTTGCCATGTCGCTGAACTACGGTTGCCATGTCGGACAACTGCAGTTGCCATGGTTGCTCAACTGCAGTTGCCATGTATGGTCTGATCTAATGTAGTTGCCATAATTTCATAACTTTAGGAGTTGCCACATACTAACACTAGACAGTTGAGAGAGTTGCCATGTCGACAAGCATGCTAGGACGATTGCCATGTAAAAGGAAGAGTTGCCATACGCTTACGTGCACGTTAGGGCGATTGCCATGTACGTGCACGTTAGGGCGATTCCATGTACCATGCAAAACACATGGCAACTCGGTAAAGAGAGTTGCCATCCGCTTACGTGCACACTAGGCGATTCTTGTGTACCTGCAAAACACATGGCAACTCGGGTAAAAGAGAGTTGCCACCGCTATAAAGCACACTAGGCGATTGCCATGTGCACGCAAAACACATGGCAACTAGCGGCTTGGGTGTGGGAGAGAGACAGGCGTGTGGGCGAGATGGCGGATGCCCACACACTAGCCCTTGTGTGCGTGCAAAGTGGCGTGTCGGCGAATCTGCTGAACGCCCACACACCCCTCTGTGTGGGGAAGCGACGTGTGGGCGGCCGGGTGAACGCCACACACGAGCCGATCCACGTGGCACTAGAAACATGTCAAGATTCGTGCGCTCACGAACGGACGCGGATCCACGCGTGTGGGCGAGATGCAAACGCCCACCCGTGTGGGTGTTAACATTTCCGTAAAATTACAAGACGGAGGGGGTGTTTTTACGGGATCCCTTAAAAATTCGGGTTTACGGAAGCTTTTTTTGCCCAACTCCCCGTAATTGGTAGGGTTTTTTGGATACAGGAGCTATTGGAGTTGCTCTAAACATGTGGGGCTTTTTTTTTTTTTTTGAGGATTTCCTAAGTTCAAGCTTGGTCACTCTTTGTTACCCGGAATTGACACACTTTACCCCCTAGCAAAATAGTGCCCATTCTGACCATCCTGAATTTTGGAACCACTATATTAGTCCTATATGGGACAGGTACATAGGGCATGTGTCTGGTTTGTTGATGTACCAAAATGGAGTCACATGGGGATTTATGTCGGGGATAATTCTTGCCAAAATACAAAGTTAAGGGTATATATCCTGACCAAGATTAAACTTCGCGGCCGGGTAAAATAAAAGGGCGTATCTAGTGTTGAAAACTCCCTGACAAAGTGGGGTCTGTGAAAGGAAATTTCTAGACAGTCATACCCTTGCATAAGTTCTAAACAAGGAGGCTGGTTCAAATTCGGGACCTCCAGGCCACAAGTGGAGACTCTACCACTGCGCCAGGCTAGGGCGGGTAAAATGCGTAAAAAATATAATTTTTGGAGATAAAAACTGGACTAAACTCTATTTAGAAATATTCACCAAATATACCCCGAAAAATATCTATGGACAAAATGATTCCATGAACAGCTAAAAAGAGGATTCTAATTTTTCCTGACTTTGGTCACATGGATCATTGCAGTCACTGGCATGTTCTTCTCCACCATGGACACAACATTGTCAACTTGTCGACTACCTTGGCCTTCATGATCATCCCTGTCATCGTACTGGATTTGTACTAGGCTGAGACTGGAGGTCATAAATCCCATCTCCAAAATGTTGGAAGCTGAACTAGATGGAACGTTTTGGCACTGCATACAGGAGCAAAACAAATAAATTTGGAGGTAAGGTCCTTCAGTTAGACAAATCAAGTGAAGTTAAATATAGTTACCTCACAGTTCTTCAGAGTAAGTTTCTCGAGGGCAGGCGTATTATGCAGGAAACTACACAAAGTCTGAATGTTGTCACCAATCTCACATTGTTCAAGGACCAGGGTTCTTAGATTGCGGAACATTGGTAATCTATCATGCTCCTCATCAAGTATCGCCTGCAGCATAGGACATGGGGCAGAATTATCACTTCCTGGCACCATTATTTGAAATTGGTACTCGGCAGGCCAAGGAACACCAGGTGGAGGAGGTGGCGAAATATGTTGTGCCTACATTGCAGAGACAAGAACAGGGTTAGTTAGTGTGCACTTGCATTATGCAGTTGAATGAATGGAAATTACATACAAATGAAGCAAGCACAAGACTGAAGGAAGGAACAAACCATATCACGGAATCCTGACAGCTCCAAGCTTCTGACGTTGGATAGAGAGCCGAGAAATCTGCATAGCATGGGTACCAAGAAAATTGGGTCCTGTTGAAAAACAAAGGGATATTCTTTCGCCGGCAGAGGATTGTCCAATAAGCGGACGGATGCTTGGACAAGATCAGGCGCCTCCCGTACGGTGACAGAGAAGGCTCGAAGGCCACGGAACTGGACGGCAAGGTGCAGCGAGGCGAGCCGAGGGGCTATGACCTCGAAGTTGAAGATGGTGCCTGCCTCAACTGAGAGGTTCTTGAGCGTGTTGGACTCGATCCTTGAGAGATTGGACATGTCCGAGCTTCTGATCTCCAAGTCTTGGAGGACTCTGAGCCAGGCGAAGAGGTGCTTCTCGAAATCCTTGTGGAGGATCACGTCCTGAAGGAGCAGCTTGGTGAGGCGGTGGGTGCCTGAGGCGAACGAAGGCAGCTTGATGCCGCGTACTTCGAGCACCGCCGGGGAGCTCTCGAGGCCACGGCTAACCCATCTGGTGTGCGCGGCGCAGATGGAAGAACGGCGGTCGTGGTGGAGCCGCCTCCACAGAGGCCGCGGCGAGGCGACGCTCACCCGCAGGGTGTGCAGCGGCGAGGAGGCGCAGGTGCTACGGCGAAGCAAGAGGTTGTCGACGAAATCGTCCAGCTTCTTGTGCCGCTCCTCCTCATCTTCCCCCTCTTGGTCCTCCCCGCCGTCGATGTCGAGGCACGGGGCGGCCAGCCAGAGGCGGCGCCACCTCGACGACAGCACGCAGGTTTGCACGACCTGCCGGGCCTCCAGGCGGGAGAGGATGGCGTGGAGCAGGCAGTCCGTCAGGTCGCTCAACCGGTCGACGCCGGCGGCATCCATGTATTTCAGATCGGGGACGGGTCGACTGAGAAGATTACCCTAGATCCGTTCCGGTATGCGTCTTCAACTTCTTTTCTCGAAGGGGTAATCTCAGGGTGTGCAAAATGGAACCGAAAACTAAAAACTGAAGAAAACAAAAACCGAACCAAAACTTTGGTTTTTTTCAGGTTTTAATTTCAGTTTCAGTTTTGAAATCTGAAAATCATTTGCATTTCGGTTTTCCGATTAGAAACCGAAAATCATTTGGTTAAACCGAATTAACCAAAATTAAGGCTTTTTTAGTTCAAAAAAGTGTAATGGGCTACAATAGTACAATACTTTCTAGCTCATTTAGTGCTTCATTTTACGCGATTTGCATGACTGCTTACCCAACGTGCATTATTTATCCTTTTTTAATTATTTTTTCCTCATTATGATATATACACGAGAAAAAGTTACGTGTTGGATTAAAAATTTACACCAACTTTGATTAATTTGGTTATTACTGAAACCGAACCGAAAGCAAATGCTTATTGCCAAAACTGAACCGTATCTATATATAAAATAGTATAAACCGAACTATAAAAGATATATAAATCATAAACTGTATAAACCAAACCGAATCAAACCGGAAAAACCGAATGCACACCCCAAGGTGTATGCGTCTTCAACTAACAGACGTTGGCCAAGGTCAACCCAACGATAAGGCCGGTCGCCCCGCAGCCAGGCCTAGCCAAATGAGTCACCCCGGAACGGACTGGCCGGGCACAGCAGGTACACGGCCCGTGTCGGGTTGGCACACGTGCTGCCCTCCCTGGCCCAGGCACAACCCCTATGTTACACGGGCTAGCACGGCGGCCCGTTTCACACGCTAGCCCATGCAGAATTCAGCCTATTGAGTTGTTTTGGACCTATATTAAGCCTATTGGGTTGTATAAAAAAATTGGTCATGTGATGCCGGCACTCGTGCCTAGTCTCACGGCCCAGGCACGGCCCTAGATGGGCCACATGCCGGCACGACCTGATTATATAAACATGCTACCAGACCGGCATGCTAAGACCGATCCATTTTGGTTGGATTTGGCCGCAGCCGCATGATCAGCCTTCAAAATAGCCGTCAGATCTCTTTTCTTCAACTTCAACTTACACGTGGCACAAGGACAAGCAACCGGCACGATCGCTTCTCCGGTCGGCTGTGTAAATCGTTAGCCCCACTATTATCGCTCAAATAAAAAATAAAATAAAACTAACCCCATGATTAGAGCAACAAACTTGAATCTTGTAAAACGAATTTGCATTACTTCGAAAGGCACGGCGGAACAGATCTTGTAAAACCATACTACATATTTGAAACTTAATGTTTGCGCCACCATAGTTCACCAGAGTCCGACTTGTAGAGAACGTACGTGAGGTCGTACCCCTCCTTCGCCGCGCGGCAGCAGCCGGTGCCTTGGTGGTGGGCCAAAGCACGTTCCCGACCTCATGGAAGCTCGACCACACCTTCCAGCCACCGGTATGGGAGAGGGTATCGCGCTCTTTGGCCCGCTTCGCGAGCCACGACTCAACTGGAGGCTTGCTGGAGCTGCTGGCCTTAGCGTCGTGTCGGGGGCGCTTGTGCGGCAGTGAGCCGCCGCGGCCCCCACACCAGTGACCTTCACCGGACATGGATCTGCTATAAAAGTGTGTGCGCGCACGAGAATTGGTTGCCGAAGTTGGTGGGATTGCGGCGGAGGCGGGTGGGGGAAATGCCAGATGCAAACCCTAAATCAAACTCTATCCAATAAATATAGTGGCAGAGGGGATAATTACGGACCAGGCCTTAGAACGAAAAAAGAGCAGATCCTGCAAAAACGCCCAGAGTTACAAGGGCCAGCGAGGTTTTAGCAGATAGATCTGCTAGGGTTGCTCTAACAATCCAGATGGAGTGATACTACACTACTATGGGTAGTGTTAGCACAAAATAACGCAAGATTTCATCCAAATATACTACCAAAACGTCATCTTTCATATGGAGTATATCTCATATACATTCATACAAGGTAGCATCCAAGAGATCTACGATGATTAGGGACCATGAGTTCTGGGGCAAGGGAAAATGATTCCCATTGAGTCAACCCCTCCGACAACCTTTACCTCCAAAACACATGTAACTATTCCTGTGTATGATACCGGACATTAAAGGCTACTATTAGCTTCAGTCTTGTACTCGTATGGTATTTGCTCCAATTGGGTTCTTCTTGCTGCAACTGGGTTCTTCTTCAGTAGTGGCAAAAAACAAAAAAATCCCAAAAAGGAGGCTTACCTCCTGCCTCTGTAGTAGCAGTTGGAGAAGAATAATCCAATTGGAGCAATTCATGACAGTACAAGACTGAAGCTGCTACATCAGTAACAGATTTGGTACACCTAGGTTAGGTGCTCCCATCAGGGTTCGTCTCCATTTTCAATGTATTGTCATCACCACAAATGCTTGATCCCGCCACCTCAGAGTTGTTGGACTTGCAATTCCTCAGCTTGTCAAGTGCTTGCAACCATGGTGAATCAAGAATTGCTTGAAGCTTAGACTTGTCCATCGTATCCAAATCTGCAATGCTCAAATCAAGTGAAACTTTACCACCAGTTTGTGCGGCATTCTCCACAGGGTGATCTTGTTTCCCAGTTACCTCCATAGCATCTGAAAAATTCGGCTTGTGTGCGGTGTTTACTTCACAGGACTTCTCAGTTTGTATGTTGATATCAACAGGACACAGTATAGTGCTACCATCCTCCTTCACTACATCATTGTCTGTGGATGCCGGTTTGTTCAGGTCAATATTGAACTTGTTCCCATAGGCGTCGAAATGTGGATGTTTCCTGTCCTCTGCTCCATTCACTTCGATCTCTTTTCCAGAATTAGTACAGCTGTTACTCTCCCCAAAGAAAGGGCGCACAAGCTTTCTCCTCTTCATTTTTCCACTAGTCTCCTTTCCTAAGTTGCCATCCAGCTGCACTGTTTCGCTGCGCCTCTTGAAGTTTAAGAAGGGAGGCTCTGCACTTTCTTTTCCTTCTACTACGTTTGGCAGGTTTAGCTCAGCAAGAGGACAGGTTATGTCAATGGACTGTTCAACAGCCAACTGTTTGCCAGCATCATAAGCAAGTGCTCTATCCTCTCTTTTGTGAGAAATAAGTGTCATGTTCTCACTTCTGATCTCTCTTTTTTCAGAAATAAGTGTACTGTTCTCACTTCTGATCTCTCTTTCTTTAGAAATATGTGTACTATTCCCACTGCTCCATTGTTTTGTTCTTGTAGAAAGTGAACTAAGCATTTGACTGAGTGAAGGACCAGTAATTTCTTGAAGAGGTTGTTGCTTCGGCGATAAGCGAGAAAACACACTGTCTTGTGAGCCAACAATTTCTTGAAGAGGTTGTTGCTTCATCGATAAGCGAGAAAACACACTGTTTTGTGAGCACTGACCAGGAACTATTGTTGTGTTACTTTCAGCTCCTATTTCACGATTTGTATGTAACTGATCTGACATGTTGGCTCCAATAACATTTCGAGGATCCAGTGAACCTGAAACACTATGACTGGAACCATGTTTCCACCAATCATTATCAAAATCTTGAGCATAATCAGCAATCGGGATGTAATCACTAAAACCATCTTTCCATTGACCAACTGTTGATACTTCAGGAACTTCAGGGTATGCAGGAATACCATGTTGAATTAATACTGGAGCTATTTGAGCTCTTTCCTTGCTTAAGTGCTGATGCTCTGATGTGTGTTTCTCTTTGCACTGGTGACAGTCGATATCATAGTTGTCCTTCAAGTTAGCACTGCCTTGTGGATTTGCCAGAGAAAAATGATATGAAGGGACATTTGGAGTTGAATTCACGTAGTTTCTGTCAACGCCAGTTGACGCCTGAGTAATATGTTGAAGAGATCGCGAAGTACTGCCTACATATGACTGCTTTTTAGACGACCTAATTCCGTCAGTTGGACTGGCAGTCATGCATCCAGAAGACAAGCTACTGTGCATGTAGTCATCAGATATTGGATATGATTGATTTGTAACAAATTGATCTTGGCGATATCCATTTGTCTGAGAACAGGGAGCATACACCTGAGTTGAAATGGCATCTACTGTTGAAACATCTTGGAGATGTGAATTGTGATGATAAGGTAATATCTTTTGAACATGATGGCTGCTGTGGATGGGATCAATTTGGACTCCAACAGGTTTACTTACCAATGGCACTGACAGATTTGTTCGTGCCTCAAAATTATGTGGTGCAGTTCCACGCATCCTTGTAGGAGCAGAATAGTTTGTTCCAGCTGTTACAGTCAAAGTGTGTGATTGATCAGTAGAAATGGCAGAAATATTTGGAGTCAAACTCCTTTTATCTGGTCTCCCTTTACTGAAGTGGCCTTCTTTCGAATGAGCACTTATGGTGTAGTTGCGAATAGGTTGCCCTACCCTCTTATTATCAAACAACTCATATAGATGGACAACCTGTCAGTAAGAACAAGTTTGTGTGATTACAGCCATGCAATTAAAAAAAAATCATGGATTTTAACTTTTAACCAAGTTCTGTAGTAAAGCAAACCTGCTGGTAGGAAAGGTCAAAATAGAATTTATATATCATATAGTAATTCTCTTTTATGGCATGAGAGAATTCATCTTCTGCAAGTGGTCTGCACTTCCAAATAATTTTGAATCGAACCTAGAAAAAAAACAATTGAATAATTCTTACAGTAGCAGGCAAATATAATAAAGAAACAGTTCCCAGAACCCAGAACAAATTATAACGGGTATTTTATATTCAAACGACTGCCTAGTACTGTAGTAAATGCAGTTTTTTTTCCTTAACAAGAAGTTTTCACATTAATTGTGAAGTAACCATCTAAACCAAAAAAAAAGAAGTATATCAATCTGTTCATCCGATGTCATACATTGTTTTTTAATAACGTTCCCAGATGGCTGAAGAAACCACTCATTTAGGGTTGTAATGACAGAAAACTTTGTGTCCGTTGTGTCAACAGTCTTATTTTTTGCTGGGCACCTTACATGATCTTTTGTCAGACTATCTTAATTATTAATTGATGTGAAGTGTCAAAAGTTAGATGCATGTGTACGAACGCAACTCTGAGACAACGCAAGCTATGCCAAGATATATAGTCCTGAAGGTTCAGCTCACAACTTTGGGGTTAAGTGATCATTTGCTTTTATTCCACCCAAAATTTTGTTTGATAAGTGCAAAAGAATTTCTAAGCCCCTGTGTCTCGTGTGATTAAAAAATCAGAAAGAGCATCTTCATGACACTAAAAGCCTGAAACCAAACAACTAACAATTATTTGAGCAGTCATAAAATTTCCAACGACAAAATGTTATTTTTTCAGAGATATTAAACTCAGAAGACCCTATATCTTGATAAATTTGAACTGGAGAGGCATATGTTTGATGCAGGTTACCTGTGCAGGATATGAGTGGACAGAAGATCTAAAAGCAGCTCTGTCAGTAATATCCAGCCCACCATCGGAGGCGGCCTCAAACACCCCGTAAAGCTTGCGTTCGTTGTAGTCAAAGAGAAAGAGAGGCATCCCTTGTTTGACATTGTCGACAAAGGGCTGATACTCTAAAGCAAGTCTGAAAACGCCTGAGACAAAGAACTGCTCCCTTGCCCTGGTGCTGCACATGAAGATCGCACCTGCCATGTCCGTGTCTTGCCTGAAGGAGAGCCTCATCCTGACATTGCAACATGAACAGGTGACATCGATCAGAAACAAATCTGTACTAAGTCATAAAATTTCGTTATAGCACATCAAGCGTGTGATGAGCAGGATTTTTCATCCATGAAACTCATAATTCAGTATTCCTTGTTGTCGATGCCAAAAGATGTTTGTTGCACAGCTAATTCTTCAGGCTAAAAACAGGCCCAATCCTTTGTTCCAGGTCATACAATAATGGGGAAAAAAACTAGAAAATAAGATTGATTCGTCCTGATCAAACAAAGGGAACAGAACAAACGCGCAGTGGAATCAGGAACCAGACCAAATAGCCAGCGATCTTGCGAGATGGATCTTGTACGTACGGTTCAACGTTGCAGTATACCAAGTCGATTGCAGACACTCGCAAACCCTCCATCCCCAACCCAAACAAACTAAAAATAGATCGGAACTGAACAGGAAAAACTAAGCAGGCGGAGACGCGCTGATCGAAACTGGCTAGCCGAAAACCCTAGCCCCGAGTTGGTGAACCAACTCTGCCGCCAGCAGATCGTCCCTACCCTACCGAATCCAGTCGGGTAAGCAGAGATGCAAGGTCATGGTGAACTGGAAAGGGGAAGGACGCCATACGCTCGAAGGATGAGGCGTCGTCTCACGCCGACGACGGGCGGGGGCGCGGCGCAGCAGGAGGACAGCCGCCCGATGACAGGTGCGGCGGCGGCGGCGGCGGCAGCTGCTGCTTGTCGTTGATAACTATAGGTTTGCGGCGGCGGCGGCTGCTGCTTTTGTTTTGGAGAAGGGGGGAATTGGGGGAAAGGGGATGATTCGGCGCGGTGTTTATTTGGCGACGGGTTTTGATTTTGGCGAGCAGCGGGAGGCCGAGGAAGGCGCAAATCGGCCGCCGTCGCGTTCCCTTCTGTATTTGCCGGAGGTGGTTCGTTGTGTGCCTCCGCGTTGCCGCGTGCGTGCGAGCGTCGCGACCGGAGGCCCACCGAAACCCTCCACTGCATTCGGAACAGGCCCTCCTCGTGTTGCGCGAGGACAGTTGGGTTGCGCGAGTACAGACGCAAGCGTTCATATATCTGCGATATCTGCCACCCCTATAAACGCGAGACATTTCACACCGCTTTAATGAAGACTTTCGAAGATTGGTAGGCATATCAACTTTAGTTTTTACAAAGTCATCATAGACGTCTCGTAGTCAACGGAAATATCTCCTTCCATTGAACGCGCATCGTCAGAAATCCTGAAATAAATGTTGAATAAATGCGAGCACTAGGACTTTAACCCTAGTGGGCTGGGATACCATTGTCCACCTAACTATCCAACCATAGATTGGTTGCGAACCAACCTGTGGTTGGATGGTTAGAGGGACTGTGGTATCCCGCACCACCGTGGTTCAAATCTGTGTTCGCATTTATTCCTGATTTATTTCAGATTTCGACGATCGCGATTCAAAGGAGAGGAGCGTTCCGTCGTCGACGAGGCGCCTACGGTGACTTCATAAATCTCAAGATGATATGCCGGCCCAGTCTTTCGGACGTGCTCATAGGGGTAGGGTGTGCGTGTGTGCGTTCATAGGGGTGAGTGTATGCGCGTGTATATGAGCGCTTGTGTGTGTATTGATGTTAAAAAAACCATAGATTGGTTTGCAACGGTTGGGTTGGCTTGTTGCTATTCCCTTAGTTCAACTAAAATCAAGACAAAAAATATGAAACGAAATAAGTAAGAATTCATAATTTGATTTTATAGACTAATTTACTCGTGTTGCTAGTCAATGTCAAATCCCCCTTGCTAGTTCATCATTATATATTGCATCTCTGCTCGGTACCCGAATGGATTCCATAAGGTAGGGATGCTGCTCGTGTTAGGTAGTTCACCAACTCATCAGTTTTAATCAACACATGTTCGCCTATGCACTATTTCCTATTCAATTATGATCTAGGAGTATTTGTGTTTGTTTGGGTGTTGAGGTTGGAGGGTTGCGAGCATCTTTAACTGACATGGTATACTATGGAATAGATCATTCATCCTTCCAAAATCCATCTCGTATGTTCCCTTTGTTTGATCAGAAAAAATCTCTCTTTTTTGGTTTTGTTTACATTGCAATCTTAAACAAAGGATTAGACCTATTCACTTTGCAACAAATATGTTTTGGCGTTGATGTCAAGGATCTAATGAATTATGAGTTTCATAGATAAAAAAATCGTAATCATGTGCACGTTGAGTGTGACATAACAGAATTTGCGATTTAGTATAGATTTGTTTCACATCATGTCACCTGTCTATGTTGCAATGCCAAATGAGGTGTGGGTTGACTAGGCTCTCCTTTAGGCAAGACGCCGACATGACAGGCACGATTTTCATGACCCAGAGCAAGACAACGGAGTATTGTTTTGGCTCCAGCTGTTCCAGACTTCTATTAAAGTATTAGGACTTTGTAGACAATGTGAAACAAAGGATGCCTTTGTTTCTTTTTCACTATATAAGAGCACAAAATTTACTAGTATTTGAGGCATCTCTGATGGTTGGCTCAATATTACTAAGAGTGTTGCTTTTATATTAGTTTGGCGCTCATGTCCTGCGCAAGTAACCTGCATCAAATATGCCTCTGCAGTTCAAATTTATATAATATAGCATCTTCTGAGTTTAATATCTTTGAACAATAACAGTTAAAAGTTGGTAAAAATTTTGACCGCTCAAATAATTCTTAATTGTTTGGTTTCATACTTCTAGTGCCATGGAAGAGGCTCTTTCTAAACTTTTAATCACATGAGATACACAGCCTTAGAAATTTTATTACACTTCTCAATCAAATTTTTTAGTTGAGTAAAAGCAAATGACATGTCAACCCAAACATAAAATGTTATTTATGGTACTTACCGAAGTCCACATCTGTTTGCAAACAAAAATCGAGCCAGATCAACGAGGAATTGGCCTCCAATACAATCGTCATGCCCGCTTTCCCAACCATCTTATCCTCTTCAAGGGGAAAGAAATCACCACTGCAAAAGAATAATTTAGTCATCAAGTCGCCTCGAGCTCGTCTTCCACTCAACGCTCTACTACTACTCTATCGTTCCCCATCTATCACTATGTTGCACAAGGAATCACATGACCTTTAATGAATCTGGCATTGAGATGCATTAGATCTGGTGGTTTTTGAGTCATCATAGATCGGGAATAATGTGATAAGATGTGTAGGGGAACGTAGTAATTTCAAAAATTTTCCTACGCACACGCAAGATCATGGTGATGTATAGCAACGAGAGGGGAGAGTGTTGTCTACATACCCTTGTAGACCAAGCGAAGCGATCACAACGTAGAGGAAGTAGTCGACGTTCTCCTCGCGATCCGACCGATCCCGCGCCGTTACTCGGCGCCCGAGTTCTTGACACACGACAGCTCGATGGCGTCCCTCGTACTCGATCCAGCCGAGTGTCGAGGGAGAGTTCCGTCAAGACGACGGCGTGGGACGATCTTGATGTTTCATCAAGCAGGCTTCGCCTAAGCTACTGTGACAGTATAACCGAGGTGGAATATGGTGGAGGGGGCACCGACACGGCTAAGGAACGATCTCACGATCAACTTGTGTGTTCCAAGGTGCCCCCTGCCCGTATATAAAGGAGCCAGGGGGGGGGGGGGCGGCCAAGGAGGCATACAGGAGTCCTACTCCTCCGAGTAGGATTCCCCAATCCTAGTTGGACTAGGATTAGGAGGGAAAGAGAGAGAGGGGCGGCCCCTTCTCCTAGTCCTAGTAGGACTAGGGAAGGGGGAGGCGCTGTGCCAGGCTTGGGCTGCCCTCCTCCTTTCCACTAGGGCCCATCGAGGCCCATTTACCTCCCGGGGGGTTCCGGTAACCTCCCGGTACTCCGGTAAATTCCCGGTTTCGCCCGGAACCATTCCGAACTCCAAACATAGGCTTCCAATATATCAATCTTTATGTCTCGACCATTCCGAGACTCCTCGTCATGTCCGTGATCACATCCGGGACTCGAACTCCTTGGTACATCAAAATACATAAACTCATAATAACTGTCATCGAAACCTTAAGCGTGCGGACCCTACGGTTCGAGAACAATGTAGACATGACCTGGAACCATTCACGGTCAATAACCAATAGCGGGACCTGGATGCCCATATTGGTTCCTACATATTCTACGAAGATCTTTATCGGTCAGACCGCATAACAACATACGTTGTTCCTTTGTCATCGATGCGTTACTTGCGAGATTCGATCGTCGGTATCCAATACCTAGTTCAATCTCGTTATCGCAAGTCTCTTTACTCGTTCCGTAATACATCATCTCACAACTAACTTATTAGTTGTAGTGCTTGCAAGGCTTGATGATGTGCATTACCGAGAGGCCCAGAGATACCTCTCCGACTATCGGAGTGACAAAACCTAATCTCGAAATCGCCAACCCAACATACGCCTTTGGAGACACCTGTAGTACTCCTTTATAATCACCCGATTACGTTGTGACGTTTGGTAGCACCAAAGTGTTCCTCCGTAAGCGGAGTTGCATAATCTCATAGTTACAGGAACATGTATAAGTCATGGATAAAAGCAAGTAGCAACATACTAAGCGATCGTGTGCTAAGCTAAGGGAATGGGTCATGTCAATCAGATCATTCTACTAATGATGTGACCTCATTAATCAAATAACAACTCCTTTGTTCATGGTTAGGAAACATAACCATCTTTGATTAACAAGCTAGTCTAGTAGAGGCATACTAGTGACATCTTGTTTTGTCTATGCATTCACACATGTATCATGTTTCCGGTTAATACAATTCTAGCATGAATGATAAACATTTATCATGAAATAAGGAAATAAATAATAACTTTATTATTGCCTCTAGGGCATATTTCCTTCAGTCTCCCACTTGCACTAGAGTCAATAATCTAGATCACATCACCATGTGATTAACATTCCTGATTCACATCATCATGTGATTAACACCATAGTTCACATCGCCATGTGACCAACACCCAAAGGGTTTACTAGATTCAGTAATCTAGTTCACATCGCTATGTGATTAACACCCAAAGAGTACTAAGGTGTGATCATGTTTTGCTTGTGAGAGACTCTTAGTCAACGGGTCTTTCACATTTAGATCCGTTATGTATTTTGCAATTATTTTATGTCTACAATGCTCTGCACGAAGCTACTCTAGCTAATTGCTCCCACTTTCAATATGTATCTAGATCGAGACGTAGAGTCATCCAGATCAGTGTCAAAACTTGCATCGACGTAACTCTTTACGACGAACCTTTTGTCACTTCC
The DNA here is from genome assembly GCA_021437245.1 of Aegilops speltoides. Classification (NCBI taxonomy): domain Eukaryota; kingdom Viridiplantae; phylum Streptophyta; class Magnoliopsida; order Poales; family Poaceae; genus Aegilops; species Aegilops speltoides. The sequence goes on from CM038144.1 coordinate 416,011,031, forward strand.
ATAATCGAGAAACATATCCTTATTCCACTAAGGATAATTTTGACCGCTGTCCAGTGATCTACTCCTAGATCACTATTGTACTCCCTTGCCAAACTCAGTGCAGGGTATACAATAGATCTGGTATACAGCATGGCATACTTTATAGAACCTATGGCCAAGGCATAGTGAATGACTTTCATTCTCTTTCTATCTTCTGCCGTGGTCGGGTTTTGAGTCTTACTCAATTTTTCACACCTTGTAACACAGGCAAGAACTCTTTCTTTGACTGTTCAATTTTGAACTACTTCAAAATCTTGTCAAGGTATGTACTCATTGAAAAAACTTATCAAGCATCTTGATCTATCTCTATAGATCTTGATGCTCAATATGTAAGCAGCTTCACCGAGGTCTTTCTTTGAAAAACTTCTTTCAAACACTCCTTTATGCTTTGCAGAATAATTCTACATTATTTCCGATCTATAATATGTCATTCACATATACTTATCGTAAATCTTGTAGTGCTCCCACTCACTTTCTAGTAAATACAGGCTTCACCATAAGTGCATGCAAAACTATATGCTTTGATCAACTCATCAAAGCGTATATTCCAACTCGAGATGCTTGCACCAGTCCATAGATGGATCATTGGAGCTTGCACACTTTGTTAGCTCCCTTTGGATCGATAAAACCTTCTGGTTGCATCATATACAACTCTTCCTCCGATACCCATTCAGAATGCAGTTTTACATCCATTTGCCAAATTTCATAAATTGTGGCAATTGCTAACATGATTCGGACAGACTTAAGCATCGCTACAGCTTGAGAAAATCTCATTGTAGTCAACAACTTGAACTTGTCAAAAACCTTTTTGCGACAAGTCGAGCTTTGTAGATAGTAACACTACTATCAGCGTCCGTCTTCCTCTTGAAGATCCATTTATTTTCTATGGCTTGCCGATCATCGGGCAACGCCACCAAAGTCCACACTTTGTTCTCATACATGGATCTCATCTCAGATTTCATGGCCTCAAGCCATTTCGCGGAATCTGGGCTCATCATCGCTTCCTCATAGTTCGTAGGTTCATCATGTTCTAGTTACATGACTTCCAGAACAGGATTATCGTACCACTCTGGTGCGGATCTTACTCTGGTTAATCTACGAGATTCGGTAGTAACTTGATCTGAAGTTACATGATCATCATCATTAGCTTCCTCACTAATTGGTGTAGTAGTCACAGGAACAGATTTCTGTGATGAACTACTTTCAATAAGGAGAAGGTACAATTACCTCATCAAGTTCTACTTTCCTCCCACTCACTTCTTTCGAGAGAAATTCCTTCTCTAGAAAGGATCCATTTATTAGCAACGAATGTTTTGCCTTCGGATCTGTGATAGAAGGTGTACCCAACAATTTCCTTTGGGTATTCTATGAAGACGCACTTCTCCGATTTGGGTTTGAGCTTATCAGGATGAAACTTTTTCACATAAGCATCGCAGCCCCAAACTTTAAGAAACGACAACTTTGGTTTCTTGCTAAACCACAGTTCATATAGTGTCGTCTCAACGGATTTAGATGGTGCCCTATTTAACGTGAATGCAGTTGTCTCTAATGCATGATCCCAAAGCGATATTGGTAAATCGGTAAGAAACATCATAGATTGTACTATATCCAATAAAGTACGGTTATGGCGTTCGGACACATCATTATGATGTGGTGTTCCAAGTGGCATGAATTTGTGAAACTATTCCACATTGTTTTAATTGAAGACCAAACTCGTAACTCAAATATTTGTCTCGCGATCGATCGTAGAAACCTTATTTTCTTGTCACGATGATTTTTCCACTTCACTCAAATTCTTTGAACCTTTCAACTATTTCAGACTTATGTTTCATCAAGTAGATATACCCATATCTGCTCAAATCATCTGTGAAGGTCGAAAATAACGATATCCACCGTGAGCCTTAACACTCATTGGATCGCATACATCGGTATGTATTATTTCCAATAAGTCGGTTGCTCGCTCATCGTTCGGAGAACGGAGTCTTAGTCATCTTGCCCATGAGGCATGGTTCGCAAGCATCAAGTGATTCATAATCAAGTGATTCCAAAATCCCATCAAGCATGGAGTTTCTTCATGCGCTTTACACCAATATGACCTAAACGGCGGTGCCACAAATAAGTTGCACTATCATTATTAACTTTGCATCTTTTGGTTTCAATATTATGAATATGTGTATCACTACGATCGAGATCCAATGAACCATTTTCATTGGGTGTGTAACCATATAAGGTTTTATTCATGTAAGCAGAACAACAGTTTATTCTCTTACTTAAATGAATAACCGTTTTGCAATAAACACGATCAAATCATATTCATGCTCAACGCAAACACCAAATAACATTTATTTAGGTTCAACACTAATCCCGAAAGTGTAGGGAGTGTGCGATGATGATCATATCAATCTTGAAACTATTTTCAACACACATCATCACTTCACCCTTAACTAGTTTACATTTTTATACGCAACTCCGTTTGAGTTACTACTCTTAGCAACCGAACCAGTACCAAATACCGAGGGGTTGCTATAAACACTAGTAAAGCACACATCAAACACCAGTATATCAAATATACCCTTTTTCACTTTGCCATCCTTCTTATCCACCAAATATTTAGGGCAGTTCCGCTTCGGTGACCATTTCCTTTGCGATGTAAGCACTCGGTTTCAAGCTTTGGTTCAGCTTTGGGCTTCTTCGTGGGAGTGACAACTTGCTTGTCAATCTACTTGAAGTTCCCTTTCTTTCCCTTTTCTTGAAACTAGTGATCTTGTCAACCATCAACACTTGATGCTCTTTCTTGATTTCTACCTTCGTCGATTTCAACATCACGAAGAGCTCGGGAATCTTTTTCGTCATCCCTTGCATACTATAGTTCATCACGAAGTTCTACTAACTTGGTGATGGTGACTAGAGAATTTGTCAATCACTATCTTATCTCGGAAGATTAACTCCCACTTGATTCAAGCGATTGAAGTACCTGGACAATCTGAGCACATGCTCACTAGTTGAGCGATTCTCCTCCATCTTTTAGCTATAGAACTTGTTGGAGACTTCATATCTCTCAACTCGGTATTTCCTTGAAATATTAACTTCAATTCTGGAACATCTCATATGGTCCATGATGTTCAAAACATCTTTGAAGTCCCGATTCTAAGCCATAAAGCATGGTGCACAAAACTATCATGTAGTCATCATCTTGAGCTAGCCAAACGTTCATAACGTCGCATCCGCTCTGCATTAAGTCATCACCTAGCGGTGCATTAAGGACATAATTCTTACGTGCAGCAATGAGGATAAACCTCCGATCACGGATCGAATCCGCATCATTGCTACTAACATTTTTCAACATAATTTTCTCTAGGAACATATCAAAAACAAACATATGAAAGCAACAACGCAAGCTATTGATCTTACAACATAATTTGCAAAATACTACCAGGACTAAGTTCATGATAAATTTAAGTTCAATTAATCATATTACTTAAGAACTCCCACTTAGAAAAACATCTCTCTCGTCATCTAAGTGATCACGTGATCCAAATCAACTAAACCATAACCGATCATCACGTGAAATGGAGTAGTTTTCAATGGTGAACATCTTATGTTGATCATATCTACTATATGATTCACGCTCGACCTTTCGGTCTCCGTGTTCCGAGGCCATATCTGCATATGCTAGGCTCGTCAAGTATAACCCGAGTATTCTGGCGTGCAAAACTGGCTTGCACCCGTTGTAGATGGACGAGAGCTTATCACACCCGATCATCACGTGGTGTGCAGGCACGACGAACTTTGGCAAGCGGTGCATACCGGGAGAACACTTCTTGATAATTTAGTGAGAGATCATCTTATAATGCTACCGTCAATCAAAGCAAGATAAGATGCATAAAAGGATAAACATCACATGCAAATCAATATAAGTGATATGATATGGTCATCATCATCTTGTGCTTCACGATCTCCATCTTGTTGCACCACCATGATCACCATCGTCACCCGCGCGACACCTTGATCTCCATCGCAGCATCGTTGTCGTCTCGCCAAACTTATGCTACTACGACTATCGCTACCGCTTAGTGATAAAGTAAAGCATTACAGGCGATTGCATTGCATACAATAAGCGACAACCATATGGCTCCTCGCCATTGCCGATAACCGGTTACAAAACATGATCATCTCATACAATAAAATATAGCATCACGTCTTGACCATATCACATCACAACATGCCTGCAAAAACAAGTTAGACGTCCTCTACTTTGTTGTTGCAAATTTTACGTGGCTGCTACGGGCTTAAGCAAGAACCGGTCTCACCTACGCATCAAAACCACAACGATACTTCGTCAAATAGACTCCGTTTAACCTTCTCAAGGACCGGGCGTAGCCACACTCAGTTCAACTAAAGTGAGAGAGAGGCACCCACCGGTCACCTTTAAGCAACGAGTGCTCGTGGCGGTGAAACCAGTCTCGCGAAGCGCACGCGTAATGTCGGTCCGGGCCGCTTCATCTCACAATACCGCTGAACCAAAGTATGACATCTTTGGTAGGTAGTATGACTTGTATCGCCCACAACTCACTTGTGTTCTACTCGTGCAAAACATCAAACCATAGAAAAACCTAGGCTCGATACCTTTGTAGGGGAACGTAGTAATTTCAAAATTTTCCCACGCACACGCAAGATCATGGTGATGTATAGCAACGAGAGGGGAGAGTGTTGTCTACGTACCCTCGTAGACCCGAAGCGGAAGCGATCACAACGTAGAGGAAGTAGTCGTACGTTCTCCTCGCGATCCGACCGATCCCGGCGCCGTTACTCGGCGCCCCCGAGTTCTTGACACACGTACAGCTCGATGACGTCCCTCGTACTCCGATCCAGCCGAGTGTCGAGGGAGAGTTCCGTCAGCACGACGGCGTGGTGACGATCTTGATGTTTCACCGGCGCAGGGCTTCGCCTAAGCTACGTGACGGTATAACCGAGGTGGAATATGGTGGAGGGGGCACGCGACACGGCTAAGGAACGATCTCACGATCAACTTGTGTGTTCAAGGTGCCCCCTGCCCCGTGATATAAAGGAGCCAGGGGAGGGGGCCGGCCAAGGAGGCGCTGCAGGAGTCCTACTCCCTCTGGGAGTAGGATTCCCCCAATCCTAGTTGGACTAGGATTAGGAGGGGGAAAGAGAGAGAGGGGCGGCCCCTTCTCCTAGTCCTAGTAGGACTAGGGAAGGGGGAGGCGTGCCAGGCTTGGGCTGCCCTCCTCCTTTCCACTAGGGCCCATCGAGGCCCATTTACCTCCCGGGGTTCCAGTAACCTCCGGTACTCATAAATTCCGTTTTACCGGAACCATTCGAACTCCAAACATAGGCTTCCAATATATCAATCTTTATGTCTCGACCATTCCGAGACTCCTCGTCATGTCCGTGATCACATCCGGGACTCGAACTCCTTGGTACATCAAAATACATAAACTCATAATAAGCATCATCGAAACCTTAAGCGTGCGGACCCTACGGTTCGAGAACAATGTAGACATGACCGGAACCATTCACGGTCAATAACCAATAGCGGGACCTGGATGCCCATATTGGTTCCTACATATTCTACGAAGATCTTTATCGGTCAGACCACATAACAACATACGTTGTTCCCTTTGTCATCGATGCGTTACTTGCCCGAGATTCGATCGTCGGTATCCAATACCTAGTTCAATCTCGTTACGCAAGTCTCTTTACTCGTTCCGTAATACATCATCTCACAACTAACTTATTAGTTGTAGTGCTTGCAAGGCTTCGATGATGTGCATTACCGAGAGGGCCCAGAGATACCTCTCCGACTATCGGAGTGACAAAACCTAATCTCAAATACGCCAACCCAACATCGCCTTTGGAGACACCTGTAGTACTCCTTTATAATCACCCGATTACGTTGTGACGTTTGGTAGCACCAAAGTGTTCCTCCGTAAACGGAGTTGCATAATCTCATAGTTACAGGAACATGTATAAGTCATGGATAAAAGCGGTAGCAACATACTAAACGATCGTGTGCTAAGCTAAGGGAATGGGTCATGTCAATCGATCATTCTACTAATGATGTGACCTCATTAATCAAATAACAACTCCTTTGTTCATGGTTAGGAAACATAACCATCTTTGATTAACAAGCTAGTCTAGTAGAGGCATACTAGTGACATCTTGTTTTGTCTATGCATTCACACATGTATCATGTTTCCGGTTAATACAATTCTAGCATGAATGATAAACATTTATCATGAAATAAGGAAATAAATAATAACTTTATTATTGCCTCTAGGGCATATTTCCTTCAAGATGTTGGGGGAGGAGGCAGGAACTCGAAAATAGATCCATGAACCAAAGAAAAGTGAGGATGAACGAGATGAAAATCATGGTTGATTTTGGGTGAGGAGGTTAGTAGATGGACAATGAATAGGGAGGCGGCGGCGGTGAGGGGAAGAATATGTGCTAGGGTTTGGCTCAAGAGTTGATTATATAGGAGGACATGATGTATATAAACAGTTGGGTCCATTTAAAAAAATCATGATGTAATGCCACAAAAACGGAGACCTCTAAAACTTTCTACTTTTGCGACAATGTATGTGGACTCGAAATAAAATGGGTGGGAAGGCAATTAGACAAGTATCAAGCCAGAAATCCAGAAACCCCGGCCCAAATCGACCACCATTCCTTTGTTATATGTGGGCCTATGGGTGCAAACCTGCCTAAACCTATAAGTTACTCCATGCCCAATACCCGTGGTCAAAATACACGGGCAAAAAAAGTACTCCATGCCCAATTTTTTAGTTCTATTATGGTATGGATGAATAAATAGTTGGAAGGGGGTTGGCGGTCCTTGATGGCCCATGCGACCTAGTTGCGGCCACCATGCTCACGGTGCGTGGGGTATGGGCCTTGTTTGTAGGGCTTCGTCATCTGACTTCTTGTCCTCAAAATCATCTTTATTTATTTATTTATTTCCTTGTGAAGTTTATTACTAGCACATAAACAACACCAATTTGCAAATTTTCTCGGAAAATGGCGTAATTAGAAATAGAATTTATTGAAGACACGAGATTTGAGGGAAAAACATATGCAAAGTGATCAAAAAATTAGATATGTTTGTATCATCTTGCATTGCTACTAATGAGTTGTTTATTGACCTCTAACACACATTTCATTGAATCACTCTTAGACCAATTGCCCCCTGATCAACTTGTTGATGTTCGTCGATGACTTGTTCGCATGTCATCGAGTTATTTTCTAGAAAACCACCCAAATGAACATCTCATCCAAAGATTCAACTCCATATGTAGTCAAATCCCCCATTGGTCTAAATGTACCATCATTTTTTAGCAAAAAATGTCAACCATATTATCCTTAGCATTAAGCATATCCTTCTTGTTCTAGATAGATATTCCAACTCAATTCCCTTGGGGCACCCCCTCATTATTCTGACAAAATATGAATCTTTGGCTTACATCTTCATAATTGACAAATTTAAATCTTATCTTAGTGGTTATAAGGCCAAGATAGTAACCAGTGCGTAGACTCGCTCTCATCAACTAGGTGTTTGCATCCATCCCAGTCTATTACGTGCCCAACATTATTTTGAGAAAAACAACATGATACTTTATTGATTAACAAGAGAGTTTACATGAACAGGGGGTTCAAGCAGCCAGACATGTCGTCCTGGTGCTAATACAAGAGAGTTTCTGGCAATAATATGGGCATCAACATTGTATTCCTGGCGCTCACGGCGAAATGAGATTTCTCCCATTACATTGTTTCATCCTTCTGATATCTTCGATGATCAAGGCCTCCTTTGGTTCATAGGATAGGAAAATCATAGGAATAGGAAAGTCATAGGAAATGAGATGACATGTATCTCAAATCCTATGAGTAGGAATAGGAAAGGAGATGCCCTTTGATTCACATCATAGGATTTTTTTTCCATTGAGTCTAGGCTAATGCTTATTTTCCTATGAAATGTGAAGGATATGAAGAATTTCTCCATAGGAATAGGATTCCATTCCTACAAACTAAAGGGCTCTAAAGGAATTTTTCCTACAGAAATCCTATCCTATGAAATTCCTACAAGATTCCTCTAAACCAAAGGAGGCCCAAGAGTTTTCTCCTCGACTTCCTTCACGAATGTCGCGAATGACATTCGAGCAATCCGATTCAATGGCTGCAACTCCTAGTTTGAGATCTTATTTCAAGAACACAGCCTCACGAGAAGGGCTCCACACATTTTGTGTAACACACCCCTTCCAGCACCTTAACCTAGGCACCAAGAAACTCTCCACGTAACTTCCTACATTGGGTTGTGTAGGATCGAAACTATGTCTAGAGGGGGGGTGATTAGACTACTTGACCAAATAAAAATCTAGCCTTTTCCCAATTTTAAGTTTGGCAGATTTTAGCAACTTAGCACAACTCAAGTAATCAACCTACACATGCAATTCTAAGAGTATAGCAGCGGAATGTAAACAATTGCATATGAAGGTAAAGGAAGGAGTTTGAGGGAGCAAACGCAATGTAGACACGAAGATTTTTTTTATCCGTGGTTCCGATAGGTGGTGCTATCATACATCCACGTTGATGGAGACTTCAACCCACGAAGGGTAACGGTTGCGCGAGTCCACGGAGGGCTCCACCCACGAAGGGTCCACGAAGAAGCAACCTTGTCTATCCCACCATGGTCATCGCCCACGAAGGACTTGCCTCACTCGGGTAGATCTTCATGAAGTGTGTTGATGATGAACTCCTTGCTCTTGTGCTTCAAATGGTAGTCTCCCCTGAAGGAAATATGCCCTAGAGGCAATAATAAAGTTATTATATATTTCCTCATATCATGATAAATGTTTATTATTCATGCTAGAATTGTATTAACCGGAAACATAATACATGTGTGAATACATAGACAAACAGAGTGTCACTAGTATGCCTCTACTTGACTAGCTTGTTAATCAAAGATGGTTATGTTTCCTAACCATGAACAAGGAGTTGTTATTTGATTAACAAGGTCACATCATTAGTTGAATGATCTGATTGACATGACCCATTCCGTTAGCTTAGCACACGATCGTTTAGTATGTTGCTATTGCTTCCTTCATGACTTATACATGTTCCTATGACTATGAGATTATGCAACTCCTGTTTGCCGGAGGAACACTTTGGGTACTACCAAACGTCACAACGTAACTGGGTGATTATAAAGGAGTACTACAGGTGTCTCCAAAGGCAGATGTTGGGTTGGCGTATTTCGAGATTAGGATTTGTCACTCCGATTGTCGGAGAGGTATCTCTGGGCCCTCTCGGTAATGCACATCACTTAAGCCTTGCAAGCATTGCAACTAATGAGTTAGTTGTGAGATGATGTATTACGGAACGAGTAAAGAGACTTGTTGGTAACGAGATTGAACTAGGTATTGATACCGACGATCGAATCTCGGGCAAGTAACATACCGATGACAAAGGAACAAAACGTTGTTGTTATGCGGTCTTGACCGATAAAGATCTTCGTAGAATATGTAGGAGCCAATATGGGCATCCAGGTCCCGCTATTGGTTATTGACCGGAGACGTGTCTCGGTCATGTCTACATTGTTCTCGAACCGTAGGGTCCGCACGCTTAAGGTTTCAATGACAGTTATATTATGAGTTTATGTATTTTGATGTACCGAAGAAGTTCGGAGTCCCGGATGAGATCACAGACATGACGAGGAGTCTCGAAATGGTCGAGACATAAAGATTGATATATTGGAAGCCTATATTTGGAGTTCGGAATGGTTCCGAGTGAAATCGGGATTTTACCGGAAAACCGGGGGGTTACCAGAACCCTCCCGGAGGCTATTGGGCCTTAGTGGGCCTCAAGGGAGAAGAGGAGGGGCCGGCCAGGGCAGGCCGCACGCCCCCTCCCCCCTAGTCCGAATAGGACAAGGAGGGGGGGGAGCGCCCCCCTTCCTGAAGGAAATATGCCCTAGAGGCAATAAGAAAGTTATTATTTATTTCCTTATATCATGATAAATGTTTATTATTCATGCTAGAATTGTATTAATCGGAAACATAATACATGTGTGAATACATAGACAAACAGAGTGTCACTAGTATGCCTCTACTTGACTAGCTTGTTAATCAAAGATGGTTATGTTTCCTAACCATGAACAAGGAGTTGTTATTTGATTAACAAGGTCACATCATTAGTTGAATGATCGATTGACATGACCCATTCCGTTAGCTTAGCACACGATCGTTTAGTATGTTGCTATTGCTTTCTTCATGACTTATACATGTTCCTATGACTATGAGATTATGCAACTCCGTTTACGGAGGAACACTTTGGTACTACCAAAGCGTCACAACGAATCGGGTGATTATAAAGGAGTACTACAGGTGTCTCCAAAGGCGGATGTTGGGTTGGCGTATTTGAGATTAGGATTTGTCACTCCGATTGTCGGAGAGGTATCTGGGCCCTCTCGGTAATGCACATCACTTAAGCCTTGCAAGCATTACAACTAATGAGTTAGTTGTGAGATGATGTATTACGAGCGAGTAAAGAGACTTGCGGTAGCGAGATTGAACTAGGTATTGGATACCGACGATCGAATCTCGGGCAAGTAACATACCGATGACAAAGGAACAACGTATGTTGTTATGCGGTCTGACCGATAAAGATCTTCGTAGAATATGTAGGAGCCAATATGGACATCCAGGTCCCGCTATTGGTTATTGACCGAGAATAGTTCTAGGTCATGTCTACATTGTTCTCGAACCGTAGGGTCCGCACGCTTAAGGTTTCGATGACAGTTTTATTATGAGTTTATGAGTTTTGATGTACCGAAGGAGTTCGGAGTCCCGGATGAGATCGGGGACATGACGAGGAGTCTCGAAATGGTCGAGACGTAAAGATCGATATATTGGACGACTATATTCGGAGTTCGGAAAGGTTCCGAGTGATCCGGGTATTTTTGAGTCTGGGAGAGTTACGGAATTCGTATTGGGCCTCATTGGGCCATACGGGAAAAGGAGAGAAAGGGCCAAAAGGTGGCCGCGCCCCTCCCCTTGCTCTAGTCCGAATTGGACTAGGGAAGGGGGGCGCCCCCTTCCTTCCTTCTCCTTCTCTCTTCCCTTTCCTTCTCTCCTACTCCCCCTACATGGAAGGACTCCTAGTTGGACTAGGAAAAAGGGAATCCTACTCCCGGTGGGAGTAGGACTCCCCTTGGCGCGCCCAAAACTAGGCCGGCCTCCTCCCTCCCTTGCTCCTTTATATACGGGGGCAGGGGGGCACCCTAGGACACACAAGTATTGATCTACGGATCGTTCCTTAGCCGTGTGCGGTGCCCCCCTCCACCATATTCCACCTCGGTCATACCGTCGTGAAGCTTAGGCGAAGCCCGCGCCGTGAAACATCAAGATCGCCACCACGCCGTCAGGTCGACGAAACTCTCCCTCGACACTCGGCTGGATCGAGTCGAGGGGCGTCATCGAGCTGTACGTGTGTCAAGAACTGGGGCGCGAAGTAACGGCGCCGGATCGGTCGGATCGCGAGGAGAACGTCGACTACTTCCTCTACGTTGTGATCGCTTCGCTTCGGTCTCACGAGGGTGCGAGACAACACTCTCCCTCTCGTTGCTATGCATCACCATGATCTTGCGTGTGCGTAGGAAATTTTTGAAATTACTACGTTCCCCAACAGTGGCATCCGAGCCTAGGTTTTTATGGTTTGATGTTTTGCACGAGTAGAACACAAGTGAGTTGTGGGCGATACAAGTCATACTACCTACCAGCATGTCATACTTTGGTTCAGCGGTATTGTGAGATGAAGCGGCCCGGACCGACATTCAGCGCCAGACGCTTACGCGAGACTGGTTTCACCGCTACGAGCACTCGTTGCTTAAAGGTGACTGGCGGGTGTCTGTCTCTCTCACTTTAGTTGAACCGAGTGTGGCTACGCCCGGTCCTTGAGAAGGTTAAAACAGAGTCTATTTGACGAAGTATCGTTGTGGTTTTGATGCGTAGGTGAGATTGGTTCTTGCTTAAGCCCGTAGCAGCCACGTAAAATTTGCAACAACAAAGTAGAGGACGTCTAACTTGTTTTTGCAGGGCATGTTGTGATGTGATATGGTCAAGGCGTGATGCTATATTTTATTGTATGAGATGATCATGTTTTGTAACGAAGTTATCGGCAATGGCTGGAGCCATATGGTTGTCGCTTATTGTATGAAATGCAACGCATCTGTAATTGCTTTACTTTATCACTAAGCGGTAGCGATAGTCGTAGAAGCAATAGATGGCGTGACGACAACGATGCTACGATGGAGATCAAGGTGTCACGCCGGTGGCGATGGTGATCTCGTGGTGCTTGGAGATGGAGATCACAAGCACAAGATGATGATGGCCATATCATATCACTTATATTGATTGCATGTGATGTTTATCCTTTATGCATCTTATCTTGCTTTGATTGACGGTAGCATTTTAAGATGATCTCTCACTAAAACTATCAAGTAGTGTTCTCCCTGAGTATGCACCGTTGCCAAAGTTCGTCGTGCCGAGACACCACGTGATGATCGGGTGTGATAAGCTCTCGTCCATCTACAACGGGTGCAAGCCAGTTTTGCACACGCAGAATACTCGAGTTATACTTGACGAGCCTAGCATATGCGAGATATGGCCTCCGAACACGGAGACCGAAAGGTCGAGCGTGAATCATATAGTAGATATGATCAACATAAGATGTTCACCATTGAAAACTATTCCATCTCACGTCATGATCGGTTATGGTTTAGTTGATTTGGATCACGTGATCACTTAGATGACTAGAGAGATGTCTGTCTAAGTGGGAGTTCTTAAGTAATATGATTAATTGAACTTAAATTTATCATGAACTTAGTCCTGGTAGTATTTTGCAAATTATGTTGTAGATCAATAGCTCGCGTTGTTGCTTTCATATGTTTGTTTTTGATATGTTCCTAGAAAATTGTGTTGAAAAATGTTAGTAGCAATGATGCGGATTCGATCCGTGATCGGAGGTTTATCCTCATTGCTGCGCAGAAGAATTATGTCCTTGATGCACCGCTAGGTGACAGACCTATTGCAAGAGCAGATGCAGACGTTATGAACGTTTGGCTAGCTCAATATGATGACTACTTGATAGTTTTGTGCACCATGCTTTATGGCTTAGAATCGGGACTTCAAAGATGTTTTGAACATCATGGACCATATGAGATGTTCCAGGAATTGAAGTTAATATTTCAAGCAAATACCCGAGTTGAGAGATATGAAGTCTTCAACAAGTTCTATAGCTAAAAGATGGAGGAGAATCGCTCAACTAGTGAGCATGTGCTCAGATTGTGCAGGTACTTCAATCGCTTGAATCAAGTGGGAGTTAATCTTCCGGATAAGATAGTGATTGATGAATTTCTAGTCACCATCACCAAGTTAGTAGAACTTCGTGATGAACTATAGTATGCAAGGGATGATGAAAATGATTCCCGAGTTTTCATGATGATGAAATCGATGAAGGTAGAAATCAAGAAAGAACATCAAGTGTTGATGGTTAACAAGACCACTAGTTTCAAGAAAAGGGCAAAGGGATAGAAGGGAACTTCAAGAAGAATGGCAAGCAAGTTGTTGCTCAAGTGAAGAAGCCCAAGTCGGACCTAAGCACGAGACTAAGTGCTTCTCTTGCAAAGGGACATGTCATCCTTCGAAGCGTAACTACCCCAAGTATTTGGCGGATAAGAAGGATGGCAAAGTAAACAAAAGTATATTTGATATACATGTTATTGATGTGTACTTTACTAGTGTTTATAGCAACCCCTCGGTATTTGGTACTGGTTCGGTTGCTAAGAGTAGTAACTTCAAGCGGAGTTGCGAATAAACAGAAACTAGTTAAGGGTGAAGTGACGATGTGTGTTGAAAGGAGTTTCAAGATTGATATGATCATCATCGCACACTCCCTATACTTTCGGGATTAGTGTTGAACCTAAATAAATGTTATTTGGTGTTTGCGTTGAGCATGAATATGATTTGATCGTGTTTTTTGCAATACGGTTATTCATTTAAGTAAGAGAATAAACTGTTATTCATTTACATGAATAAAACCTTATATGGTTACACACCCAATGAAAATGGTTCATTGGATCTCGATCGTAGTGATACACATATTCATAATATTGAAACCAAAAGATGCAAAGTTAATAATGATAGTGCAACTTATTTGTGGCATCGCCGTTTAGGTCATATTGGTGTAAAGCGCATGAAGAAACTCCATCTGATGGGATTTTGGAATCACTTGATTATGAATCACTTGATGCTTGCGAATCATGCCTCTTGGGCAAGATGACTAAAACGCCGTTCTCGGAACATTGGAGCGAGCAATGATTTGTTGGAAATCATACATCGATGTATGTGGTCCGATGAATATTAAGGCTCCGACAAGTATCATTATTTTCGACCTTCACAGATGATTTGAGCAGATATGGGTATATCTACTTGATGAAACATAAGTCTGAAATAGTTGAAAGGTTCAAAGAATTTCAGAGTGAAGTGGAAAAATCATCGTGACAAGAAAATAAGGTTTCTACAATTTGATCATGAGGGACAAATATTTGAGTTCTGAGTTTGGTCTTCAATTAAAACAATGTGGAATAGTTTCACAAATTCATGCCACCTGGAACACCAGATCATAATGGTGTGTCCGAACGTCATAACCGTACTTTATTGGATATAGTACAATCTATGATGTTTCTTACCGATTTACCAATGTCGTTTTGGGATCATGCATTAGAGACAACTGCATTCACGTTAAATAGGGCACCATCTAAATCCGTTGAGACGACACTATATGAACTGTGGTTTAGCAAGAAACCAAAGTTGTCGTTTTTTAAAGTTTAGGATTGTGATGCTTATATGAAAAAGGTTTCATCCTAATAAGCTCAAACCCAAACGGAGAAATATGTCTTCATAGGATACCCAAAGGAGACTGTTGGGTACACCTTCTATCACAGATCCGAAGGCAAGATATTCGTTGCTGAGAATGGATCATTTCCAGAGAAGGAGTTTCTCTCGAAAGAAGTGAGTGGGAGGAAAGTAGAACTTGATGAGGTAATTGTACTAGCTCCCTTATTGGAAAGTAGTTCATCACGTAAATTGGTTCTGTGACACCTACACCAATTAGTGAGGAAGTTAATGATGATGATCATAAAACTTCAGATCAAGTTACTACCGAATCTCGTAGGTAAACCAGAGTGAGATACGCACCAGAGTGGTACGATAATCCTGTTCTGGAAGTCATGTAACTAGAACATGATGAACCTACGAACTATGAGGAAGCGATGATGAGCCCAGATTCGCGAAATGGCTTGAGGCCATGAAATCGAGATGAGATCCATGTATGAGAACAAAGTGTGGACTTTGGTGGCGTTGCCGATGATCGGCAAGCCATAGAAAATAAATGGATCTTCAAGAGGAAGACGGACACCGATAGTAGTGTTACTATCTACAAAGCTCGACTTGTCGCAAAAGGTTTTGACAAGTTCAAGTTGTTGACTACAATGAGATTTTCTCAAGCTGTAGCGATGCTTAAGTCTGTCCGAATCATGTTAGCAATTGCCACAATTTATGAAATTTGGCAAATGGATGTAAAAACTGCATTCTGAATGGGTATCGGGAGGAAGATTTGTATATGATGCAACCAGAAGGTTTTATCGATCCAAAGGAGCTAACAAAGTGTGCAAGCTCCAATGATCCATCTATGGACTGGTGCAAGCATCTCGGAGTTGGAATATACGCTTTGATGAGTTGATCAAAGCATATAGTTTTATCATGACTTATGGTGAAGCCTGTATTTACTAGAAAGTGAGTGGGAGCACTACAACATTTCGATAAGTATATGTGAATGACATATTATAGATCGAAATAATGTAGAATTATTCGCAAAGCATAAAGGAGTGTTTGAAAGAAGTTTTTCAAAGAAAGACCTCGGTGAAGCTGCTTACATATTGAGCATCAAGATCTATAGAGATAGATCAAGATACTTGATAAGTTTTTTCAATGAGTACATACCTTGACAAGATTTTGAAGTAGTTCAAAATGGAGCAGTCAAAGAAAGAGTTCTTGCCTGTGTTACAAGGTGTGAAAAATTGAGTAAGACTCAAAACCCGACCACGGCAGAAGATAGAAAGAGAATGAAAGTCATTCACTATGCCTTGGCCATAGGTTCTATAAAGTATGCCATCTTGTGTACCAGATCTATTGTATACCCCGCACTTTGAGTTTGGCAAGGAGTACAATAGTGATCTAGGAGTAGATCATCGACAGCGGTCAAAATTATCCTTAGTGGAATAAGGATATGTTTCTCGATTATGGAAGTGACAAAAGGTTCGTCGTAAAGGGTTACGTCGATGCAAGTTTTGACACCGATCTGGATGACTCTAAGTCTCGATCTAGATACATATTGAAAGTGGGAGCAATTAGCTAGAGTAGCTTAAATGCGAGCATTGTAGACATAGAAAAATTGCATAACGGATCTAAATGTGAAAGACCCGTTGACTAAGAGTCTCTCACAAGCAAAACATGATCACACCTTAGTACTCTTTGGGTGTTAATCACATAGCGATGTGAACTAGATTATGAATCTAGTAAACCCTTTGGGTGTTGGTCACATGGCGATGTGAATCATGTGAATGTTAATCACATGGTGATGTGATCTAGATTATTGACTCTAGTGCAAGTGGGAGATCTGAAGGAAATATGCCCTAGAGGCAATAATAAAGTTATTATTTATTTCCTTATATCATGATAAATGTTTATTATTCATGCTAGAATTGTATTAATCGGAAACATAATACATGTGTGAATACATAGACAAGCAGAGTGTCACTAGTATGCCTCTACTTGACTAGCTTGTTAATCAAAGATGGTTATGTTTCCTAACCATGAACAAGGAGTTGTTATTTGATTAACAAGGTCACATCATTAGTTGAATGATCGATTGACATGACCCATTCCGTTAGCTTAGCACACGATCGTTTAGTATGTTGCTATTGCTTTCTTCATGACTTATACATGTTCCTATGACTATGAGATTATGCAACTCCGTTTACGGAGGAACACTTTGGTACTACCAAACGTCACAACGTATCGGGTGATTATAAAGGAGTACTACAGGTGTCTCCAAAGGCGGATGTTGGGTTGGCGTATTTGAGATTAGGATTTGTCACTCCGATTGTCGGAGAGGTATCTCTGGGCCCTCTCGGTAATGCACATCACTTAAGCCTTGCAAGCATTACAACTAATGAGTTAGTTGTGAGATGATGTATTACTGAGCGAGTAAAGAGACTTGCGGTAACGAGATTGAACTAGGTATTGGATACCGACGATCGAATCTCGGGCAAGTAACATACCGATGATAAAGGGAACAACGTATGTTGTTATGCGGTCTGACCGATAAAGATCTTCGTAGAATATGTAGGAGCCAATATGGACATCCAGGTCCCGCTATTGGTTATTGACCGAGAATAGTTCTAGGTCATGTCTACATTGTTCTCGAACCGTAGGGTCCATGCACGCTTAAGGTTTCGATGGCAGTTTTATTATGAGTTTATGAGTTTTGATGTACCGAAGGAGTTGAGTCCGGATGAGATCGGGGACATGACGAGGAGTCTCGAAATGGTCGAGACGTAAAGATCGATATATTGGACGACTATATTGGAGTTCGAAAGGTTCCGAGTGATCCGGTATTTTCGAGTCTGGGAGAGTTACGGGAATTCGTATTGGGCCTCATTGGGCCATACGGGAAAAGGAGAGAAAGGGCCAAAAGGTGGCCGCGCCCCTTCCCTTGCTCTAGTCCGAATTGGACTAGGGAAGGCGCCCTTCCTTCCTTCTCCTTCTCTCTTCCCTTTCCTTCTCTCCTACTCCCCCTACATGGAAGGACTCCTAGTTGGACTAGGAAAGGGAATCCTACTCCCGGTGGGAGTAGGACTCCCCTTGGCGCGCCCAAACCTAGGCCGGCCTCCTCCCTCCCTTCCTCCTCTATATACGGGGGCAGGGGGGCACCCTAGGACACACAAGTTTGATCTACGGATCGTTCCTTAGCCGTGTGCGGTGCCCCCCTCCACCATATTCCACCTCGGTCATACCGTCATGAAGCTTAGGCGAAGCCTGCGCGCCGTGAAACATCAAGATCGCCACCACGCCGTCGTCTTGTGAAACTCTCCCTCGACACTCGGCTGGATCGAGATCGAGGGGCGTCATCGAGCTGTCGTGTGTCAAGAACTCGGGGCGCCGAGTGCTTGGCGCGGGATCGGTCGGATCGCGAGGAGAACATCGACTACTTCCTCTACGTTGTGATCGCTTCGCTTGGTCCTCACGAGCGTACGAGACAACACTCTCCCCTCTCGTTGCTATGCATCACCATGATCTTGTGTGTGCGTAGGAATTTTTTTTGAAATTACTACGTTCCCCAACACTTCCTTCTTCCCCCTCCCCCAATCCTACTCCAACTAGGAAAGGGGGGGAGTCCTACACCCGGTGGGAGTAGGACTCCTCCGGCGCGCCTCCTCCTAGGCCGGCCGCACCCCCCCTTGCTCCTTTATATACGGGGGCAGGGGGGCACCCTAGAACACACAAGTTTGATCTACGGATCGTTCCTTAGCCGTGTGCGGTGCCCCCCTCCACCATATTCCACCTCGGTCATATCGTCGCGAAGCTTAGGCGAAGCCCTACGCCGGTAGAACATCAAGATCGTCACCACGCCGTCGTGCTGACGGAACTCTCCCTCGACACTCGGCTGGATCGGAGTTCGAGGGACGTCATCGAGCTGTACGTGTGTCAAGAACTCGGGGCGCCGAGTAACGGCGCCGGATCGGTCGGATCGCGAGGAGAACGTCGACTACTTCCTCTACGTTGTGATCGCTTCGCCCAGGTCACGAGGGTGCGTAGACAACACTCTCCCTCTCGTTGCTATGCATCACCATGATCTTGCGTGTGCGTAGGAATTTTTTGAAATTACTACGTTCCCCAACAGTGGTATCCGAGCCTAGGTTTTATGGTTTGATGTTTTGCACGAGTAGAACACAAGTGAGTTGTGGGCGATACAAGTCATACTACCTACCAAGCATGTCATACTTTGGTTCAGCGGTATTGTGAGATGAAGCGGCCCGGACCGACATTACGCCGACGCTTACGCGAGACTGGTTTCACCGCTATGAGCACTCGTTGCTTAAAGGTGGTGGCGGGTGTCTGTCTCTCTCACTTTAGTTGAACTGAAGTGTGGCTACGCCCGTCCTTGAGAAGGTTAAAAGCGAGTCTATTTGTGAAATATCGTTGTGGTTTTGATGCGAGGTGAGATTGGTTCTTGCTTAAGCCCGTAGCAGCCACGTAAAATTTGCAACAACAAAGTAGAGGACGTCTAACTTGTTTTTGCAGGGCATGTTGTGATGTGATATGGTCAAGACGTGATGCTATATTTTATTGTATGAGATAATCATGTTTTGTAACGAAGTTATCGGCAATTGGCTGGAGCCATATGGTTGTCGCTTTATTGTATGAAATGCAAACGCCCTGTAATTGCTTTACTTTATCACTAAGCGGTAGCGATAGTCGTAGAAGCATAAGATTGGCGAGACGACAACGATGCTACGATGGAGATCAAGGTGTCGCACGGTGGCGATGGTGATCATGATGGTGCTGCAGAGATGGAGATCACGAAGCACAAGATGATGATGACCATATCATATCACTTATATTGATTTGCATGTGATGTTTATCTTTTATGCATCTTATCTTGCTTTGATTGACGGTAGCATTATAAGATGATCTCTCACTAAATTAGCAAGAAGTGTTCTCCGAGTATGCACCGTTGCCAAAGTTCGTCGTGCCCGGACACCACGTGATGATCGGGTGTGATAAGCTCTCGTCCATCTACAACGGGTGCAAGCCAGTTTTGCACACGCGAATACTCGAGTTATACTTGACGAGCCTAGCATATGCGAGATATGGCCTCGGAACACGGAGACCGAAAGGTCGGCGTGAATCATATAGTAGATATGATCAACATAATGATGTTCACCATTGAAAACTACTCCATCTCACGTGATGATCGGTTATGGTTTAGTTGATTTGGATCACGTGATCACTTAGATGACTAGAGAGATGTCTGTCTAAGTGGGAGTTCTTAAGTAATATGATTAATTGAACTTAAATTTATCATGAACTTAGTCTGGTAGTATTTTGCAAACCATGTTGTAGATCAATAGCTCACGTTGTTGCTTTCATATGTTTATTTTGATATGTTCCTAGAAAACTGTGTTGAAAAATGTTAGTAGCAATGATGCGGATTGGATCCGTGATCCGAGGTTTATCCTCATTCTTTGCACGTAAGAATTATGTCCTTAATGCACCGCTAGGTGACGGACCTATTGCAGGAGCGGATGCGAGGCGTTATGAGCGTTTGGCTAGCTCAATATGATGACTACTTGATAGTTTTGTGCACCATGCTTTATGGCTTAGAATCGGGACTTCAAAGATGTTTTGAACATCATGGACCATATGAGGTGTTCCAGAATTAAAGTTAATATTTCAAGCAAATACCGAGTTGAGAGATATGAAGTCTCCAACAAGTTCTATAGCTAAAAGATGGAGGAGAATCGCTCAACTAGTGAGCATGTGCTCAGATTATGCAGGTACTACAATCGTTTGAATCAAGTGGGAGTTAATCTTCCAGATAAGATAGTGATTGATGAATTCTCTAGTCACCATCACCAAGTTAGTAGAACTTCGTGATGAACTATAGTATACAAGGGATGATAAAATGATTCCCGTGTTTTTCATGATGATGAAATTGATGAAGGTAGAAATCAAGAAAGAACATCAAGTGTTGATGGTTAACAAGACCACTAGTTTCAAGAAAAGGGCAAAGGGATGGAAGGAACTTCAAGAAGAGCGGCAAGCAAGTTGTTGCTCAAGTGAAGAAGCCCAAGTCTGGACCTAAGCACGAGACTAAGTGCTTCTACTGCAAAGGAACAGTTCTTATCGAAGCAGAACTACCCCAAGTATTTGGCGGATAAGAAGGATGGCAAAGTAAACAAAGGTATATTTGATATACATGTTATGAATGTGTACTTTACTAGTGTTTATAGCAACCCTCGGTATTTGGTACTGGTTCGGTTGCTAAGAGTAGTAACTCAAGCGGGAGTTGCGAATAAGCGAAACTAGTTAAGAGTGAAGTGATGATGTGTGTTGAAAGTAGTTTCAAGATTGATATAATCATCATCGCACACTCCCTATACTTTCGGGATTAGTGTTGAACCTAAATAAATGTTATTTGGTGTTTGCGTTGAGCATGAATATGATTTGATCATGTTTATTGCAATACGGTTATTCATTTAAGTAAGAGAATAAACTGTTATTCTGTTTACATGAATAAAACCTTATATGGTTACACACCCAATGAAAATGGTTCATGGGATCTCGATCATAGTGATACACATATCATAATATTGAAACCAAAAAGATGCAAAGTTAATAATGATAGTGCAACTTATTTGTGGTAATCGCGTTTAGGTCATATTGGTGTAAAGCGCATAAAGAAACTCCATCTCGATGGGATTTTGGAATCACTTGATTATGAATCACTTGATGCTTGCGAACCGTGCCTTTTGGGCAAGATGACTAAAACTCCGTTCTCGGAACAATGGAACAAGCTCTTGACTTATTGGAAATAATACATACCGATGTATGCGATCCAATGAGTGTTGATGCTCGTGGCAAGTATCGTTATTTTCTAACCTTCACAAGATGATTTGAGCAGATATGGGTATATCTAATTGATGAAACATAAGTCTGAAATAGTTGAAATGTTCAAAGAATTTCAGAGTGAAGTGGAAAATCATCGTGACAAGAAAATAAAGTTTGTGCGATCTGATCGTGGAGATGAATATTTGAGTTACGAGTTTGGTCTTCAATTAAAACAATGTGGAATAGTTTCACAAATTCATGCCACCTGGAACACCACATCATAATGGTGTGTCCGAACGTCATAACCGTACTTTATTGGATATAGTACAATCTATGATGTTTCTTACCGATTTACCAATATCGTTTTGGGGTCATGCATTAGAGACAGCTGCATTCACGTTAAATAGGGCACCATCTAAATCCGTTGAGGCGACACTATCTGAACTGTGGTTTAGCAAGAAACCAAAGTTGTCGTTTCTTAAAGTTTGGGGCTGCGATGCTTATGTGAAAAAGTTTCATCTGATAAGCTCAAACCCAAATCGGAGAATGCGTCTTCATAGAATACCCAAAGGAAACTGTTGGGTACACCTTCTATCACAGATCCTAAAGCAAGATTTTCGTTGTTGAAAATGGATCCTTTCTAGAGAAGGAGTTTCTCCGAAAGAAGTGAGTGGGAGGAAAGTAGAACTTGATGAGGTAATTGTACCTTCTCCCTTATTGGAAAGTAGTTCATCACGAAATTTGTTCTGTGACTACTACACCAATTAGTGAGGAAGCTAATGATGATGATCATGTAACTTGGATCAAGTTACTACCGAATCTCGTAGGTAAACCAGAGTGAGATCCGCACTGAGTGGTGCGGTAATCCTGTTCGGAAGTCATGTAACTAGACCATGATGAACCTACGAACTATGAGGAAGCGATGATGAGCCCAGATTCGCAAAATGGCTTGAGGCCATGAAATCGAGATGAGATCCATGTATGAGAACAAAGTGTGGACTTTGGTGGAGTTGCCCGATGATCGGCAAGCCATAGAAAATAAATGGATCTTCAAGAGGAAGACGGACTGATAGTAGTGTTACTATCTACAAAGCTAGACTTGTCGAAAAAGGTTTTGACAAAGTTCAAGATGTTGAATACAATGAGATTTTCTCACTCGTATCGATGCTTAAAAGTCTGTCCGAATCATGTTAGCAATTGCGCATTTTATGAAATCGGCAAATGGATAAACAAAACTGCATTCCTTAATGGAGTTATTAAAGAAGAGTTGTATGTGATGCAACCAAGAGGTTTTTCGATCCTAAAGGTGTTAACAAAATGTGCATCTATGGACTGGTGCAAGCATCTCGGAGTTGGAATATACGCTTTGATAAGTTGATCAAAGCATATAGTTTATCTGAGACTTGCGATGAAGCCTGTATTTACTAGAAAGTAAGTGGGAGCACTACAAGCATTTCGATAAGTATATGTGAATGACATATTGTAGATCGGAAATAATGTAGAATTATTACGCAAAGCATAAAGGAGTGTTTGAAAGGAGTTTTCAAAGAAAGACCTCGGTGAAGCTGCTTACATATTGAGCATCAAGATCTATAGAGATAGATCAAGGCGCTTGATAAGTTTTTCAATGAAGTACATACCTTGACAAGATTTTGAAGTAGTTCAAAATGGAGCAGTCAAAGAAAGAGTTCTTGCCTGTGTTACAAGGTGTGAAATTGAGTAAGACTCAAAACCCGATCACGGCAGAAGATAGAAAGAGAATGAAAGTCATTCCCTATGCCTTGGCCATAGGTTCTATAAAGTATGCCATGTTGTGTACCGATATATTGTATACCCTGCCTTTGAGTTTGGCAAGGAGTACAATAGTGATCTAGGAGTAGATCATGGACAATGGTCAAAATTATCCTTAGTAGAATAAGGATATGTTTCTCAATTATGGAAGTGACAAAGGTTATCGTAAAGGGTTACGTCGATGCAAGTTTTGACACGATCGGATGACTCTAAATCTCGATCTAGATACATATTGAAAGTGGGAGCAATTAGCTAGAGTAGTTTCGTGCAGAGCATTGTAGACATAGAAAATTGCAAAATACATAACGGATCTGAATGTAAAAGACCCGTTGACTAAGACTCTCTCACAAGCAAAACATGATCACACCTTAGTACTCTTTGGGTGTTAATCACATAGCGATGTGAACTAGATTACTTAATCTAGTAAACCCTTTGGGTGTTGGTCACATGGCGATGTGAACTATGGGTGTTAATCACATGATGATGTGAAATATCGATGTTAATCACATGATGATGTGATCTAGATTATTGACTCTAGTGCAAGTGGGAGGCTGAAGGAAATATGCCCTAGAGGCAATAATAAAGTTATTATATATTTCCTCATATCATGATAAATGTTTATTATTCATGCTAGAATTGTATTAACCGGAAACATAATACATGTGTGAATACATAGACAAAGCAGTGTCACTAGTATGCCTCTACTTGACTAGCTTGTTAATCAAAGATGGTTATGTTTCCTAACCATGAACAAGGAGTTGTTATTTGATTAACAAGGTCACATCATTAGTTGAATGATCGATTGACATGACCCATTCCGTTAGCTTAGCACACGATCGTTTAGTATGTTGCTATTGCTTCCTTCATGACTTATACATGTTCCTATGACTATGAGATTATGCAACTCCGTTTGCGGAGGAACACTTTGGGTACTACCAAAGCGTCACAACATAAGCGGGTGATTATAAAGGAGTACTACAGGTGTCTCCAAAGGCGGATGTTGGGTTGGCGTATTCGAGATTAGGATTTGTCACTCCGATTGTGGAGAGGTATCTCTGGGCCCTCTCGGTAATGCACATCACTTAAGCCTTGCAAGCATTGCAACTAATGAGTTAGTTGTGAGATGATGTATTACGGAACGAGTAAAGAGACTTGCCGTAACGAGATTGAACTAGGTATTGGATACCGACGATCGAATCTCGGGCAAGTAACATACCGATGACAAAGGAACAAGCGTATGTTGTTATGCGGTCGACCGATAAAGATCTTCAGTAGAATATGTAGGAGCCAATATGGGCATCCAGGTCCGCTATTGGTTATTGACCGGAGATGTGTCTCGGTCATGTCTACATTGTTCTCGAACCGTAGGGTCCGCTGCACGCTTAAGGTTTCGATGGCGGTTATATTATGAGTTTATGTATTTTGATGTACCGAAGAAGTTGAGTCCGGATGAGATCACGGACATGACGAGGAGTCTCGAAATGGTCGAGACATAAAGATTGATATATTGGAAGCCTATATTTGGAGTTGGAATGGTTCCGAGTGAAATCGGATTTTCTTAGGAAACCGGGGTTACGGAACCCTCCGGAGGCTATTGGGCCTTAGTGGGCCTCGAGGGAGAAGAGGAGGGCAGGCGGGGCAGGCGCGCGCCCTCCCCTAGTCCGAATAGGACAGGAGGGGAGGCGCCCTTCCTTCTTCCCTCCCCAATCCTACTCCAACTAGGAAGGGGGGGAGTCCTACTCCCGGTGGGAGTAGGACTCCTCTGCCGCCTCCTCCTAGGCCGGCCGCACCCCTTGCTCCTTTATATCTGAGGCAGGGGGCACCCTAGAACACACAAGTTTGATCTACGGATCGTTCCTTAGCCGTGCGGTGCCCGCTCCACCATATTCCACCTCGGTCATATCGTCATGAAGCTTAGGCGAAGCCCTGCGCCGTAGAACATCAAGATCGTCACCACGCCGTCGTCTTGTGGAACTCTCCTCGACACTCGGCTGGATCGGAGTTCGAGGGCGTCATCGAGCTGTCGTGTGTCAAGAACTCGGGGGCGCCAGAGTAACGGCGCCGGGATCGGTCGGATCGCGAGGAGAACGTACGACTACTTCCTCTACATTGTGATCGCTTCCGCTTCAGGTCTACGAGGGTACGTAGACAACACTCTCCCGTCTCGTTGCTATGCATCACCATGATCTTGCGTGTGCGTAGGATTTTTTTTTGAAATTACTACGTTCCCCAACATCCCCAACACTCAACTCTCTTTCATAGGATTGGATTTGGTGGAAAGATGATTTGAGTGGAAAGCAACTTGGGGAAGGCTAGAGATCAAGATTTATGTGGTTGGAATGGAATATCTTGACCTCAACACAAGTGTAGGTGGTTCTCTCTCAAAAAATGTATGTTGGAAGTGTAGGCATGTTCTGATGGCTCTCTCCATGAATGAAGAGTGGGTGGAGGGGTATATATAGCCTCCACACAAAATCTAACCATTACACATAATTTACCAAACTCGGTGGGACCGATTCATAGAACTCGGTCAGACCGATTTGGTTCAGAATGTGAACGTTAGGATTTTCGGTGGGACCGACATGTCAACTCGGTGGGACCGATGTCATTAGGGTTAGGGCATAACGTAATCTCGGTTTGATCGATTACACAAACTTGGTTGGACCGATTTTGGTAATAAGCTAACCAGAGATTTGGTCAGGCAAACTCGGTGGGACCGATTCGCTCATCTCGGTTAGACTGAAACGTTACGAAGGGGAAACAGAGAGTTTGCATTGCAATCTCGATGGGACCAATCGCTCATCTCGGTTGGACCGATACGTTATGAAGGGAAATGGAGAGATTACAATCCCATCTCGATGAGACCGAGATCCCTATCGGTGAGACCGAAAAGACTAGGGTTTGTGGCAGTGGCTATGTCAAGTGAACTCGGTGGCGCCGGATAGATCAAATTGGTGGGGCCGAGTTTGACTTTTGGTTTGGGACATGAGTGGATATGAGAAAGTAGATGAGGGTTTTTGGAGCATATCACTAAGCATTTTGAGCAAGAAACTCATTAAGCAACACCCCCTCTTAATAGTATTAACTTTTCCTATGGACTCAATGTGATCTTGGATCACTAAAAATAAAATGTAGAGTCTTGTGCTTTTAGCTTGAGCCAATCCTTTTGTCCTTAGCATTTTGAGGGGTCCACTTTCTTAACCCATGCCATGCCAATCATTGAGCTTTCCTGACATATTTATCTTGAAATAGCATTAGCTCAATGAGCTATATGTTGTTAGGAATTACCAAAACCACCCAGGAATAGTTGCACTTTCAATCTCCCCCTTTTTGGTAATTGATGACAACATATAGATCAAAGCTTCGACAAATGATAATAAGATTGAAAAACATCATCGCTTTAAGAAGTATGTGATAAGCAAGAGCTCCCCCTAAATTTGTGCATTATTTAAAATTTGCTTTTGAATGCAAATGCACAATCGATTAGGATCATGGGTTACTCTTCCATGTCACATACATCTTGGTGGAGCGCTAAAAAATGATAGAAATTAAAAGCATGCACTCATCACCAAGCAAGTGAATGGTCATATAAGGATATGAGAGATAGTATCAACCAACAAGCATTAAGGGTAGCATATGATCAAACACATGATCAAACAAGTATCTCGCAAGGACATAAAGTATCTCACACAAGCACACAATAAAGAAGTTCAACCAAAAAAGCAAGAGAGATAAAAAGCAACACTCTCTCTCGAAGCCTATGATCTATACATTTTTCTCCCCCTTTGGCAACAATTTACCAAAAAGTTCAAAAAAGCATAGTGCTAAACGTCTCTCAGGCTTGATCTTCGGGAGGTGGTGTAGACAGAACTCCAAGGACGAAGGCATCTGTTGATGTAGTTGGAGCTGGTGGAGTGGCTGCTGGAGGTGGCACTGGAGCTGTAGCTGCTGGTGCTGATGTTGTAGCTCTAGTATCTGTGACTAGCACTGCAGCAGATCTCTGGCTTCTGGGCACTCTAGTAAAATCATTTGTAGTAGATTTGCCCTTCTTCTCCTCTGCTTCCTCCTGAAGCTGCTCAACTGCTGTCTGAATCTCAGTCACCTTGATATCAAGATCATAGACTTTCTGCTCAATGATCCTCTCCAAGCTCTCCTGGTTTTGAGTCAGGGTGGCCAAGCCGTTCTCAATCCTCAAAGTGGATTGGATCAGATATCCAAGCTGATCTTGCTTGCTCTTCAAGAACACTTGAGATGCCTTTTCAGTAGTTGGCATCCTTGCAGCTTTCTCTGCCCTTGCCTTCTCTCTCTTCTCATGTGCTTGCACTGATGATGGATCTCCCTCAGTCATGACAACAATGTTGTCCTCAAAGTCTGGCTTAAGGGGTAAATGCTCTTTGTCCAATAGATATGTGCCTGTGCCCATCTTGGAGTTGATGAGCTCCTGAATTTGTGGAGCATACCCGCAAGATCTCTTCTGATCTGTTGCTGTCCTGTTGATTGTTTCCACAATCAGACTCATCACTTTGAACTTTTGAGGGACATCAAATATATGCAGCAAGTTGATGGAGTGTCCTCTGATCATTCTGTGATCATCTGACTTTGGTAGCAATGTGTGCCTTAGAATCCAGTTGATTGTAGGCAGGCCTGACAGTAAGTGCTTCACAGAACCAAACTTGTGAGTCTCCATGTGACGCCCCCGATTCAATCGTACACTAATCATGCACACAAACGTGTACGATCAAGATCAGAGACTCACGGGAAGATATCACAACACAACTCTAAAAACATAAATAAGTCATACAAGCATCATAATACAAGCCAGGGGCCTCGAGGGCTCGAATACAAGTACTCGATCATAGACGAGTCAGCGGAAGCAACAATATCTGAGTACAGACAAAAGTTAAACAAGTTTTCCTTAAGAAGGCTAGCACAAACCGGGATCTGATCGAAAGAGGCGTGGGCCTCTGCAGGATCCTCCTAAACTACTCACAGTCGTAAATCGTCGACAGCCTGCGTAGTAGTAGGCACCTCCGGTGTAGTAGGAGTCGTCGTCGACGGTGGCGTCTAGCTCCTAGGCTCCGACATCTGATTGCAACAACCAGGTAGAAGGGAAAGGGAGAAAAGGGGGAGAAAGCAACCGTGAGTACTCATCCAAAGTACTCGCAAGCAAGGAGCTACACTACTTATGCATGGGTATATGTGTAAAGGGCCATATCGGTGGGTGAGCTGCAGAATGCCGAATAAGAGGGATAGCTAATCTGTCGAAGACTACGCTTCTGGCAGCCTCCATCTTGCAGCATGTAGAAGAGAGTAGATTGAAGTCCTCCAAGTAGCATCACATAGCATAATCCTACCCGGCGATCCTCTCCTCGTCGCCCTGTTAGAGAGCGATCACCGGGTTGTATCTGGCACTTGGAAAGGTGTGTTTTATTAAGTATCTGGTTCTAGTTGTCATAAGGTCAAGGTACAACTCCGGGTCGTCCTTTTACTGAGGGACACGGCTATTCGAATAGATTAACTTCCCTGCAGGGGTGCACCACATAACCCAACACGCTCGATCCCATTTGGCCGGACACACTTTCCTGGGTCATGCCCGGCCTCGGATGATCAACACGTCGCAGCCCCACCTAGGCACAACAAAGAGGTCAGCACGCCGGTCTAAAACCTATGCACGTAGGGGTCTGGGCCCATCGCCCATTGCACACCTGCACGTTGCGTGGGCGGCCGGAAGCAGACCTAGCAACCTCCATTACTAAGGAAGTCACGTTACGCGGTCCAATCTGGCGCGCGCAGCTCAGTCGCTGACGTCACGAAGGCTTCAGCTGATACCACGACGTCAAGTGCCCATATCTTTCCCGCGTAGTTGGTTAGTGCGTATAGGCGGTGGCGGAACTCGAGATCAAATACCAAGATCTTGTTAAGCGTGTTATTATGAAGTAACGCGGGACGCCGACGAGGCCGAGCCCACCTCTCGCCTAGGTGGTCTCAACATGCCCCTGTCGCCCGCCACAAAGATCCACACACAGGTCGTCGGGACAAAGGTCCTTTCAGCCCCAATCAAGTGAATCACTCGCGGGTACTCTTGAGCGGACCCGACTTTAGTCACCATCGTAGTATGTATATATGTATAATATATACCGTGATCACCTCCCAGTGATCACGCCCAATAATATAGCAAAGCGGTGACAAGAATGTAGGACCAACGGTGATAAACTAGCATCCTATACTAAGCATTTAGGATTGCGGGTAAGGTATCAATGACTGTAGCAACAATGACAGGCTATGCAACAGAATAGGAGTAGCCGAAGAGTAACATGCTACACTACTCTAATGCAAGCAGTATAGAGAAGAATAGGCGATATCTGGTGATCAAGGGGGGGGCTTGCCTGGTTGCTCTGGCAAGAAGGAGGGGTTGTCAACTCCATAGTCGGCGGGGTCGTGGCGGTCTCGGGGTCTCTAGGAAAGAAGTAACGGAGGGGGAACACAATAAATAACAGAGCAATCAAAGCATCACAAAGCGTAACATGGCAACATGCAGTGCTAGGTGTGCCCTAACGCGGTAGTAGGTGATACCGATGAAGGGGGGAAAACATCCGGGAAAGTATCCCCGGTGTTTCGTGTTTTCGGACAGGTGAACCGGAGGGAAAAGTTGCATGTTCGCTATGCTAGGGATGTGTGGCGGACGAACGGGCTGCGTATCCGGATTCGTCTCGTCGTTCTGAGCAACTTTCATGTAGAAAGTATTTTCATCCAAGCTACGGTTTATTTTATATTAATTTTTAAAGATTTAATTCATTTTTAGAATTAATAGATTTAATTTAATTATAAAATGTAATTATGATGTCAGCGTGATGTCAGCATGATGTCATTGGTCAAACAGTCAGTTGACTTAGTCAAACTGACATGTGGGTCCCACTGTCATTGACTGTTTATTAATAGATTAACTAAACAATTTTAATTAGTTTAGTTAAATGATTAGGTTAATTAAACACAATTAATTAATTTATTTAATTTAGTTAATGAAATAATTGATTTAATTATTATTTTCATTATTATTATTATTATTTAAAAAATGCTCTGGGGCTGGGCCGTGGGGCCCCACTATCATTGTCCAGAGGGCCTATCAGGAGCTGTGTGGCGTCTGGCACTAGCAGGCGCCAGCGCTAACGGCACCGGAGGAGGCAAGCTTCGGCTAGCCCGCACCTTGGCCGGAGCGAAGGAGAGCGTCGGTGAGGCTAACGGATCGGAGCAGGGTTGCAGCATCCGCGAAGGAGTCTTTGGGCAGCGTCTCTGGGGCGCAGTAACAACCATGGCGGCCTTGGTGCTTGGTCTTGAGGGCGGCACGGTTGGCGCGTCTGTGATAAGGTGACGAGGCGAGCCGGTGCGGTGGTGCTCACGAGGATAGAGGAAGAGGATCCAGCGTGGGATGAGGAGACGCGCGCGGCGTGCGTGCACAGCGTCACGATGAGCACGGTGAGTGAGGCTCGAGCGATCACGGCGGCAGATCTACGAGGAGGAAGAGGGAAGGAAGGGGTTCACAGAGCCACAGTAGTTGAGCGGCGTGCTCGAGGAGGAGGACGAGGCGGCAGCGATGGTGGGCGGCTCCAGCGAAGAGGTGGCGGGAGGCGGTGGCGGTGTCTTGGCGGGCTGCGTTGTGGCGTCGGCGAGGAGGAGGCGAGGGCGAGCGACGAAGAAGGGAAGGCGGCACCGGCGGCGGCGGGTGGTGGGGCGGCTCTGCGAGATTCAGGCGGTGGCGGCGCGAACGCCCGATCCCAAAGAGGAGTGGAGCGAGCGGGCCGCCCTGGGGAGGGTGGTTGCCCGATCTAGAAATCGGGGAGTGGGGAGCGGCGAGAGAGAGTGGGGTCGGGGTAGTGGGGGAGAGGGCTAGGGTTTACGGCTCCGGTGGGGAGTAATGTGGCAGCGGTTGGGCGGCTGGTGGCCCAGTAGCCTGTTGGGCCAAGGCCCAGCTAGGGGGGGGGGGTCCTTTTACTTTGTTTTGTTTTTGTTTTAATGATGTTTAGTCTTTTCTTTTTATTTATTATCTTTCCTGTTTTAAATCATTTTAAATTATCTAGGCACTTTATAAAAATGTGTTTGTTACACCATATTTACTTAAGCAAAATATGGCACCGCCCGAACATTTTTGTTTTAACTTTTAAAAACTTTTGTTGTTTGCCATTAATTTAAATTTGAATTTTGAAGCGGTTTCGAATTAACGCGAGATTTAACAACAGTAACAGTGGTGACGTGGCATCGTTAACATGGGATTACTGTAGCATGATTATCCGGGCGTCACAATTCTCCTCCACTACAAGAAATCTCGTCCCGAGATTTAAGAGGGGAGTAAGGGGGAAAGTTCTGGTTACGCAATTCTAACGGGTATCCTCGGTCTTGGTTGCTCTTCTCGAAGAGGTCGATCCATTATGTTGATGTCTTCATTCTCTGTTTCAAGGCATCATGATGAAGTCTTCTTCCTTTCTCCGGGATCTCCATCGTCCTACGAACGCGATCAAGGGGAAAAACTCGTGAAGAACGCATCTCGACTAAGATGGGCATCTGAAGGTGAACTCAATGGGAAATACACAAGGTACCCCCACGAGTTGTATTTCAGTGAATTCGTTGAGTGCAATATACGATGGTACCAAAGTTTCTAACGGGTAGGCAATCATTCAATGACTAGACAGAAGCTGGAATGGAGGTTTGAACAACGAGAATAACATGGTGTTTGATTCCAGGATAAATAGTGGTATAGCATTTAGCTCATGAATCACATACGAAGCCAGGTGCAAAGGATACATTAGAATCCGGGTTGTAAAGGAGAGTCAGGTTTCGATCCAGTGGACCTGTGGGTTATGGGCCCACCATGTGGGTTGAAAGTAGGAAGGGTGGTGACATCTTGCAATACCGCGACAGGGAGGCATGTCAGTGGATAGCTTGTCAAGTATGCCGGCAACAATGTCGGTACCAAGGACGGGGAACGAAGAAAGCAATTTTGCTGCTTGATGAACGAGGCAAACCAATTGGCAAAGTTATCACCCATCGGTGGTTACCGAATGTCATCAACAATAGTAACACGATCTTACAGGCAGAATGGTACAACAAGGTGCCTACCAAAGCAAGGAATTTTCTCTACTCAGTTAACTCAGATTCAGGAAAGGTTAAACAAAAGAATGGAAAGGAAAACGCGATTATCAGATTAAACAGAACAATGGAAAGGAAAATTGTGATTACACACAATTATTAGGAGTATCTCCTTCCCATGTACAAGCAGAACATGGCATACAGGGTAGGAGAGCAAGTACCCAACCATTCAGATAAGAGGCAAGGATTAATCAAGATGTTACCCATACAACGGTGTTTGGATAACTGACCAAGAAACATTTAGCATCGCGCCTCCAATGTTCTTATTGAAGAGCGGGGTATCATAGTCATGCTTCGAGGTAGCAATGATATGGTGTTTCAATCAAGGGCCAAACTTTGGATACACAAATGATCCATCAGGAGCAACTTATAAAATAAGTCTTACAATTTCCTTCAGGAAGAATGGTTATCCTTGCAAAGGAATTTATAATGATAGGTCCTCCAGCCAGGGGGGTGCTAGGCATGACATCATATTACCGGGTCATCAAAGGACCAACATCATATCTCGTGGAAAGTTGTCCCAACCATCATATTTGACCGAGATTCAGATCCGATTGGTGTCATGATACCTCAGACTCAGGATGTCCGAGAAGAAAAGGTGCAACACAAATAGACGAAATGACATTGCAAGATTCTCGGGAAATGAACTATGGGAGAGGGTTCCTGAAACAATAGTTCATTATTAAACCAAGGAGAGGATGAGGAGGTGACTGATTGACTCAACGGCAATCCATCGAGGTTAAAAAAAGATGGATTTCCACAATTATGTGAACAAGGAGATAACATTTGTCAAATCAAATGGTAAAATGATGTATGCTCGAGGAAAACATGCACAATTAAACATTGGTTGAAAGGTGCATCCAAAATATGGGCTGGGTTGCACGACCAACTTCGGAATGGTGATTCAATAATCAATAGTCTAAGAATGAATGGCCGACCATTAACTTCGAAGCAATAGGGTTGCTAGAAGGGCAGAATCCAAACAGCACCGCTCACTTGTTGGTACCCCGGTTGGAACCAACACGAGGACCCAAGAAAGAATGGTGATGGTGAGAAGTATCACCATACCAAGAATTCTTAAGCGATGGTGAAATTCTCACAACATTGATGACATAAGAGATGTTAATGTTCCAAGGTAAGGGAGAACAATTGCTAGATAGCAAGGAACTCAAGGTATAACATCAAACACGAACAAGCTTGTGTTGGTGGGAAGGCAATAAAGTGGCCGATGATAACGTAGATCATCGAGGGCAAGGATAGTATTTCTCATCATGAACTCAATTGATATCCTGGAAGAGCTCATAAGGTTGATGATGATCACGACACACTTTGTCGAGAGATTTCAAGATGTAATCGATCGGCGATGACATCAAGTCAAATGAATGGTGAAGCGGAAGGTTATTGGAACCAAGGGTACGACACAAACTTGGAATAAAGTTTGTTCAAGGAGAATTGATAGGACGAGGAAGATCGGCGTAAGCTTAGCTCATCATCGAAAGTTGTGCTCCGAGATTAAGGACCAGGTAGCACAGTTAAGGTTTAGCATGATAATGATATAGCCGATCAGGCTAGGAGTTACGTGATGGAGTATTAAACTTCTCAACAACAAAGTACTGAGAGTAATGAATCTCAGTATTGATTCGATTCACCAATTGGTGTTCTCGGTTGACGACAACCCAGAACCCGTGGAGTGACTATGATGGGAAAAGGTACTACTTCGTCAGAATTCCATAGATGAAGTGCAATGGGTGGATATTCTCGAGATACCAGGGGGTAATACTCAAAGGTAGAACATAATAGAGGTTGGGAAGGCGTACTGATCTGCAGAAGGCAAGTAATTTAACTTGTCAGAAATAAAATCAAGGAGAACAAACATGGTGGAACCACGGTTGCAAAGGATCAATTCACGACTACGGATGATATTTATCAAGGAAATATTTATTATTACAAGAAGTTTCCATGATAGGATCTACATCATGTCCATGGGCATGAACACAAAGTTCGAGGTCGACTCCCACTTCTTCAATGCATAACCTTTCATTCACTTCTCGTCTTTGAAGAAGTTGCAGTGTTGAAATTTTATCTGGCGAAGCACCAGAAGAGTATGACTCGTGAAAACTTTTGGGTTCACACGGTTTAGAGAAGGCATATGTTCAACCCATAGGGGCTTCTTAGAAACATATACCACAAGTTTCAAGAGTAAATATCACAAGCTCGAAAGTAGAGCAAGGTTGAGAAAGTAGATGATACAATTTAACAAAGGCATTATGTATCAGGAAGGCTCACAAGGTTATTGAACATGAAGGCGATGTCGGATAAAGACCACTCTGAGATCTCATCGGTCCATAATGAGCTGATGTGAGCATCGGCACACAACCGAGAGGAAGTAACAATGCAAGGGCAGTGGATTATAGAAACAACTGACTAATCTAGAGCTCAAATGCAAAGGAATTAAGATTTTCAAATCAAGGGATCAGAAGCAATGTTCTCATTAGGGATGGTTAAGTAGAATAGCCTTAGGGGTACAATCGACGACAATTGGATTAGTTGAGAACCAGCTCATATTTAAAATGATGTCTGAGCCGGAAAGATAATTTAAAAGGATCAATTGATGATTGCGTGCATTCGCACTCATGTTGAATCAAAAGGATCAAAATGACGGTGCCTAAGAATACTAACGAATATTGCGGACATATGGAAAGCATCCATCATGCAAGTAGTCAAGTATTGCGAGCAATAAGCTACTAAGGATTTTGGAGGATCGAATAATATTTGAAGACCATTGTGAAACACATGAACAAGCGGGGATGGCGGATACTCGATAAGTGCGAGAATTATCCGTATGGGTATTCAGGTGACAAAGAACAGCAAGGCAGTAAGATTAAAGGATTATCGAAACAACGACAAGTGTTTCGGGGTATCTTGTAATAACAAGACCAACTGGGGATGAATATAAGAATAACAAATGTAAGTAGTTATCCATAAGGGTTGACGGTGGAAGGGGAATTGCAAACGCGATGAACACAAGTTCTCGGGTTAACAACGGAGAGTATCTTCAGGGTCTTCACGTGCAGCAGACGATCATCAGTAATAAGGGGCTCTCCGGGTGAAAGTGATAACAAGATCCTAATGTTAGATTTAGCAAAATTCATTTAACCCGAATAGAAGAGAGATTAGAGTCCCAGAGTATAGATAAGGAGTAAAAGATCCTAATACCATCCAATGTCGACGTGGGCCCATGGGCCACACAGCCATGTTAGTAAAAGTTTTGTAAACTCTAGACTCGACTTCGGCCAAGGAGTGTGGAAGGGGGATTCCTACAGGCAGTCGGCTCTCATACCAACTTGTGACGCCCCCGATTCAAATCGTACACTAATCATGCACGCAAACGTGTACGATCAAGATCAGGGACTCACGGGAAGATATCACAACACAACTCTAAAAACATAAATAAGTCATACAAGCATCATAATACAAGCCAGGGGCCTCGAGGGCTCGAATACAAGTACTCGATCATAGACGAGTCAGCGGAAGCAACAATATCTGAGTACGGACAAAAGTTAAACAAGTTTGCCATAAGAAGGCTAGCACAAGCGGGATCAGATCGAAGAGGCGCATGCCTCTGCACTCGATCCTCCTAAACTACTCTGAGTCGTCATCATCAAGAACACCTTGCGTAGTAGTAGGCACCTCCGGTGTAGTAGGAGTCGTCGTCGACGGTGGCGTCTAGCTCCTGGGCTCCGACATCTGGTTGCGACAACCAGGTAGAAGGGAAAGGGAGAAAAGGGGGAGAAAGCAACCGTGAGTACTCATCCAAAGTACTCGCAAGCAAGGAGCTACACTACTTATGCATGGGTATATGTGTAAAGGGCCATATCAGTCGAGTGAACTGCAGAATGCAAGAATAAGAGGGGGATAGCTAATCCTGTCGAAGACTACGCTTCTGGCAGCCTCCGTCTTGCAGCATGTAGAAGAGAGTAGATTGAAGTCCTCCAAGTAGCATCGCATAGCATAATCCTACCCGGCGATCCTCTCCTCGTCGCCCTATTAGAGAGCGATCACCGGGTTGTATCTGGCACTTGGAAGGGTGTGTTTTATTAAGTATCCGGTTCTAGTTGTCATAAGGTCAAGGTACAACTCCGGGTCGTCCTTTTACCGAGGGACACGGCTATTGAATAGATTAACTTCCTGCAGGGTGCACCACATAACCCAACACGCTCGATCCCATTTGGCCGGACACACTTTCCTGGGTCATGCCCGGCCTCGGAAGATCAACACGTCGCAGCCCCACCTAGGCACAACAGAGAGGTCAGCACGCCGGTCTAAAACCTATGCGCACAGGGGTCTGGGCCCATCGCCCATTGCACACCTGCATGTTGCGTGGGCGGCCGGAAGCAGACCTAGCAACCTCAATTACTAAGGAAGTCACGTTACGCGGTCCAATCTGGTGCGCGCCGCTCAGTCGCTGACGTCACGAAGGCTTTGGCTGATACCACGACGTCGAGTGCCCATATCTTTCCCGCATAGTTGGTTAGTGGGTATAGGCCAGTGGCCAGACTCAGATCAAATACCAAGATCTCGTTAAGCGTGTTATTATGAAGTACCCGCGGACGCCGACCAGGGCCAGGCCCACCTCTCACCTAGGTGGTCTCAACCTGCCCTGTCGCTCCGCCACAAAGATCCACACAGAGGGTCGTCGGGACAAAGGTCCTTTCATTTAATCTGTGAATCACTCGCGGGTACTCTTGAGCGGACCCGACTTTAGTCACCATCGTAGTATGTATATATGTATAATATATACCCGTGATCACCTCCCGAGTGATCACGGCCCAATAGTATAGCAAGGCGGATCGACAAGAATGTAGGGCCAATGGTGATAAACTAGCATCCTATACTAAGCATTTAGGATTGCGGGTAAGGTATCAATATTTATAGCAACAATGACAAAGGCTATGCAATGAATAGGACTAACCGAATAGTAACATGCTACACTACTCTAATGCAAGCGGTATAGAGAAGAATAGGCGATATCGGTGATCAAGGGGGCTTGCTGGTTGCTCGGCAAGAAGGAGGGTCGTCAACTCCGTAGTCGAACCGGGGTCGCGGCAGATCTTGGGGTCTACTGGAAAGAAGTAACGGAGGGGGAACACAATGAATAACAGAGCAATCAAAGCATCACAAAGCGTAACATGGCAACACGCGGTGCTAGGTGTGCCCTAACGCGGTAGTAGGTGATACCGACGAAGGGGAGAAAACATCCGGGAAAGTATCCCCGGTGTTTCGCATTTTCGGACAGGTGAACCGGAGGGAAAAGTTGCATGTTCGCTATGCTAGGGATGTGTGGCGGACGAACGGGCTTCGTATCTGGATTCGTCTCGTCGTTCTGAGCAACTTTCATGTAGAAAGTATTTTCATCCAAGCTACGGTTTATTTTATATTAATTTTTAAAGATTTAATTCATTTTTAGAATTAACAGATTTAATTTAATTAGAAAATGTAATTATGACGTCAGCGTGATGTCAGCATGATGTCATTGGTCAAACAGTCAGTTGACTTAGTCAAACTGACATGTGGGTCCCACTGTCATTGACTGTTTATTAATAGATTAACTAAACAATTTTAATTAGTTTAGTTAAATGATTAGGTTAATTAAACACAATTAATTAATTTATTTAATTTAGTTAATGAATTAATTGATTTCATTATTATTATTATTTTAAAAAAATGTTCTGGGGCTGGGCCGTGGGGCCCCACTATCATAGTCCAGAGGGCCTATCCGGCGTGCGGGCACTAGCGGGCGCCCAGGCGCTAACGGGCACCGGAGGCGGGCAAAGCCCGGCTGGCCTCGGGCACTGGCCGGAGCGGAGGAGAGCATCGGTGAGGCTAACGGATCAGAGCAGGGTGGCAGCATCCGCGAGCGGGCGCTAGAGCGCGTACAACGAGGGGCGCAGGTCACAACCATGGCGGACTTGGCTTGGCTGGTCTTGCGGGCGGCACGGTTGGCGCGTCTGTGCAGTAAGGCGACAGGTGGCCAAGCACGGTGGTGCTCACGCGGGGACAGAGGGAAGAGGGATCCAGCATGGGATGAGGAGACGCGGCACGACGTGCGTGCCACACGTGCAGTGAGCACAGTGAGAGCGAGGCTCAGACGGTCACGGCGGCAGGTCTACCAGGGAGGAAGAGGGGAAGGGAAGGGGGGTTCACAGAGCCCTGTAGTTGAGCGAGGCGTGCTCGAGGAGGAGGACGAGGAGGCGACAACGACGGTGGGCGGCTCCAGCGAAGAGGTGGCGGGAGGCGGTGACGGTGGCGGCGGCGGCCTGCGTTGACGGCGCCCGGCGAGGAGGAGGGCGAGGACGAGCGACGAAGAAGGGAAGGTGGCACCGACGACGGCGGGTGGTGGGGCGGCTCTTGGGATTCAGTGGCGGTGGCGAACGCCCGATCCCAAGAGGGGAGGAACAGCGGGCCGGCCCGGGGAGGGTGGTTGCCCGATCTAGAAATCGAGGCGAGTGGGGAGCGGCGAGAGAGTGGGGTCGGGGTAGTGGGGAGAGGGGCTAGGGTTTCGGCTCCGGTGGGGAGTAATGTGGTAGCAGTAGGGCGGCACTGGTGGCTCAAGAGCCTGCTTGGCCAAGGCCCAGCTAGGGGGGTCCTTTTACTTTGTTTTGTTTTTGTTTTAATCATGTTTAGTCTTTTATTTTTATTTATTTTATTTCCTGTTTTAAATAATTTTAAATTATCTAGGCACTATAAAAATGTGTTTATTACACCATATTTACTTAAGCAAAATATGGCACCGCCCGAACATTTTTGTTTTAACTTTTAATTTTTTTTTGTTGTTTGCCATTAATTTAAATTTGAATTTTGAAGCGGTTTCGAATTAACGCGAGATTTAACAACAGTAACCGTGGTGACGTGGCATCGTTAACATGGGATTACTGTAGCATGATTATCCGGGCGTCACACTCCAGGTCTGCATCAGGAATCTCCTTGTACATGCTAGCCATTGAGTTGTGATCATTCTTCTTCTTGGCATAGACATCCAAGTCTTCTTCATGAGCTTCTGGAGCGTTGATCAAACTAGCCCGCTCATCAACTGTAGACTGTTACCTTGTACCCTCTAACATCCATACAATTTTGCCATCTGGATAGAAATGAGCAGTAGAATAGAATTGCATGATCAGCTCATCATTCCACTTGGTGAGCTTTTGGCCAACAAACTTGTCAACCTCACAAGCCTTGAAGCTGTCATAAACTCCTAGAAAATGATCTTCATTTTCTTTGATGTATTCCCAATCAACCCATCTCATGTCACAGACAATGGGCTTCTTGTCAAGCAGGATAGTCTCATAGAAATCTTGACGTTCCTTTGTGTGGAACCTGTAATCCACAACAGTTCTCCTCCTAACAGCATATGGATCAGACTGTCTCCACAATCTCAATCCTGAATCCTTCCTAATCCTCATATCTTCTGCAACAGGATGTGCATCATTATGGTCAGGGATCTTTGGCTTCAACTTTCTCAAAACAAGTAGATCATCCTCCTCATCATCAGCAGCCTCAGGCACTGGGGCCTTGTTCTTATCTTCAGCTGGTATACTTCTGGTGTTCCTCCTGGGTTTTGGGGGCTTCTGAGTTTGAGCTTTGGGAGTAGACTTGGGCTTTGATGGAGTAGCCCCTGATCTAATTGCATCTCCCATAAGATTCTAAGCTTTGGGTGCTGGTGCAACATCCTCTTCCTCTTCCTCTTCAGATGGATCTCTCATCATGGAGGGCTTGCCAATGACTCTGGCAATGGTCTTCTTGACCCTTTCTTTCCTCTTCTTGCATTCACCTCCTTCTTTGAGTTCAAGAGTGAACTCCATTTCCTCTTGAGTAGAGGCTCTGGCCTTAGACATACGAACTCTTCTTGCTGGAGCCTTTGTTTTCATTCCAGGCTTTGTTGCAGCAGCTGTGCCATACTCCTTTTTCAGCACCTTTTTCCTTGAAGTGGCCTCATCCTCAACAGCCACATAATTCTCATCCTCAGAATCTGAGGTTCTCTTCTTCCTTGTTCTAGTAGCTGCCTTGGGCAAGTTACTAGGTGTGCTCCTGCTGCCCTCATCATAGCTGCTTGAGGGACTAGTGCCCTCACTCATTTGAGCCTGCTCTTCAAACTTGTTCTGGCTGTCACTTTGATCAGACATCTCTGCAAACTGTCAGCAGACCCTGTGAATAGGTTGTAGATGAGGTAGAGTAGATGAGCATCACAAAGTACAGAGGTTTTGCAAAACAAATTGAGTCAAAAATCTTAGTTTCAGTTCTCTACAGAAGTGATCTCGGAGCCACCGAATTGACAAACTCAGTGATACCGAAGCAACACTTGGAACCTAAACTAGCGAACTCGGTTGGGCCGAGTCACAATTCGGTGTCACCAAGATTGCTAGGGTTTCACAGAATCTTGAACTTGGTCACACTGATTTGCACGTTTCGGTCAGACCGAAAAGCGCATGTGCAATGGCCTAAGCCGAATCGGTGAGACCGATTTCTACATTTCGGTCGGTCCGAGATGAGTTTTGCGGAGAGCTAACCCTAAAATTTCCGAATCAATCTAGACCTAAGGAAGTTTTAGCTGGATGGATTAATCACATTCGTGGCAAGAAACATGGCATTGTCCTTGTGCTAGGAATCGGAGTGAAAAAGATAGCACAAGGGGTTGAACACTTACCCTAGAGCGGCGAGTGTTCACTACGGCGGCAACAACGGAGCAGATTGTCGTTGTCGGCGGTGGAGACCAGCGGCGGGAGGTCACTGGCGGTGAGAAGACGATCTGGAGATCCGAGGCGGCGGAGCAGGATACGCGCGGGCTGAGAGGTTTAGAAGGAATTTCCAAAATCTCACCCGTGAGTATTTATATCCCGACCCTGTCAGTGTGACCGAGTGGAACAACTCGGTGGCACTGAGATGCAGAATCGCAAGTGGTTACTACAACTCAGTGTGACCGAAAAGTTCAAATCAGTTGCACCAAGATTGAAAACCTAGATCAACTTAGTGATCTCGGTGTGACCGAAATGGATGACTCGGTCATACCGAAATGCACAAACAGGTTTTGGAAGTTTAAGTCTATGACGAATCAGGGACTCCGAGTGCTCCTCACACAGAGTGGTTCGAATCTGACTTTATCAAACTTTGTGATGTAGCATGAATAGAGTTTGAGACGAGAAAAGCATGAATAGCTAGAGGGAGTTCTTAGGCATTCTTGTCCATCCATATGGCAAAAGAGAAAAAGGCAAACAATCAAAGCTACAAATGGATGTCCTCGAATGAGTAAAATATGCATCCAACATGCTCACACAATAAAATGACAAATGAAATATGTGACAAAGCATGCACAAACACTCTAGCATCTATCAAGCAATTTGGCGATGACTAGGTCATCTATATATGAGTATATTGACTTAGGAGTCAAATGAGAACATTTGATCATAGGTCATACTCATTGTTTAAGCACAAGTAGGGTTACCACTTTTACATAAAGCTTTGTTGTGTTCACATCATTAGAGTTGCTCTAACTCAATTCTTAGGGTAAATCTCCCCCTAGATGTGATATCCCCCTAAGAGGGATGAACTAACCTTGGGTTTTGTCGATGATGACTTCATGTAGGTGTTGAAGATGTGGGTGCTCAATGTTGATGTAGATCATTCGGAGCAATCCTTTGGAGTGAGTTGCACTTTCAATACCTACACGGGTTAGTCCCACAAGGAACAAGCAAGGATATCCATAGACATAGAGTGATGTTCACACAAGATGATGTCCATGAAAGCATTTGGTTACCTTGTCCCTTGTCTTACCAACAAGAGGGTTTGTGACTCCTTGAACTAGTGCAAGATATGGAAGTTGTTTGCACTTGTCATTGCCAAAATTATAAGAGTGAAGAATGTTGGCGGAGTCGCCCTCAAGAACTCTCTAGTTCTTCTTCTTTGGAATCCACATCATCTTGATGGGAATCCTTGGAGTTGTAGTCGTACTTGATGAAGTAGAACTTGATGTAGTCTTGGGAACCCACTTGACCAAGGCCTTAGGAGCTTCTTCAAATGCATCAATCTCCTCTTGAAGCTTGTCCTTGCCTTTTAGCTTGTGGTCTTGTGGTGGAAGATCATCTTGAGCTTATGTTCCTTTGAAAGAAGTAGGATCGTACTTCTTTTGTTGAGGAACAAACTTCGTCTTGGGGTATCGATCTTCTTCCAACTCAACACCATTGGCATTGAACTATCGTTCAAAACCAACACATTGATTCTTTCGGTGTCTTCCTTGCTTGCGTACAATTTCCTCAAATTGCTTGCTTCCGGCAAGACTCTTGTAAACACCTTTCTCTAAAATTCCTTTCAATAAGCTATTTCCTTGCTCAAGTGTAACTTCGCTAAGATAATCGTTAGTGGAATCAAGAGAACTCCTAGAAGCAACAATATTGGATTGCTACATCTTGAGCTTGCGTTGGTTTTCCTTGAAGAGGAAAGGGTGATGCAGCAATAGTAGCGTAAGTATTTCCCTTAGTTTTTGAGAACCAAGGTATCAATCCAGTAGGAGGCTCTTCAAAAGTCCCATGCACCTACACAAAGAAACAAAGAACTCGCAACCAACGCAATAAAGGGGTTGTCAATCCCTTCACGACCACTTGCAAAAGTGAGATCTAATAGAGATAGTATGATAAGATAAATATATTTTTGGTATTTTGTAATATAGATGCAAAAAGTAAAGATGCAAATAAAAGTAAATTGGAAGCAAATATGATAAGAGATAGACCCGGGGGCCATAGGTTTCACTAGTGGCTTCTCTCAAGATAGCATAAGTGTTACGGTGGGTGAACAAATTACTGTCGAGCAATTGATAGAAAAGCGAATAATTATGAGATTATCTAGGCATGATCATGTATATAGGCATCACGTCCACAACAAGTAGACCCACTCCTGCCTGCATCTACTACTATTACTCCACACATCGACCGACTCCTGCCTGCATCTAGAGTACTAAGTTCATAAGAACAAAGTAACGCTTTAAGCAAGATGACATGATGTAGAGGGATAAACTCAAGCAATACGATATAAACCCCATCTTTTTATCCTCGATGGCAACAATACAATATGTGCCTTGCAACTCCCTGCATCCTTCGGGTAAGGACACATAAGATTGAACCCAAAGCTAAGCACTTCTCCGTGGCAAGAAAGATCAATCTAGTAGGCCAAACCAAACTGATAATTCGAAGAGACTTGCAAAGATAACTCCATCATACATAAAAGAATTCAGAGGAGATTCAAATATTTCTCATAGATAAACTTGATCATAAACCCACAATTCATCGGATCTCGACAAACACACCGTAAAAAGAGTTACATCAAATAGATCTCCACAAGAGAGGGGGAGAACATTGTATTGAGATCCAAAAAGAGAGAAGAAGCCATCTAGCTAATAACTATGGACTCGTAGGTTTGTGGTAAACTACTCACAACTCATTGGAGGGGCTATGGTGTTGATGTAGAAGCCCTCCGTGGTCGATTCCCCCTCGGGCAGAGTGCCGACGAAGGCTCCAAGATGAGATCTCGCGGATACAGAAGGTTACGGCGGTGGAAATTGTGTTTCGTTGGCTCCCTGGATGTTTTCGGGGTACGTAGGCTTATATAGGAGGAAGAAGTAGGTCGGTGGATGCCCGAGGGGCCCACGAGACAGGGGCGCACCCTATAGGGGGGCGCCCTCCTATCTCGTGGAGTCCTCGGCTGCTTCTTGACTTGCACTCCAAGTCCTCTGGATCACGTTCGTTCCAAAAATCACGCACCTGAAGGTTTCATTCCATTTGGACTCCGTTTGATATTCCTTTTCTTTGAAATACTGAAATAGGCAAAAAAACAGCAATACGGGTTGGGCCTCCGGTTAGTAGGTTAGTCCCAAAAATGATATAAATGTGTAAAATAAAACCCATAAACATCCAAAAGGGGTAATATAATAGCATGGAACAATCAAAAATTATAGATACATTGGTGACGTATCAAGCATCCCCAAGCTTAATTCCTGCTCGTCCTCGAGTAGGTAAATGATAAAAAGAGAATTTTTATGTGGAATGCTACCTAGCATAAATCTTAATGTAATTTTCTTTATTGTGGCATGAA
Organism: Aegilops speltoides; assembly: GCA_021437245.1. Classification (NCBI taxonomy): domain Eukaryota; kingdom Viridiplantae; phylum Streptophyta; class Magnoliopsida; order Poales; family Poaceae; genus Aegilops; species Aegilops speltoides. The sequence goes on from CM038144.1 coordinate 416,055,886, forward strand.
TGTTCAGATCCAAATGATTCAAAATAAAAGTTGATATTGATAAAAGGAATAGTAACACTTCAAGCGTACTAATCAAAGTAATCATGTCTTCTCAAAATAACATGGCAAAAGAAAGTTCATCCCTACAAAATCATATAGTTAGGCTATGCTTCATTTTCGTCACACAAAGATGTTCCCAACTTCTATACCCCCGATGACAAGCCAAGCAATTGTTTCATACTTAAATAATCTCAATCTTTTTCAACCTTCACGCAATACATGAGCGTGAGCCATGGATATAGCACTATGGGTGGAATAGAATATGATGATGGGGATTGTGCGGAGGAGACAAAAAAGGAGAAAGTCTCACATTGACGAGGATAATCAACGGGCTATGGAGATGCCCATCAATTGATGTCAACATGAGGAGTAGGGATTGCCATGCAACGGATGCACTAGAGCTATAAATGAATGCTCAACAAAAGAAAACTAGTGGGTGTGCATCCAACTTGCTTGCTCACGAAGACCTGGGGCATTTGAGGAAGCCCATCGTAGGAATATACAAGCCAAGTTCTATAATGAAAAATTCCCACTAGTATGAAAATACAACTTAAGAGACTCACTATATGAAAAACATGGTGCTACTTTGAAGCACAATATATGAGACTCACTACATGAAGAACAAGGTGCTACTTTGAAGCACAAGTGTGGAAAAATAGATAGTAGCATTGCCCTTTTTATTTATTCTCTCTTTTTTTCTTTTTCCCCCTTTTTTCTTTTTTTGGGCCTTTTTTTGGCGTTTCTTTTTTTTCTTCTTCTTTTTCTTTGGGCAATGCTCTAATAATGATGATCATCACACTTCTACTAATTACAACATATGAATTACAACTCGAAGCTAGAACAATATATGACTCTATATGAATGCCTCCGGTGGTGTACCGGGATGGTGCAATGAATCAAGAGTGACATGTACGAAAAATTATGCATGGTGGCTTTGCCACAAATACGATGTCAACTACATGATCATGCAATGGCAATATGACAAAAGTAAAGTATGTCATGATGATGATAAACGGAACGGTGGAAAGTTGCATGGCAATATATCTCGGAATGGCTATGGAAATGCCATAATAGGTAGGTATGGTGGCTATTTTGAGGAAGATATAAGGAGATTTATGTGTGATATAGCGTATCGTATCACGGGGTTTGGATGCACCGGCAAAGTTTGCACCAACTCTCAAGGTGAGAAAGGGCAATGCACGGTATCGAAGAGGCTAGCAATGGCGGAAAGGTAAAAGAGCGTATAATCCATGGACTCAATATTAGTCAAAAGAACTCATATACTTAGTGCAAAAACTTAGAAGTCATCTAAAATCAAGTACTACATGCATGCTCCTAGGGGGATAGATTGGTAGGAAAAGACCATCGCTCGTCCCCGACCGCCACTCATAAGGATGCATAAGCCAGGTACACTTCATGTTTCAAATTTGTTACACAACTTTAACCATACGTGCATGCTACGGGACTTGCTAACTTCAAAACAAGCATTCTTTAAATTCATAATCATCCAACTAGCATGACTTTAATATCACTACCTCCATATCTCAAAACAATTATCAAGTATCAAATTGATCATAGCATCCAATTCACTTCCCATGATAGTTTTTATTATACCCAACTTGGGTGCCTACCATTCTAGGACCAATTTTATAACCATAGCAAATACCATGCTGTTCTAAAAGACTCTCAAAAAAAAATAAGTGAAGCATGAGAGACTAGCAATTTCTACAAAAATAAATCACCACCGTGCTCTAAAAGATATAAGTGAAGCACTAGAGCAAAAACTATCAAGCTCAAAAGATATAAATGAAGCAAATAAAGTATTCTAGCAAATTCTAATAAAGTAGGCTTCTCCCAAAAGGTGTGTACAGCAAGGATGACTGTGGTAAACTAAAAACCAAATACTAATATAATACACGACGCTCCAAGCAAAACACATATCATGTGACGAATAAAAATATAGTTCCAAGTAAAGTTACCAATGAACGAAGACGAAAGAGGGGATGCCTTCCCGGGGCATCCCCAAGCTTAGGCTTTTGGATATTCTTGAATATCTTGGGGTACCTTGGGCATCCCCAAGCTTAGGCTCTTGCCACTCTTTGTTCCATAGTCCATAAAAGCTTTACCCAAAACTTGAAAAATTCACAACACAAAATTCAACAGGAAATCTTATAAGCTCCGTTAGTGAAAGAAAACAAACCACCACATAAGGTACTGTAATGAACTCATTATTTATTTATTTTGGTGTTAAACCTACTGTAATCCAACTTCTCTATGGTTTATAAACTAATTTACTAGCCATAGATACATCGAAATAAGCAAACAACACACGAAAAACAGAATCTGTCAAAAACAGAACAGTCTGTAGCAATATGTAACTAACGAAAACTTCTGGAACTCTAAAACTCCTACCAAAATATGAAGTTCTGTAAAATTTGTTTATTGAACAGCAGCAAAAAGAATCAACGCAAAAGCACGTTCCTGTGATTTAACAAAACTAAATTCGTGCACGCAAAGTTTCTGTTTTTCAGCAGAATCAAATCAACTATCATCATAGGTTATCCTACAGGTTCTACTTGGCACAAACACTAATTAAAGGATAAAAACACATCTAAACATAAGGTAGATGCAAGATTTATTACTAAACAGGAGCAAAAACAAAAAAACACAAAGAAAATATTGGGTTGCCTCCCAACTAGCGCTATCGTTTAAGACCCCTAGCTAGGCATAAAAGCGAAGATAGATCTAACGAGTGCCATCTTTGGCACTAAATTCATAAGTAACCCGCATGATAGATTCATAAGGTAATTTGACTTTCTTTCTTGGAAAGTGCTCCATGCCTTTCTTTAATGGAAATTGGAATCTAATATTCCCTTCCTTCATATCAATAATCGCGCCACTCGTTCTAAGGAAAGGTCTACCAAGAATAATAGGGCAAGAAAGATTGCAATCTATATCAAGAACGATAAAATCTATGGGCACCAAATTTCTATTTGCAACAATGAGAACATCATTGATCCTTCCCATTGGCTTTTTAATGGTGGAATCCGCAAGGTGCAAATTTAAAGAGCAATCATCTAGATCATGGAAACCTAGAATATCACATAAAGTTTTCGGAATCGTGGAAACACTAGCACCCAAATCACACAAAGCAAAACACTCATGATCTTTAATTCTAATCTTTATAGTAGGTTCCCACTCATCATTAAGTTTTCTAGGTATAGAAATTTCCAAATTAAGTTTTTCATCATAAGATTGCATCAAGGCATCAACAATATGTTTGGTAAAAGCTTTATTTTGACTATAAGCATGAGGAGAATTAACAACGGATTGCAACAAGGAAATACAACCTTCAAAGAACAATTATCATAATCAAATTCCTTGAAATCCGAGATAGTGGGTTCAATACTATTTAAACTTGTGACCTTTCCAATCCCACTTTTACCAAATTTAGCATCAAGATCTAAAAACTCCGAATTCTTGGGACACCTTCTAGGTAAAGTTGACTCATCATCTGTCCCATAATTATCGAGATTCATATTGCAAAACATATATCTAATAGGAGACACATCAATAACTTTAAGATCCTCATCATTATTTTCATGGAAACTAGAAGAACACGCCTTTATAAAGCTATCTTTCTTAGCACGCAATCTAGCGGTTCTTTCCTTGCACTCATCAATGGAAATTCTCATTGCTTTGAGAGACTCATTGATATCATGCTTAGGAGGAGAAGATCTAAGTTTAAGAGAATCAACATCAAGCGAAAGTCTATCAATGTTCCTAGCCAAATCATCAACTTTGAGCAATTTTTCTTCAAGCAAAGCACTAAAATTCTTTTGAGAAATCATAAATTCTTTCGCACTATTCTCAAAATCAGAGGGCATATTATTAAAATTACCATAAGAATTATTGTAGGAATTTCCATAATTATTAGAGGAATTACTAGGGAACGGTCTAGCATTAAAGTTTCCTCTATAAACATTGTTTCCAAAACTATTCCTACCAACAAAATTCACATCCATAGATTCATTATTATTCTCAATCAAAGAAGACAAAGGCATATCATTGGGATTAAGAGGAGTATTTTTAGTAGCAAACAACTTCATAAGTTCATCCACCTTTCCACTCAAAACATTGATTTCTTCTATAGCATGCACTTTTTACTAGAAGATCTTTGATTGTGCCATTGAGAATAATTAGCCATAATATTATCAAGAAGTTTTGTAGCATCTCCTAACGTGATTTCCATAAACGTGCCTCCCGCGGCCGAATCTAAGAGATTTCTAGAAGCAAAGTTCAAACTGGCATAAAATTTTTGTATGATCATCCATAAATTCAAACCATGAGTAGGGCAATTGCGAAGCATCAATTTCATTCTTTCCCAAGATTGGGCAACATGCTCATGATCAAGTTGTTTAAAATTCATAATATCATTCATAAGAGTAATAATCTTAGCGGGAGGAAAATACTTAGAGATAAAAGCAATTTTGGACTTGTTCCAAGAATCAATACTATTTTTAGGCAAAGACGAAAACCAAACTTTAGCACGATCTCTAAGTGAAAACGGAAATAACTTCAATTTGACAATATTGTTATCCGTATCTTTCTTCTTTTGCATATCACACAAATCAACAAAATTGTTTAGATGAGTAGCAGCATCTTCGCTAGGAAGGCCGGCGAATTGATCTTTCATAACAAGATTCAGCAAAGCAGTATTGATTTCATAAGACTCAACATCATTAAGAGGAGCAATCGGAGTACTAAGGAAATCATTATTATTGGTATTCGAGAAATCACACAATTTGGTATTATCTTGCGCCATGGCAACAAGTAATCCAACACACAAGCAAGCAGAAAAAGGCAAGCGAAAAAAGAGAGAGAGAGATTGGGAAAGAGAGGGCGAATAAAACGGCAAGGGTGAAGTGGGGGGAGAGGAAAACGAGAGGCAAATGGCAAATAATGTAAATGCGAGGGAGATGGGTTTGTGATGCGTACTTGGTATGTCTTGACTTGAGCGAAGACCTCCCCAGCAACGGCGCCAGAAATCCTTCTGAAGGAAATATGCCCTAGAGGCATAATAAAGTTATTATTTATTTCCTCATATCATGATAAATATTTATTATTCATGCTATAATTGTATTAACCGGAAACATGATACATGTGTGAATACATAGACAAACTTAATGTCACTAGTATGCCTCTACTTGACTTGCTCATTAATCAAAGATGGTTATGTTTCCTAACCATAGACATGTGTTGTCATTTGATTAATGAGATCAAATCATTAGGAGAATGATGTGATTGACTTGACCCATTCCGTTAGCTCAGCACTTGATCGTTTAAGTATGTTGCTATTGCTTTCTTCATGACTTATACAAGTTCCTACAACTATGAGATTATGCAACTCCCATTTACCGGAGGAACACTTTGTGTGCTACCAAACGTCACAACATAACTGGGTGATTATAAAGGAGCTCTACAGGTGTCTCCAAAGGTACATGTTGAGTTGGCGTATTTTCGAGATTAGGTTTTGTCACTCCGATTGTCGGAGAGGTATCTCTGGGCCCTCTCGGTAATGCACATCACTACAAGCCTTGCAAGCAATGTAGCTAATGAGTTAGTTATGCAATGATGCATTACGTAACTAGTAAAGAGACTTGCCGGTAACGAGATTGAACTAGGTATTGAGATACCGACGATCGAATCTCGGGCAAGTAACATATCGATGACAAAGGGAACAACATATGTTGTTATGCGGTTTGACCGATAAAGATCTTCGTAGAATATGTAGGAGCCAATATGAGCATCCAGGTTCCGCTATTGGTTATTGACCGGAGATGTGTCTCGGTCATGTCTACATTGTTCTCAAACCCGTAGGGTCCGCACGCTTAAGGTTTCGATGACAGTTATATTATGAGTTTATGAGTTTTGATGTACCGAAGGAGTTCAGAGTCCCGGATGAGATCAGGGACATGACGAGGAGTCTCGAAATGGTCGAGACGTAAAGATCGATATATTGGACAACTATATTCGGACTTCGGAAAGGTTCTGAGTGATTCGGGTATTTTCGGGGTTACCGGGGAGTTACGGGAATATGAGGAAGAAGCAATGGGCCTCATGGGCCAAGTGGTGGAAGAGAGGAGGAGGTCTTGCGCCCCTAGCCCAAACCGAACTAGACTAGGGGCGGCCCCCTTTCCTCTTTTCCTCCTCTCCTTCCTTCTCCTTCTCATTCCCTTCCTTCCCCTCTCCTATTTGGACTAGGAAAGAGGGGGGAATCCTACTTGGAGTAGGATTGCCCCCCCTTGGGCGCGCCTCCTCCCCTTGGCCGTCCCTCTCCTCCTCCCCCCTTTATATACGGAGGAGGGGGGCACCCCATAGACACAACAATTGATCTCTTGATCTCTTAGCCGTGTGCGGTGCCCTCCTCCACCATAGTCCTCTATAATATTGTAGCGGTGCTTAGGCGAAGCCCTGCAACGGTAGAACATCAAGATCGTCACCACGTCATCATGCTGACGGAACTCTTCCCCGACATTCTGCTGGATTGGAGTCCGGGGATCGTCATCGAGCTGAACCTGTGCTAGAACTCGAAGGTGCCGTAGTTTCGGTGCTTGATCGGTCGGGCCGTGAAGACGTACGACTACATCAACCGCGTTGTTCTAACGCTTCCACTTTCGGTCTACGAGGGTACGTGGACAACACTCTCCCCTCTCGTTGCTATGCATCACCAAGATCTTGCGTGTGCTTAGGAAAATTTTGAAATTACTATGTTCCCCAACACCTTCTTGCTACGTCTTGAGCTTGCGTTGGTTTTCCTTGAAGAGGAAAGGGTGATGCAGCAATAGTAGCGTAAGTATTTCCCTCAGTTTTTGAGAACCAAGGTAACAATCCAGTAGGAGGCTCCTCAAAAGTCCCACGCACCTACACAAATAAACAAAGAACTTGCAACCAACGCAATAAAGGGGTTGTCAATCCCTTCACGGCCACTTGCAAAAGTGAGATCTAATAGAGACAGTATGATAAGATAAATATATTTTTGGTATTTTGTAATATAGATGCAAAAAGTAAAGATGCAAATAAAAGTAAATTGGAAGCAAATATGATAAGAGATAGACTCGGGGGCCATAGGTTTCACTAGTGGCTTCTCTCAAGATAGCATAAGTATTACGGTGGGTGAACAAATTGCTGTCGAGCAATTGATAGAAAAGCGAATAATTATGAGATTATCTAGGCATGATCATGTATATAGGCATCACGTCCGCAACAAGTAGACCGACTCCTGCCTGCATCTACTACTATTACTCCACAAATCAACCGATCACTCCTGCCTGCATCTAGAGTATTAAGTTCATAAGAACAGAGTAACACTTTAAGCAAGATGACATGATGTAGAGGGATAAACTCAAGCAATATGATATAAACCCCATCTTTTTATCCTCGATGGCAACAATACAATATGTGCCTTGCAACCCCTAACATCATTTGGTAAGGACACACAAGATTGAACCCAAAGCTAAGCACTTCTCCCATGGCAAGAAAGATCAATCTAGTAGGCCAAACCAAACTGATAATTCGAAGGTACTTGCAAAGATAACTCAATCATACATAAAAGAATTCAGAGGAGATTCAAATATTTCTCATAGATAAACTTGATCATAAACCCAAATTCATCGGATCACAACAAACACACCGCAAAAAGAGTTACATCGAATAGATCTCCACAAGAGAGGGGGAGAACATTGTATTGAGATCCAAAAAGAGAGAAGAAGCCATCTAGCTAATAACTATGGACCCGTAGGTCTGTGGTAAACTACTCACAACTCATTGGAGGGGCTATGGTGTTGATGTAGAAGCCCTCCATGGTCGATTCCCCCTCTGACAGAGTGCCGGCGAAGGCTCCAAGATGAGATCTCACGGATACAGAAGGTTACGGCGGTGGAAATTGTGTTTTGTTGGCTTAGCACTTGATCATTTAAGTATGTTGCTATTGCTTTCTTCATGACTTATACAAGTTCCTATAACTATGAGATTACATAACTCCGTTTACGGAGGAACACTTTGTGTGCTACCAAACTTCACAACGTAACTGGGTGATTATAAAGGAGCTCTACAGGTGTCTCCAAAGCTACATGTTGAGTTGGCGTATTTCGAGATTAGGTTTTGTCACTCCGATTGTCGGAGAGGTATCTCTGGGCCCTCTCGGTAATGCACATCACTATAAGCCTTGCAAGCAATGTAGCTAATGAGTTAGTTATGCAATGATGCATTACGTAACGAGTAAAGAGACTTGACGGTAACGAGATTGAACTAGGTATTGAGATACCGACGATCGCATCTCGGGCAAGTAACATACCGATGACAAAGGGAACAACATATGTTGTTATGCGGTTTGACTGATAAAGATCTTCGTAGAATATGTGGGAGCCAATATGAGCATCCAGGTTCCGCTATTGGTTATTGACCGGACACGTGTCTCGGTCATGTCTACATTGTTCTCGAACCCGTAGGGTCCGCACGTTTAAGGTTTTGATGACAGTTATATTATGAGTTTATGAGTTTTGATGTACCGAAGGAGTTCGGAGTCCCGGATGAGATCGTGGACATGACGAGGAGTCTCGAAATGGTCGAGATGTAAATATCGATATACTGGACAACTATATTTGGACTTCTGAAAGGTTCCGAGTGATTCATGTATGTTCGGGGGTACTGGGGAGTTATGGGAATACGAGGAAGAAGCAATGGGCCTCATGGGCCAAGTGGTGGAAGAGAGGAGGCAGGGCGCGGCCGGCCCCCTTTCCCCTTTTCCTCCCTCTCCTTCCTGTTGGGGAACGTAGTAATTTCAAAAAATTTTCCTACGCACACGCAAGATCATGGTGATGTATAGCAACGAGAGGGAGAGTGTTGTCCACATACCCTTGTAGACCCGGGCGAAGCGATCACAGCGTAGAGGAAGTAGTCGTCGTTCTCCTCGCGATCCGACCGATCCGGCGCCGTTACTCGGCGCCCCGAGTTCTTGACACACGTACAGCTCGATGGCGTCCCTCGTACTCCGATCCAGCCGAGTGTCGAGGAGAGTTCCGTCAAGACGACGGCGTGGTGGCGATCTTGATGTTTCACGGCGCGAGGCTTCGCCTAAGCTTCATGACAGTATAACCGAGGTGGAATATGGTGGAGGGGGCACCGACACGGCTAAGGAACGATCTCACGATCAACTTGTGTGTTCCAAGGTGCCCCCCTGCCCCCGTATATAAAGGAGCAAGGGGGGAGGGGGCCGGCGGCCAAGGGAGGCGCGCCCTGGGAGTCCTACTCCCTCTGGGAGTAGGATTCCCCCCCCAATCCTAGTTGGACTAGGATTCCGGGGGAAAGAGAGAGAGGGGGGCCGGCCCCCTTCTCCTAGTCCTAGTAGGACTAGGGAAGGGGGGGGCGCGCCCTCCTAGGGCTGCCCTTCTCCTTTCCACTAAGGCCCACCGAGGCCCATTTACCTCCGGGGTTCGGTAACCTCCGGTACTCGATAAATTCCGTTTGCCGGAACCATTCGAACTCCAAACATAGGCTTCAATATATCAATCTTTATGTCTCGACCATTCCGAGACTCCTCGTCATGTCCGTGATCACATCCGGGACTCGAACTCCTTGGTACATCAAAATACATAAACTCATAATAAGCATCATCGAAACCTTAAGCGTGCGGACCCTACGGTTCGAGAACAATGTAGACATGACCTAGAACCATTCACGGTCAATAACCAACAGCGGGACCTGGATGCCCATATTGGTTCCTACATATTCTCGAAGATCTTTGTCGGTCGGACCGCATAACAACATCGTTGTTCCCTTTGTCATCGGTATGTTACTTGCCGAGATTCGATCGTCGGTATCAATACCTAGTTCAATCTCGTTACCGCAAGTCTCTTTACTCGTTCCGTAATACATCATCTCACAACTAACTCATTAGTTGTAGTGCTTGCAAGGCTTGATGATGTGCATTACCGAGAGGGCCAGAGATACCTCTCCGACTATCGGAGTGACAAAACCTAATCTCAAATCGCCAACCCAACATCGCCTTTGGAGACACCTGTAGTACTCCTTTATAATCACCCGATTCGTTGTGACGTTTGGTAGCACCAAAGTGTTCCTCCGTAAGCGGAGTTGCATAATCTCATAGTTACGAGGAACATGTATAAGTCATGGATAAAAGCGGTAGCAACATACTAAGCGATCGTGTGCTAAGCTAAGGAATGGGTCATGTCAATCAGATCATTCTACTAATGATGTGACCTCGTTAATCAAATAACAACTCCTTTGTTCATGGTCGGAAACATAACCATCTTTGATTAACAAGCTAGTCTAGTAGAGGCATACTAGTGACATCTTGTTTTGTCTATGCATTCACACATGTATCATGTTTCGGTTAATACAATTCTAGCATGAATGATAAACATTTATCATGAAATAAGGAAATAAATAATAACTTTATTATTGCCTCTAGGGCATATTTCCTTGATCTCCCACTTGCACTAGAGTCAATAATCTAGATTACATAGTAATGATTCTAACACCCATGGAGTCTTGGTGCTGATCATGTTTTGCTCGTGGAAGAGGCTTAGTCAATGGGTCGCAACATTCAGATCCGTATGTATCTTGCAAATCTCTATGTCTCGATCTGGACTAAGTCCGGATGGAATTGAAGCGTCTTTTGATGTGTTTGGTCCTCTTGTGAAATCTGGATTCCTTTGCTAAGGCTATTGCTCGATATTGTCACGAGAAGATTTTCATTGGACCCGATGCACTAGGTATGACACCTAGATCGGATATGAACTCCTTCATCCGAGACTCCTTCATTAGCTGCTTCGAAGCTGCTATGTATTCCGCTTCACATGTAGATCCCTTCTGACGCTTTGTTTAGAACTGCACCAACCGACAGCTCCTCCGTTTAGTGTAAATACGTATCCGGTCTGCGATTTAGAATCGTCCGGATCGGTGTCAAAACTTGCATCAACGTAACCGTTTACGATGAGCTCTTTGTCACCTCCATATCTGAGAAACATATCCTTAGTCCTTTTCGGTATTTCGGGATGTTCTTGACGCTGTCGATGATCCACTCTGGATTACTTTGGTACCTCCTGCTAGGCTTATAGCAAGGCACACATCGGTCGGTACACTGACATTGCATACATGATAGAGCCTATGGCTGAAGCATAGGGAACATCTTTCATCTTCTCTCTATCTTCTGCGGTGGTCGGGCATTGAGTCGACTCAACTTCACACCTTGTAACGAGCAAGAACCCTTTCTTTGCTTGATCCATTTGAACTTCTTCAAAACTTTGTCAAGGTATGTGCTTTGTGAAAGTCAATTAAGCGTCTTGATCTATCTCTATAGATCTTGATGCCCAATATGTAAGCAGCTTCACGAGGTCTTTCATTGAAAAACTCTTATTCAAGTATCCCTTTATGCTATCCAGAAATTCTATATCATTTCCGATCAGCAATATGTCATCCACATATAAGATCGAAATGCTCTGAGCTCCACTCACTTTCTTGTAAATCTGAGCTTCTCCAAAAGTGCTGTACAAACCCAAATGCTTTGATCACACTATCAAAGCGTTTATTCCAACTCGAGATGCTTGCACCAGTCCATATATGGATCATTGGAGCTTGCACACTTTGTTAGCTCCTTTGGATCGATAAAACCTTCGGTTGCATCATATACAACTCTTCTTCCGAAATCCATTCAGAATGCAGTCTTTACATCCATTTGCCAAATTTCATAATCATAAAATGCGCAATTGCTAACATGATTCGGACGGACTTAAGCATCGCTTCGGGTGAGAAGGTCTCATCGTAGTCGATCCCTTGAACTTGTCGAAAACCTTTTGCGACAAGTCGAGCTTTATAAACGATAACATTACCGTCGCGTCGGTCTTCTTCTTGAAGATCCACTTGTTTTCTATTGCTTGCCTACCCTCGGGCAAGTCAACCAAAATCCACACTTTGTTTTCATACATGGATCCCATCTCAGATTTCATGGCCTCAAGCCATTTTGCGGAATCTGGGCTCACCATCGCTTCTTCATAGTTCGTAGGTTCATCATGATCTAGTAGCATGACTTCCGAACAGGATTGCCGTACCACTCAGTGCGGATCTTACTCTGGTTGATCTACGAGGTTCTGCGGTAACTTGATCTGAAGTTTCATGATCAACATCATCAACTTCCTCACTACTTGGTGTAGGTGTCTCGAAACTGGTTTACTGCGACGAACTACTTTCAAGTAAGGGAGAAGGTACTATTACCTCATCAAGTTCCACTTTCCTCCCACTCACTTCTTTGAGAGAAACTCCTTCTCTAGAAAGGATCCATTCTTAACAACGAATGTCTTGCCTTCGGATCTGTGATAGAAGGTGTACCCAACTATCTCCTTTGGGTATCCTATGAAGACACATTTCTCGATTTGGGTTCGAGCTTATCGGGTTGAAGCTTTTTCACATAAGCATCGCATCCCCAAACTTTAAGAAAGCGACAACTTTGGTTTCTTGCTAAACCACAGTTCATAAGGTGTCGTCTCAGCGGATTTCGACGGTGTTCTATTCGATGTGAATCGGCTGTCTCTAGAGCATAACCCCAAAGCGATAGCGGTAAATCTGTAAGAGACATCATAGATCGTACCATATCTAGTAAAATACGATTCTGACGTTCGGACACACCATTCTGTTGTGGTGTTCGGGTGGCGTGAGTTCGAAACTATTCGCATTGTTTCAAATGTAGACCAAACTCGTAACTCAAATATTCACCTCCACGATCGGATCGTAGAAACTTAATTTTCTTATTACGATGATTTTCAACTTCACTCTGAAATTCTTTGAACTTTTCAAGCGTTTCAGACTTATGTTTCATTAAGTAGATATACCCATATACGCTTAAGTCATCTGTGAAGGTGAGAAAATAACGATATCCGCCACGAGCCTCAATATTCATCGGACCACATACATCTGTATGTATGATTTCCAACAAATCTGTTGCTCTCTCCATAGTACGGAGAAGCGGTGTTCTAGTCATCTTGCCCATGAGGCACGGTTACATAAGTGCCAAGTGATTCATAATCAAGTGACTCCAAAAGTCCATCGGCATGGAGTTTCTTCATGCGCTTTACACCGATATGACCTAAGCGGCGATTGCCACAAATAAGTTGCACTATCATTATCAACTCTGCATCTTTTGGTTTCAACATTATGAATATGTGTATCACTACTATCGAGATTCACCAAAATAGACCATTCCTCAAGGGTGCATGACCATAAAAGATATTACTCATATAAATAGAACAACCATTATTCTCGATTTAAATGAATAACCGTCTCGCATCAAACAAGATCCAGATATAATGTTCATGCTCAACGCAGCACCAAATAACAATTATTTAGGTCTAAAACTAATCCCGAAGGTAGATGTAGAGGTAGCGTGCCGACCGCGATCACATCGACTTTGGAACCATTTCCCAGCATCGTCACCTCGTCCTTTGCGAGTTAAGCAATCAGTAGTCCTGTTTGAGTTGCAAATATTAGCAGCAGAACCAGTATCAAATACCAGTGCTACTACGAGCTCTAGTAAGGTACACATCAATAACATGTATATCACATATACCTTTGTTCACCTTGCCATCCTTCTTATCCGCCAAATACTTGGGGCAGTTCGCTTCCGATGACCGATCGCTTGCGGTAGAAGCACTCGATTTCAGGTTTAGGGCCAGACTTGGGTTTCTTCTCTGAGCGACAACTTGCTTGCTGTTCTTCTTGAATTCCTTCTTCTTCCCTTTGCCTTTCTTCTTGAAACTAGTGGTCTTATTGACCATCAACACTTGATGCTCCTTCTTGATTTCTACCTCCGCAGCCTTTAGCATTGCGAAGAGCTCGAGCATAGTCTTTACTAACCCTTGCATATTATAGTTCATCACGAAGCCTTTGTAGCTTGGTGGCGGTGATTGGAGAATTACATCAATGACACAATCATCCGGAAGATTAACTCCCAATTGTGTCAAGTGATTGTAGTACCCGGACATTACGAGTATATGCTCACTAATGAACTATTCTCCTCCATCTTGCAGCTATAGAACTTATTGGAGACTTCATATCTCTCAATCCGGGCATTACTGTTGGAATATTAACTTCAACTCTGGAACATCTCATATGCTCCATGGCGTTCAAAACGTCGTTGAAGTCCGGTTCTAAGCCGTAAAGCATGGCTGCTTGAACTATAGAGTAGTCATCGACTTTGCTCTGCAGACGTTCATAACATCTGCGGTTGCATTAGCAAGAGCTGGCACCTAGCGGTGCATCCGGGGCGTAGCTCTTACGTGCAGCAATGAGGATGATCCTCAAATTACGGACCCGATCCGTGTAATTGCTACCATCATCTTTCAACTTTGCTTTCTCAAGGAACGCATTAAAATTCAACGGAACAACGGCACGAGCCATCTATCTACAATCAAACATAAACAAGCAAGATACTATCGGTACTAAGTTCATGATAAATTTAAGTTCAATTAATCATATTACTTAAGAACTCCCACTTAGAAAAACATCTCTCTAGTCATCTAAGTGATCACGTGATCCAAATCAACTAAACCATAACCGATCATCACGTGAAATGGAGTAGTTTTCAATGGTGAACATCTTATGTTGATCATATCTACTATATGATTCACGCTCGACCTTCGGTCTCCGTGTTCGAGGCCATATCTGCATATGCTAGGCTCGTCAAGTATAACCCGAGTATTCTCGCGTGCAAAACTGGCTTGCACCCGTTGTAGATGGACGTGAGCTTATCACACCCGATCATCACGTGGTGTGCAGGCACGACGAACTTTGGCAGCGGTGCATACCGGGAGAACACTTCTTGATAATTTAGTGAGAGATCATCTTATAATGCTACCGTCGATCAAAGCAAGATAAGATGCATAAAGGATAAACATCACATGCAAATCAATATAAGTGATATGATATGGTCATCATCATCTTGTGCTTCATGATCTCCATCTTGTTGCACCACCATGATCACCATCGTCACCGCGCGACACCTTGATCTCCATCGCAGCATCGTTGTCGTCTCGCCAAACTTATGCTACTACGACTATCGCTACCGCTTAGTGATAAAGTAAAGCATTACAGGCGATTGCATTGCATACAATAAGCGACAACCATATGGCTCCTGCGATTGCCGATAACCGGTTACAAAACGTGATCATCTCATACAATAAAATATAGCATCACATCTTGACCATATCACATCACAACATGCCTGCAAAAACAAGTTAGGCGTCCTCTACTTTGTTGTTGCAAATTTTACGTGGCTGCTACGGGCTTAAGCAAGAACCAGTCTCACCTCGCATCAAAACCACAGCGATACTTCGTCAAATAGACTCCGTTTAACCTTCTCAAGGACGGGCGTAGCCACACCTCAGTTCAACTAAAGTGAGAGAGCAGACACCCACCGGTCACCTTTAAGCAACGAGTGCTCATGGCGGTGAAACCAGTCTCGCGTAAGCGTCTGGCGTAATGTCGGTGCGGGCGCTTCATCTCACAATACCGCTGAACCAAAGTATGACATCTTTGGTAGGTAGTATGACTTGTATCGCCCACAACTCACTTGTGTTCTACTCGTGCAAAACATCAAACCATAGAAAAAACCTAGGCTCGGATGCCCTTTGTTGGGGAGCGTAGTAATTTCAAAAATTTTCCTCGCACACGCAAGATCATGGTGATGTATAGCAACGAGAGGGAGAGTGTTGTCCACATACCCTTGTAGACCCGGGCGGAAGCGATCACAGCGTAGAGGAAGTAGTCGACGTTCTCCTCGCGATCCGACCGATCCGGCGCCGTTACTCCGGCGCCCGAGTTCTTGACACACGTACAGCTCGATGGCGTCCCTCGTACTCGATCCAGCCGAGTGTCGAGGAGAGTTCCGTCGGCCGACGGCGTGGTGGCGATCTTGATGTTTCACGGCGCGAGGCTTCGCCTAAGCATGACGGTATAACCGAGGTGGAATATGGTGGAGGGGCACCGCACACGGCTAAGAGCGATCTCACGATCAACTTGTGTGTTCCAAGGTGCCCCCTGCCCCGTATATAAAGGAGCAAGGGGGAGGGCGGCGGCCAAGGGAGGCGCATACAGGAGTCCTACTCCCTCGGGAGTAGGATTCCCCCAATCCTAGTTGGACTAGGATTCCTGAGGAGGAAAGAGAGAGAGGGGCGGCCCCTTCTCCTAGTCCTAGTAGGACTAGGGAAGGGGGGGGAGGCGCGCGCCCTCCTAGGGCTGCCCCTTCTCCTTTCCACTAAGGCCCACCGAGGCCCATTTACCTCCGGGGTTCGGTAACCTCCGGTACTCGGTAAATTCCGTTTTTGCCGGAACCATTCGAACTCCAAACATAGGCTTCCAATATATCAATCTTTATGTCTCGACCATTCCGAGACTCCTCGTCATGTCCGTGATCACATCCGGGACTCGAACTCCTTGGTACATCAAAATACATAAACTCATAATAAGCATCATCGAAACCTTAAGCGTGCGGACCCTACGGTTCGAGAACAATGTAGACATGACCTAGAACCATTCACGGTCAATAACCAACAGCGGGACCTGGATGCCCATATTGGTTCCTACATATTCTCGAAGATCTTTGTCGGTCGGACCGCATAACAACATCGTTGTTCCTTTGTCATCGGTATGTTACTTGCCCGAGATTCGATCGTCGGTATCAATACCTAGTTCAATCTCGTTACGGCAAGTCTCTTTACTCGTTCCGTAATACATCATCTCACAACTAACTCATTAGTTGTAGTGCTTGCAAGGCTTGATGATGTGCATTACCGAGAGGGCCCAGAGATACCTCTCCGACTATCGGAGTGACAAAACCTAATCTCGAAATCGCCAACCCAACATCGCCTTTGGAGACACTGTAGTACTCCTTTATAATCACCCGATTCGTTGTGACGTTTGGTAGCACCAAAGTGTTCCTCCGTGGCAGGAGTTGCATAATCTCATAGTTACGAGGAACATGTATAAGTCATGGATAAAAGCGGTAGCAACATACTAAGCGATCGTGTGCTAAGCTAAGGGAATGGGTCATGTCAATCAGATCATTCTACTAATGATGTGACCTCGTTAATCAAATAACAACTCCTTTGTTCATGGTCAGGAAACATAACCATCTTTGATTAACAAGCTAGTCTAGTAGAGGCATACTAGTGACATCTTGTTTTGTCTATGCATTCACACATGTATCATGTTTCCGGTTAATACAATTCTAGCATGAATGATAAACATTTATCATGAAATAAGGAAATAAATAATAACTTTATTATTGCCTCTAGGGCATATTTCCTTCACTTCCTTCTCCTTCTCCTTCCCTTCCTTCCCCTCTCCTATTTGGACTAGGAAAGAGGGGGGAATCCTACTTGGAGTAGGATTGCCCCCCTTGGGTGCGCCTCCTCTCCTTGGCCGGCCCTCTCCTCCTCCCCCCTTTATATACGGAGGAGGGGGGCACCCCATAGACACAACAATTGATCTCTTGATCTCTTAGCCGTGTGCGGTGCCCCCCTCCACCATAGTCCTCGATAATATTGTAGCGGTGCTTAGGCAAAGCCCTGCAACGGTAGAACATCAAGATCGTCACCACGCCATCATGCTGACGGAACTCTGCCCCGACATTGTCCTGGATCGGAGTCCGGGGATCGTTGTCGAGCTGAACATGTGCTAGAACTCTGAGGTGTCGTAGTTTGGTGCTTGATCGGTCGGGCCATGAAGACGTACGCCTACATCAACCGCGTTGTTCTAACGCTTCCGCTTTCGGTCTACGAGGGTACGTGGACAACACTCTCTCCTCTCGTTGCTATGCATCACCATGATCTTGCGTGTGCGTAGGAAAATTTTGAAATTACTACGTTCCCCAACAGTGGTATCAGAGCCTGGTTTTATGCGTAGATGTTATATGCACGAGTAGAACACAAGTGAGTTGTGGGCGATACAAGTCATACTGCTTACCAGCATGTCATACTTTGGTTCGGCGGTATTGTTGGATGAAGCGGCCCGGAATGACATTACGCGTACGCTTACGCGAGACTGGTTGTACTGATGTGCTTTGCACACAGGTGGCTGGCGGGCGTCTGTTTCTCCAACTTTAGTCGAACCAAGTGTGGCTACGCCTGGTCCTTGCGAAGGTTAAAATAGCACTAACTTGACGAACTATCGTTGTGGTTTTGATGCATAGGTAAGAACGGTTCTTGCTCAGCCCGTAGCAGCCACGTAAAATTTGCAAAAACAAAGTAGAGGACGTCTAACTTGTTTTTGCAGGGCATGTTATGATGTGATATGGTCAAGATGTGAAGCTATATTTTATTGTATGAGATGATCATGTTTTTGTTGAAGTTATCGGCAACTAGCAGAAGCCTTATGGTTGTCTCTTTATTGCATAAGATGCAAGCGCCAAATAATTGCTTTACTTTATCGCTATGCGATAGCAATAGTTGCAAGAGCAATAGTTGGCGAGACGACCATGTGACGACACATTGATATAGATCAAGATGATGGAGATCATGGTGTCGTGCCGGTGACGGTAGAGATCATGACAGTACTTTGGAGATGGAGATCAAAGGCGCAAGATGATCATGGCCATATCATGTCACATATTTTGATTGCATATGATGTTTATCTTTTATACATCTTATTTTCTTAGTTTGACAGTAGCATTTTAAGATGATCTCTCACTAATTATCAAGAAGTGTTCTCCCTAGTATGCACCGTTGCGAAAGTTCTTCGTGCTGAGACACCACGTGATGATCGGGTGTGACAGTCTCTACGTTCAAATACAACGGGTGCAAAACAGTTGCACACGCGGAATACTCAGGTTAAACTTGGCGAGCCTAGAATATCTGAGATATGGCCTCGGAACACGAGAGACCGAAAGGTCGAGCGTGAATCATATAGTAGATATGATCAACATAGTGATGTTCACCATTGAAACTACTCCATCTCACGTGATAATCGGACATGGTTTAGTTGATTTGGATCACGTGATCACTTAGATGACTAGAGAGATGTCGTCTAAGTGGGAGTTCTTAAGTAATATGATTAATTGAACTTAAATTTATCATGAACTTAGTACTGATAGTATTTTGCTTGTCTATGTTTGTTGTAGATAGATGGCTCGTGTTGTTGTTCGTTGAATTTTAATGCGTTCCTTGAGGAAGCTAAGTTGAAAGATGATGGTAGCAATTACATGGACTGGGTCCAGTAACTTCGAGGATTATCCTCATTGCTGCCTGAAGAATTACGCCTGGAAGCACCGGCTGGGTTCGTGCCTGCTCGCCGCAGATCTGACAGCGCGTTAAGAGCGTCTGGCGAGCAAAGCCGATGACTACTCGATAGTTCAGTGTGCCGTGCTTTACGGCTTGGAACTGGGTCTTCAACAACATTTTGAACGTCATGGAGCATATGAGATGTTCCAGGAGTTGAAGTTAATATTTCAAGCAAATGCCCGGATTGAGAGATATGAAGTCTCTAATAAGTTCTATAGCTGTAAGATGGAGGAGAATAGTTCTGTCAGTGAACATATACTCAAAATGTCTGGGTATAATCTTCCTGATGATAGTGTCATTGACATAATTGTTCAATCACTGCTACCAAGCTACAAGAGCTTCGTGATGAACTATAATATGCAAGGAATGGACAAGACTATTCCCGAGCTCTTCGCAATGCTAAAAGCTGCGGAGGTAGAAATCAAGAAGGAGCATCAAGTGTTGATGGTCAATAAGACCACCAGTTTCAAGAAAAGGGCAAGGGAAGAAGAAGGGGAACTTCAAGAAGAACAAGCAAGCAAGTTGTTGCTCAAGAGAAGAAACCCAAGTCTGGACCTAAGCACGAGGCCGAGTGCTTCTCTTTGAAGCGGTGGACTTTGAAGCGAACTGCCCCAAGTATTTGGCGGATAAGAAGGATGGCAAAGTGAACAAAGGTATATGTGATATACATGTTTTGATGTGTACCTTACTAATGCTCATGATAGCACAGGTATTTGATCTTGGTTACATTGCTAATATTTGCAACTCGAAATAGGGACTACGGATTAAGCGAAGATTGGCTAAGGACGAGGTGACGATGCGCGTGGGAAATGGTTCCAAAGTCGATGTGATCGCGATCGGCACGCTACCTCTACATCTACCATCGGGATTAGTTTTAGACCTAAATAATTGTTATTTTGTGCCAGCGTTAAGCATGAACATTATATCTGGATCTTGTTTGATGCGAGACGGTTATTCATTTAAATCAGAGAATAATGGTTGTTCTATTTATATGAGTAATATCTTTTATGGTCATGCACCCTTGAAGAGTGGTCTATTTTAATTGAATCTCGATAGTAGTGATACACATATTCATAATGTTGAAACCAAAAGATGTAGAGTTGATAATGATAGTGCAACTTATTTGTGGCACTGCCGTTTGGGTCATATTGGTGTAAAACGCATGAAGAAACTCCATACTGATGGACTTCTGGAATCACTTGATTATGAATCATTTGGTACTTGCGAACCGTGCCTCATGGGCAAGATGACTAAAACGCCATTCTCCGGAACTATGGGCGAGCAAGCGATGTGTTGGAAATCATACATCTTGATGTATGTGGTCCAATGAATATTGAGGCTCATGCGTGGTATCGTTATTTTATCACCTTCACAGATGATTTGAGCAGATATGGGTATATCTACTTAATGAAACACAAATCTGAAACATTTGAAAAGTTCAAAGAATTTCATAGTGAAGTGGAAAATCGTCATAACAAGAAAATAAAATTTCTATGATCTGATCGTGGAGGAGAATATTTGAGTTACGAATTTGGTTTACATTTGAAACAATGCGGAATAGTTTTGCAACTCACGCCACCCGGAACACCATAACGAAATGGTGTGTCCGAACATCGTAATTGTACTTTACTAGATATGGTGCGATCTATGATGTCTCTTATTGATTAACCGCTATCATTTTGGGGTTATGCTTTAGAGATGGCCGCATTCACGTTAAATAGGGCACCATCAAAATCCGTTGAGACGACGCCTTATGAATTGTGGTTTGGCAAGAAACCAAAGTTGTCGTTTCTTAAAGTTTGGGGCTGTGATGCTTATGTGAAGAAACTTCAACCAGATAAGCTCGAACCCAAATCAGATAAATGTGTCTTCATAGGATACCCAAAAGAGAATATTGGGTACACCTTCTATCACAGATCTGAGGGCAAGATTTTTGTTGCTAAATTCGGATCCTTTCTGGAGAAGGAGTTTCTCTCGAAAGAAGTGAGTGGGAGGAAAGTAGAACTTGATGAGGTAACTATACCTGCTCCCTTATTGGAAAGTAGTTCATCACAAGAACCGGTTCCTGTGACAACTACACCAATCAGTGAGGAAGCTAATGATATTGATCATGAAACTTCAGATCAAGTTACTACCAAACCTCGTAGGTCTACCAGAGTAAGATCCGCACCAGAGTGGTATGGTAATCCTATTATGGAAGTCATGTTACTTGACCATGGCGAACCTACTAACTATGAGGAAGCGATGATGAGCCCAGATTCATAAAATGGCTTGAGGCCATGAAATCGAGATGGGATCCATGTATGAGAACACAGTATGGACTTTGGTTAACTTGCCCGATGATCGGCAAGCCATCGAGAATAAATGGATCTTCAAGAAGAAGACTGATCTTGATGGTAATGTAGCATCTACAAAGCTCGACTTGTTGTGAAAGGTTTTCGACAAGTTCAAGGGGTTGACTACGATGAGACTTTCTCACCCGTAGCGATGCTTAAGTCTGTCCGAATCATGTTAGCAATTGCCGCATTTTATGATTATGAAATTTGGCAAATGGATGTCAAAACTGCATTCCTGAATGGATTTCTGGAAAAAGAGTTGTATATGATGCAGCCGGAAGGTTTTGTCGATCCAAAAGGTGCTAACAAAGTGTGCAAGCTCTAGCGATCCATTTACGGACTGGTGCAAGCATCTCGGAGTTGGAATAAACGCTTTGCTAGTGTGATCAAAGCATATGGTTTTATATAGACTTTTGAGAAGCTTGTATTTACAAGAAAGTGAGTGGGAGCTCTGTAGCATTTCTGATATTATATGTAGATGACATATTGTTAATCGGAAATGATATAGAATTTCTGGATAGCATAAGGGGATACTTGAATAAAAGTTTTTCGATGAAAGACCTCGGTGAAGCTGCTTACATATTGGGCATCAAGATCTATAGAGATAGATCAAGACGCTTAATTGGACTTTCACAAAGTACATACCTTGATAAAGTTTTGAAAAAAGTTCAAAATGGATCAGGCAAAGAAAGGATTCTTACATGTATTACAAGGTGTGAAGTTGAGTCAGACTCAATGCCCAACCACAGCAGACGATAGAGAGAAAATGAAAGATGTACCCTATGCTTCAGCCATAGGCTCTATCATGTATGCAATGATGTGTACCAAACCTGATGTATGCTTAGCAATAAGTTTAGCAGTGAGGTACCAAAGTAATCCAGGAGTGGATCACTGGACAGCGGTCAAGAATATCCTGAAATACCTGAAAAGGACTAAGGATATGTTTCTCGTTTATGGAGGTGACAAAGAGCTAGTTGTAAATGGTTACGTCGATGCAAGCTTTGACACTGATCCGGACGATTCTAAATCGCAAACCGGATACGTGTTTATATTAAACGGTTGAGCTGTCAGTTGGTGCAGTTCTAAACACAACATCATGGCGGGATCTACATGCGAAGCGGAGTACATAGCTGCTTCGGAAGCAGCAAATGAAGGAGTCTGGATGAAGGAGTTCATTTCCGATCTAGGTGTCATACCTAGTGCACGGGTCAATGAAGATCTTCGTGACAATCTTGGTACAATTGCCTTGGCAAAGGAATCCAGATTTCACAAGAGGACCAAGCACATCAAGAGGCGCTTCAATTCCATACGGGACCAAGTCCGGTGGGAGACATAGAGATTTGCAAGATACATACGGATCTGAATGTTGCGAGATGTTGGGGAACGTAGTAATTTCAAAATTTTCCACGCACACGCAAGATCATGGTGATGCATAGCAACGAGAGGGAGAGTGTTGTCTACGTACCCTCGTGAGACCCGAAGCGAAGCGATCACAGCGTGGAGGAAGTAGTCGACGTTCTCCTCGCGATCCGACCGATCCGACGCCGTTACTCGGCGCCCCGAGTTCTTGACACGTACAGCTCGATGGCGTCCCTCGTACTCGATCCAGCCGAGTGTCGAGGAGAGTTCCGTCGGACTGACGGTGTGGTGGCGATCTTGATGTTTCACGGCGCGAGGGCTTCGCCTAAGCTTCGCATGACAGTATGACCGAGGTGGAATATGGTGGAGGGGGCACGACACGGCTAAGGAGCGATCCGTAGATCAAACTTGTGTGTCTATGGGTGCCCCTGCCCCGTATATAAAGGAGGGAGGGAGGAGGAGGCCGGCCTAGGAGGAGGCGCGCCATAGGGAGTCCTACTCCCACGGGAGTAGGATTCCCCTTTCCTAGTCAACTAGGATCCTTCCATGTATTAGGAGTAGGAGACTAGGAAGGGAAGAGAGAAGGAAAGGAAGGAGGGGGTGCGGCCCCTTCCCCTAGCTCAATTCGGACTAGGGCAAGGGGGGGCGCGCGGCCTGCCTAGGGCAGCCCCTCTCTCTTTCCCGTATGGCCCATAAGGCCCAATACTTCTCCCGGCGAATTCCGTAACTCTCCGGTACTCGATAATTACCGAATGACTCGGAACCTTTCCGAACTCGAATATAGTCGTCCAATATATCGATCTTTACGTCTCGACCATTTCGAGACTCCTCGTCATGTCCCCGATCTCATCCGGGACTCCAAACTCCTTCGGTACATCAAAACTCATAAACTCATAATATAAATGTCATCGAAACCTTAAGCGTGCGGACCCTACGGTTCGAGAACAATGTAGACATGACCGAGACACGTCTCCGGTCAATAACCAATAGCGGGACCTGGATGCCCATATTGGTTCCTACATATTCTCGAAGATCTTTATCGGTCGGACCGCATAACAACATCGTTGTTCCTTTGTCATCGGTATGTTACTTGCCCGAGATTCGATCGTCGGTATCAATACCTAGTTCAATCTCGTTTCCGCAAGTCTCTTTACTCGTTCCGTAATACATCATCTCACAGCTAACTCATTAGTTGTAATGCTTGCAAGGCTTAAGTGATGTGTATTACCGAGAGGGCCCAGAGATACCTCTCCGACAATCGGAGTGACAAAACCTAATCTCGAAATCGCCAACCCAACATCGCCTTTGGAGACACTGTAGTACTCCTTTATAATCACCCGATTCGTTGTGACGTTTGGTAGCACCAAAGTGTTCCTCCCGCAAGCGGAGTTGCATAATCTCATAGTTATAGGAACATGTATAAGTCATGGATAAAAGCAGTAGCAACATACTAAGCGATCGTGTGCTAAGCTAATGGAATGGGTCATGTCAATCAGATCATTCTACTAATGATGTGACCTTGTTAATCAAATAACAACTCTTTGTTCATGGTTAGGAAACATAACCATCTTTGATTAACAAGCTAGTCAAATAGAGGCATACTAGTGACACTCTGTTTGTCTATGTATTCACACATGTATTATGTTTCCGGTTAATACAATTCTAGCATGAATAATAAACATTTATCATGATATGAGGAAATATATAATAACTTTATTATTGCCTCTAGGGCATATTTCCTTGATCTCCCACTTGCACTAGAGTCAATAATCTAGTTCACATCACCATGTGATTGAACACCAATAATCATATCAGTATATGATTAACACCCTTAGTTCACATCGTCATGTGACCAACACCCAAAGGGTTTACTAGAGTCAATAATCTAGTTCACATCGCTATGTGATTAACACCCAAAGAGTACTAAGGTGTGATCATGTTTTGCTTGTGAGAGAATCTTAGTCAGCGGGTCTATCATATTCAGAGCCGTATGTATTTTGCAAATGTTCTATGTCTACAATGCTCTGCGGAGCTACTCTAGCTAATTGCTCCCACTTTCAATATGTATCTAGATCGAGACTTAGAGTCATCGGATCGGTGTCAAAACTTGCATCGGCGTAACCCTTTACGATGAACCTTTTGTCACTTCCATAATCGAGAAACATATCCTTATTCCACTAAGGATAATTTTGACCGCTGTCTAGTGATCTACTCCTAGATCACTATTGTACTCCCTTGCCAAACTTGGTGTAGGGTATACAACAGATCTGGTACACAGCATGGCATACTTTATAGAACCTATGGCCAAGGCATAGGGAATGATTTTCATTTTCTTTCTATCTTCTGCCGTGGTCGGGTTTTGAGTCTTACTCAATTTCACACCTTGTAACACAGGCAAGAACTCTTTCTTTGACTGTTTCATTTTGAACTAGTTCAAAATCTTGTCATGGTATGTACTCATTGAAAAAACTTATCAAGCGTCTTGATCTATCTCTATAGATCTTGATGCTCAATATGTAAGCAGCTTCACCGAGGTCTTTCTTTGAAAAACTCCTTTCAAACACTCCTTTGTGCTTTCAGAATAATTCTACATTATTTCGATCCACAATATGTCATACATATACTTATCGAAATCTTGTAGTGCTCCCACTCACTTTCTTGTAAATCTGAGGCTTCACCGCAAGTGCATATAAAACTATATGCTTTGATCAACTTATCAAAGCGTGTATTCCAACTCGAGATGCTTGCACCAGTCCATGGATGGATCATTTGGAGCTGCATATTTTGTTAGCTCCTTTGGATCGATAAAACCTTCGGTTGCATCACATACAACTCTTCCTCCAAAACCCATTTAGGAATGCAGTTTTACATCCATTTGCCAAATTTCATAAATTGTGGCAATTGCTAACATGATTTGGACAGACTTAAGCATCGCTACAGTTGAGAAAATCTCATTGTAGTCAACACCTTGAACTTGTCAAAAACCTTTTTGCGACAAGTCGAGCTTTGTAGATAGTAACACTACTATCAACGTCCGTCTTCCTCTTGAAGATCCATTTATACAATATGGCTTGCCGATCATCGGGCAACTCCACCAAAGTCCATACTTTGTTCTCATATATGGATCCCATCTCAGATTTCATGGCCTCAAACCATTTCGCGGAATCTGGGCTCACCATCGCTTCTTCATAGTTCGCAAGTTCATCATGGTCTAGTAACATGACTTCCAGAACAGGATTACCGTACTACTCTGGTGCGGATCTCACTCTGGTTTACCTACGAGGTTCGGTAGTAACTTGATCTGAAGTTACATGATCATCATCATTAGCTTCCTCACTAATTGGTGTAGTAGTCACAAGAACAGATTTACGTGATGAACTACTTTCAATAAGGGAGAAGGTACTGATTACCTCATCAAGTTCTACTTTCCTCCCACTCACTTCTTTCGAGAGAAACTCCTTCTCTAGAAAGGATCCATCTTAAGCAACGAATATCTTGCCTTCGGATCTGTGATAGAAGGTGTACCCAACAATTTCCTTTGGGTATTCTATGAAGACGCACTTCTCGATTTGGGTTTGAGCTTATCGGGATGAAACTTTTCACATAAGCATTGCAGCCCCAAACTTTAAGAAAGCGACAACTTTGGTTTCTTGCTAAACCACAGTTCATATAGTGTCGTCTCAGCGGTTTAGATGGTGCCCTATTTAACGTGAATGTAGCTGTCTCTAATGCATGATCCCAAAAGCGATATTGGTAAATCGGTAAGAAACATCATAGATTGCACTATATCCAATAAAGTGCGGTTACGATGTTTGGACACACCATAACATTGTGGTGTTCCAGGTGGCGTGAGCTGTGAAACTATTCCACATTGTTTTAATTGAAGACCAAACTCGTAACTCAAATATTCATCTCCACGATCAGATCGCAGAAACTTTATTTTCTTGTTACGATGATTTTCCACTTCACTCTGAAATTCTTTGAACATTTCAACTATTTCAGACTTATGTTTCATCAAGTAGATATACCCATATCTCTCAAATCATCTTGTGAAGGTTAGAAAATAACGATACTTGCCACGAGCATCAACACTCATTGGATCGCATACATCGGTATGTATTATTTCCAATAAGTCGGTAGCTTGTTCCATTGTTAGGAGAAGCGGAGTTTTAGTCATCTTGCCCAAAAGGCACGGTTCGCAAGCATCAAGTGATTCATAATCAAGTGATTCCAAAATCCCATCAGCATGGAGTTTCTTCATCGCTTTACACCAATATGACCTAAGCGGCGTGGCACAAATAAGTTGCACTATCATTATTAACTTTGCATCTTTTGGTTTCAATATTATGAATATGTGTATCACTACGATCGAGATCCAATGAACCATTTTCATTGGGTGTGTAACCATATAAGGTTTTATTCATGTAAGCAGAATAACAGTTTATTCTCTTACTTAAATGAATAACCGTATTGCAAAAAACACGATCAAATCATATTCATGCTCAACGCAAACACCAAATAACATTTATTTAGGTTCAACACTAATCCCGAAAGTATAGGGAGTGTGCGATGATGATCATATCAATCTTGAAACTCCTTTCAACACACATCGTCACTTCACCCTTAACTAGTTTACTTTTGATACGCAACTCCGTTTGAGTTACTACTCTAGCAACTGAACCAGTACCAAATACCGAGGGGTTGCTATAAACACTAGTAAAGTACACATCAATAACATGTATATCAAATATACCTTTGTTTATTTTGCCATCCTTCTTATCCGCCAAATACTTGGGGTAGTTCGCTTCGAGAACCAGTCCCTTTGCGGTAGAAGCACTTAGTCTCGGGCTTAGGTCGGACTTGGGCTTCTTCACTTGAGCAACAACTTGCTTGCCGTTCTTCTTGAAGTTCCTTTCTATTCCTTTGCCCTTTTCTTGAAACTAGTGGTCTTGCTAACCATCAACACTTGATGTTCTTTCTTGATTTCTACCTTCATCAATTTCATCATCATGAAAAACTGGGAATCATTTTCATCATCCCTTGCATACTATAGTTCATCACGAAGTTCTACTAACTTGGTGATGGTGACTAGAGAATTACATCAATCACTATCTTATCGGAAGATTAACTCCCACTTGATTCAAGCGATTGTAGTACGCAGACAATCTAAGCACATGCTCACTAGTTGAGCAATTCTCTTCCATCTTTTAGCTATAGAACTTGTTGAAGATTTCATATCTCTCAACTCGGGTATTTGCTTGAAATATTAACTTCAATTCTGGAACATCTCATATGGTCCATGATGTTCAAAACATCTTTGAAGTCCCGATTCTAAGCCATTAAGCATGGTGCACTTAAACTATCAAGTAGTCATCATATTGAGCTAGCCAAGCGTTCATAACGTTTGCATCGCTCTGCAATAGGTTTGTCACCTAGCGGTGCATTAAGGACATAATTCTTACGTGCAGCAATGAGGATAAACCTCCAATCACGGATCGAATCCGCATCATTGCTACTAACATTTTTCAACATAATTTTCTCTAGGAACATATCAAAAACAAACATATGAAAACAACAACGCGAGCTATTGATCTACAACATAATTTGCAAAATACTACCAGGACTAAGTTCATTGTAAATTTAAGTTCAATTAATCATATTACATAAGAACTCCCACTTAGACAGACATCTCTCTAGTCATCTAAGTGATCACGTGATCCAAATCAACTAAACCATAACCGATCATCACGTGAGATGGAGTAGTTTTCAATGGTGAACATCTTATGTTGATCATATCTACTATATGATTCACGCTCGACCTTTCGGTCTCCGTGTTCGAGGCCATATCTGCATATGCTAGGCTCGTCAAGTTTAACTGAGTATTCGCGTGTGCAAAACTGTCTTGCACCCGTTGTAGATGGACGTAGAGCTTATCACACCCGATCATCACGTGGTGTGCAGGCACGACGAACTTTGGCAGCGGTGCATACTCGGGAGAACACTTCTTGATAATTTAGTGAGAGATCATCTTATAATGCTACCGTCAATCAAAGCAAGATAAGATGCATAAAAGATAAACATCACATGCAAATCAATATAAGTGATATGATATGGTCATCATCATCTTGTGCTTCGTGATCTCCATCTCTGCAGCACCATCATGATCACCATCGTCACCGCGCGACACCTTGATCTCCATCGTAGCATCGTTGTCGTCTCGCCAATCTTATGCTTCTCGACTATCACTACCGCTTAGTGATAAAGTAAAGCATTACAGTAGCGATGCATTTCATACAATAAGCGACAACCATATGGCTCCTGCGATTGCCGATAACCGGTTACAAAACATGATCATCTCATACAATAAAATATAGCATCACGTCTTGACCATATCACATCACAACATGCCTGCAAAAACAAGTTAGGCGTCCTCTATTTTGTTGTTGCAAATTTTACGTGGCTGCTACGGGCTTAAGCAAGAACCAGTCTCACCTCGCATCAAAACCACAGCGATACTTTGTCAAATAGACTCGTTTTAACCTTCTCAAGGACGGGCGTAGCCACACTCAGTTCAACTAAAGTGAGAGAGCAGACACCCGCCGGTCACCTTTAAGCAACGAGTGCTCGTGGCGGTGAAACCAGTCTCGCGTAAGCGTCTGGCGTAATGTCGGTCGGGCGCTTCATCTCACAATACCGCTGAACCAAAGTATGACATCTGGTAGGTAGTATGACTTGTATCGCCCACAACTCACTTGTGTTCTACTCGTGCAAAACATCAAACCATAAAACCTAGGCTCGATACCCTTTGTTGGAGAGCGTAGTAATTTCAAAATTTTCCTACGCACACGCAAGATCATGGTGATGCATAGCAACGAGAGGGAGAGTGTTGTCTCGTACCCTCGTAGACCCGAAGCGGAAGCGATCACAACATGGAGGAAGTAGTCGTACATTCTCCTCGCGATCCGACCGATCCCGACGCCGTTACTCCGGCGCCCCCGAGTTCTTGACACACGTACAGCTCGATGACGTCCCTCGTACTCGATCCAGCCGAGTGTCGAGGAGAGTTCCGTCGACCTGACGGCGTGGTGGCGATCTTGATGTTTCACGGCGCAGGGCTTCGCCTAAGCTTCATGACGGTATGACCGAGGTGGAATATGGTGGAGGGGGCACCGCACACGGCTAAGGAACGATCCGTAGATCAAACTTGTGTGTCTATGGGGTGCCCCTGCCCCGTATATAAAGGAGGGAGGGAGGAGGAGGCCGGCCTAGGAGGAGGCGCCATAGGGAGTCCTACTCCCACGGAGTAGGATTCCCCTTTCCTAGTCAACTAGGGATCCTTCCATGTATTAGGAGTAGGAGACTAGGAAGGGAAGAGAGAAGGAAAGGAAGGAGGGTGCGGCCTCCCTAGCCCAATTCGGACTAGGGCAAGGGGCAGTGCCTGCCTAGGGCAGCCCCTCTCTCTTTCCGTATGGCCCATAAGGCCCAATACTTCTCCCGGCGAATTCCGTAACTCTCCGGTACTCGATAATTACCGAATGACTCGGAACCTTTCCGAACTCGAATATAGTCGTCCAATATATTGATCTTTACGTCTCGACCATTTGAGACTCCTCGTCATGTCCCGATCTCATCCGGGACTCGAACTCCTTCGGTACATCAAAACTCATAAACTCATAATATAAATGTCATGAAACCTTAAGCGTGCGGACCCTACGGTTCGAGAACAATGTAGACATGACCGAGACCGTCTCGGTCAATAACCAATAAGCGGGACCTGGATGCCCATATTGGTTCCTACATATTCTCGAAGATCTTTATCGGTCGGACCGCATAACAACATCGTTGTTCCCTTTGTCATCGGTATGTTACTTGCAGAGATTCGATCGTCGGTATCAATACCTAGTTCAATCTCGTTTCCGGCAAGTCTCTTTACTCGTTCCGTAATACATCATCTCACAGCTAACTCATTAGTTGTAATGCTTGCAAGGCTTAAGTGATGTGTATTACCGAGAGGGCCGAAGATACCTCTCCAGAGCAATCGGAGTGACAAAACCTAATCTCGAAATCGCCAACCCAACATCGCCTTTGGAGACACTGTAGTACTCCTTTATAATCACCCGATTCGTTGTGACGTTTGGTAGCACCAAAGTGTTCCTCCGGCAAGCGGAGTTGCATAATCTCATAGTTATAGGAACATGTATAAGTCATGGATAAAAGCGGTAGCAACATACTAAGCGATGGTGTGCTAAGCTAATGGAATGGGTCATGTCAATCAGATCATTCTACTAATGATGTGACCTTGTTAATCAAATAACAACTCTTTGTTCATGGTTAGGAAACATAACCATCTTTGATTAACAAGCTAGTCAAGTAGAGGCATACTAGTGACACTCTGTTTGTCTATGTATTCACACATGTATTATGTTTCCGGTTAATACAATTCTAGCATGAATAATAAACATTTATCATGATATGAGGAAATATATAATAACTTTATTATTGCCTCTAGGGCATATTTCCTTCAGCAGACCCGTTGACTAAGCCTCTTCCACGAGCAAAACATGATCAGCACCAAGACTCCATGGGTGTTAGAATCATTACTGTGTAATCTAGATTATTGACTCTAGTGCAAGTGGGAGACTGAAGGAAATATGCCCTAGAGGCAATAATAAAGTTATTGTTTATTTCCTCATATCATGATAAATGTTTATTAGTCATGCTATAATTGTATTAACCAGAAACATGATACATGTGTGAATACATAGACAAACTTAATGTCACTAGTACGCCTCTACTTGACTAGCTCATTAATCAAGGATGGTTATGTTTCCTAACCATAGACATGTGTTGTCATTTGATTAACGAGATCACATTATTAGGAGAATGATGTGATTGACTTGACCCATTCCGTTAGCTTAGCACTTGATCCTTTAAGTATGTTGCTATTGCTTTCTTCATGACTTATACAAGTTCCTATAACTATGAGATTATGCAAATCCCGTTTACCGGAGGAGCACTTTGTGTGCTACCAAATGTCACAACGTAACTGCGTGATTATAAAGGAGCTCTACATGTGTCTCCAAAGGTACATGTTGAGTTGGCGTATTTCGAGATTAGGTTTTGTCACTCCGATTGTCAGAGAGGTATCTCTGGGCCCTCTCGGTAATGCACATCACTATAAGCCTTGCAAGCAATGTAGCTAATGAGTTAGTTATGCAATGATGCATTACGTAACGAGTACAGAGACTTGCCAGTAACGAGATTGAACTAGGTATTGAGATACCGATGATCGAATCTCGGGCAAGTAACATACTGATGACAAAGGGAACAACATATGTTGTTATGCGGTTTGACCAATAAAGACCTTCGTAGAATATGTGGGAGCCAATATGGGCATCCAGGTTCCGCTATTGGTTATTGACCGGAGATGTGTCTCGGTCATGTCTACATTGTTCTCGAACCCGTAGGGTCCGCACGCTTAAGGTTTCGATGATAGTTATATTATGAGTTTATGAGTTTTGATGTACCGAATGTCGGGGGTTGGATGCGACATATGCCAACGGGTGGCTTATCATGGTGGGGGCGAGTAGAACGTCGCCGGTGCCTAGAAACGGGATGAGGCGCAGACATGCACGCCGGCGAATCTTACCCAGCTTCGGGGCTCTCCGGGGAGATAACACCCCTACTGCTGCTCTGCGGGGTCTCCGCATGATCACTATGGGATGATAATACAAAGGTGCTCCTTGAGCTGTTCGGGAGGCAGGAGGGAGCAGGGCTGGATCTCTCCCTTGCTTGCTATGTATCTAAAACCTATCCAAGGCCGAACCCCTTACATGGGTGCCCCGGGGGGTTTATATAGGCCTACCCCCCGGGGGTACAATGGTAATCTAACTAGGCGTGGCCCCCAGCCGTCTGTCTCTCACGCAGCCGTCCTCCCTGCCGGCCACGGGGCCCCATGATGGCGGGCCCCTTGGACATGCTGAGACAATGGGACACTCCCGATGACGCAGGCTCGGTAATGGGGTCGTGGGAACAGTGCCGCCGTCTGTCAGGCGATCACCGTCGCCACTCCCCGTCCAATCTGGTTTATGGCTTGTGGGGCCCTGACTGGGAGGCGGCCGACTCTGGGGAGGCCGACTCCCGCAGGGCCGTCTTCGGGCTCTCCGGCCGTCTTCTTCTCTCTCCTTGTCGGGGCCCGCGATCTTGGGCCGTCTGACAGCTGCCGTCATGGGCATGTGTCTTGTGCACTTGTGGGTGAGTCGAGGAGGCATGGCAGCAGTCAGCGCCTCCGGAGATCTCCCGGTGATATGGCTCACTGTAGCCATGCCTACCTCCCGTGGGTTTGAGGGGACGGCCACGTTGGGGCCGTACCCTGCGTCGGTCTTTGTGAAAGGTCGCGGGCCGACTCTCATAGTCGGCCCCCTGAAAGGTCGCAAGCCCGGAGTCGGCTTGCTTCGGAGTCGCCATTTGGGGATTCGGCTCCTCCGAAGGTCGCCAGCTGGGACTCGCGACCCTCGAAGGTCGCCATTTGGGGCCTACCGAGGGCGCGGCTTGCCCCAATGTCTTGAAAGATCTTGGGACCGGGTCGGCCTACCGTGGTCCATTACTCGACGATGAGTCCTCGGTTGGCGAAGCCCAGCTGGCGCCGCCTTGTGGGGCTTCGGCAGTTTCAATTTTCACGGCGCCGACTCTGAGACTCGGCCACTGTTTCTTTGGGCCGCCTCGCCGAAGTCGGACGGGCTCCGCAAGGAGCGCGCCGTCGAAGTCTGGCGGAAGCTGGCGGCGTATCGGTTCGCTTCCTGCCATTATTGAGGCGGTCCTATCGCCTGGCGCCCGCGGAGGCGATAGTCCGCCTGCACGCTGCGTGACGGGCGGGCCGTCTCGGTGGGCCCGCCACTACCGCGCCTCGGCTCCCAAGCGGATCCGTTGTGGCGAGGGCGGTTGGCATCACGTCGTTCTGCGCGATAACCGTGGGGTTAATCGTGGCGGCGTGGGGCCGCGGGCGCAGTTAATCCCCACGTCGCCCCCTCGGCTTCTCAGCCCGCTGGGCTATAAGTAGGCGGGAGGGAGCGGGGCGGCAATGTACGCACACCTTCTCCCCCGCTCCCCTGCCCTTCCTTCCTCCTTCGCCGCGAACCACGGCTCTCTTCCTCCGCCGCGAGCCAAGGCGCCCCTCCTCGCCGGTGATGAGTTCTTCTTCCGCCGCGCCCCCCGCCTCGCGCTCCGGCGTGTGGGACGGCTCGGACGTGGAGGCGGAGGACATCGAGTTCCTTCGCGGACCCGCTGCCTCCCGAGCACGGACTTGGTGCACGCCCGTCCCGCGCCGGCGGGAGAGATCCGGCCCGCGCCGGCGGAGGGCGAGCGGGTCATCTTCTGCTCGCATCTCATGCGCGGGCTGGGGCTTCCGGCGAGCGGATTCTTTCGCTCGTTTCTCGAGTTCCACAGCCTGCAGCCGCACCACCTCACCCCCAATGCGGTGGTGCTTCTCTCCGCCTTCGCCACCCTGTGCGAAGGCTACATCGGCGTTCTCCTCACCCTCGAGCTGTGGGGGGACTTCTTCTCTTCAAAACTCGGCACTCAGGCCGCCGGCACGCCGGCTCAGTGCGGCACCTACATCGCGGTGCGGCGCACGACGGCCGACAATCCTTTTCCGCCCATCCCGCTGGTGAAGTCGGTGAAGATGTGGCAGATGTCTTATTTCTATGTGAAGAACGTCTCCACCGACGGCGACTGGGTCAACCTGCCGCCCTTCGACCCCGAGCCTCTGACTGGCCGGCTGTCCAGTTGGTCCCATTGGTCAAAATCTCTTTCGACCTTCGGAGCCGGCGCCGTGGCGCGACTCCGAGTCATGCTGCAGTCGGAGGGACTCGTCGCCTCCGATCTTCTGGCCGCCTTCATGGCGCGCCGAGTTCTTCCGCTCTAGGGCCGGCCCCACCTCATCTGTCAGATGAGCGGCCGCCACGATCCAAGCCGGCTGTGCACCAAGGACATGCCACGTGGGGAGGTGGCGAACTTGGTGAACCACATCGCCCACTGCGGGTTCACGGAGGAGTGGCAGTTCGGCAAGGAGCCGTACTCGCGCGGCAACCCCCCCCAATGGTAAGTCGCATATGTTTGCAGCTCGATCTTATTTGCGTCTTACTTCGAGCTCTGATCTTTGTTGGCATCTTCTAAGCAGACCCCTCTCACGGCGCCCGCAGCCGGCGCCACAAGAAGCCGCGACGACGTCCCCCGACCACGAGGCCAGCGGCGTCCGACCCGACTTGGGGGGCGGCGCTGAGGCCGATCGAAGGCGGCGGAGAGAGGCAGACGGCGACCTCAAGCCGTCGGCGACCTTCGCCGGCGCCCGAGGGCAACGTCGGCGGAAGTCGTCGCGCCGCCACCAAGGCGGCCCTTCCAGCCAAGCCGGCGCGAAGAGGCGTCACGCCCGGGCGAGTGTCGGCGGCAAGTCAAAAAGTTCAAGGAGCCGCGCGCACTCAAGCGAGGAGGAGGCGGCCGCGAAGGCCAACCGCTTCCGGAAGGAAGTGAGAAGGCCGCCGCTAGTTTCTTCGTAAGTCCTTTACTCTTTCATTTTCTTGCTGGATCTTTATCCGACTCTTGTTTGATCTTCCTTCCAATCTTCTCCAGAGCTCCCCTCTCCCTTGAGAGAGCTGCCGTCCCCTCCGTCATGGGGTCGGCGGAAACGTCCGCCAACACTCGGCGGATTGATCCCGCCGCCGACCTTCGGGAGGCGCGGAACGCAGGTTTCTGGGAGAAGCATGAGGAGGAGGAGGCCGTCGCTGGAGAAGGCGGAGGCGAGAAGGCGCCGCATGCGCCAGCGACATCTGGAGGAGGCCGAGCTGCGGCCGCAGCGGCGGCATCTTGAGAGGCCGTTCGTCGCCGAGCGGCGATGCTCGTCCCCCCGCTGTCGTCGGCGCCGCCGGCTCACGAGTTCACGGGGCAGACCGGGGAGGTCAGCACCGTGAACCCTCTCACGGAGGAGGGCGACGACGTCACCGTCTCAGACACTCACGCACCGCCTCCGCCACCTCCGCCGCCTCCGTCTTCGAGGCCGCTTGGCAAGCAGCCGGTGGACCCGCAGGATCCTCCGACTGCGGACGACGCCAACGCGCAACTGCTTCTTCAGGTCGCCGCGCGCCGCCGCCGTCTTGAAGGACGAGCTCAGCGCCTTGGCTCGAAACGGCGCGCAAGCTTCGGCGAACACAGACGCCGAGGCCTCAAGTGCCGCGCCCACCGGCTGGGCTGCTGCGGCGGCACCGGCCCGCTGAACCGAGCCCTTACGGGCGTTCGGTCCAAGTTGCGCAAAGAGGGTGGCGCCCTCGGCTCTACACCAAAGCGATTCAGCCTGCGGACCTTCGTCCGGGTATGTTTCGTTTTCTCCTTTTTAGTTTACATCTTTTTTCGTGAGGCGCGCCAGCCTCACCCTCCACTGGTGTAGTCCCGAGTTCGGGTCGGCTGCTGAGCAGCGACTCGGAACTCCTTCAGTGAGCTCGAAGGCTAACTTTGCTTTGCGGCTTTGCAGAATACCACAATCTCCGCGCCTTGCCTTCAACCGCAATGTTGAAGAGCTGAGAAGCGGACCACCGATCCGACGGAAAGCCGAGGTGAGCTAATTCTTTCTTCTTGGCATGAGCGCTGGCGCTCCTGCAGGCTGTAATCCCGAGATTCGGGCCGACGTGAAAGCGGTCGGGTCGGATCTCCCCGGCGATCTTCCTTACTGATGACGTTCTTGTTTTTTTTTCTCGAACTTCAGGCGCCAACGCCGCCCTCCAGGAGCAGCTGGGCGAGGCCAACACCGCCGGCCGCGCCAAGGAGGAGGAGTGCGACAAGCTCGTCCAAGAGCGCGACCTGCTGGCTACGCAACTAGCGGCGAAGGGCTGCTCGGAAGGCGCATGAAGAGCGCCAAGCCGCGGGAGGATGCCCTCATAGCGAGTTCGAGGTCGAGCGCTCCGCCTGGACCGACCGGGAGGCGATGCTGACCTCCGGCTACCACGAGCTCGAGGACATCGTCGACGGTAATTCTTTTTTCTCTTCTTTGGTCTTCCGACTCAGCATCGGGCTGATTTTGGGTTTTCTGACTGTCTTCTTTTCTTGTCTTGGCAGACTTCTTTCCCGGCCACTCGCAAGCCATCCCTCTGGCCATCGAGGCGGCTCGAGAGGAGCGAAGGGCGAAGGGCGAGGTGATTGCTGCCAACGCCCCCCGAACCATCGACGAGCAGCTTCTGAGCATCGGGGTTCGTCTTCGTCCTGCTCATCGTCTGCTGCGCCGTCTTGATCTTGGCGCCCAAGTGGTTGCCGCCACATGGCGGAGGTGCCGACTCTGCGCACCGCCAGACGGACGGCCGGCCCGGCTGGAGGTCGCTGCGGTCGCTTTGAGGCTTGGAGGGCTCCTCGGCTCGGCGGAGGCATGCCGAGCCTTGAGTTCGTCAAGGGTGGTACTGGCTGGACTGGACCGCTGGCAGCGTTCGGTCGAGGCCTGGCGAGCTGGAGGCCGTGGAAGGTGCCCTTGTTGGCCTTGGCGGTGATCGCCGAGTACCACGGACACAGTGTCTTTGTGCCAGAAGCGGACGAAGGCGGCGAGGAGGTGCCGCCGGAGTGGTTGGGATGCACCGAGTCTGAGGAGGACTCAGGTGAGGTGATCGGCTCTAAGCGCCGAGGAAGAGGATGAGTCGGAGGGCGGAAGTGAGGAGGAGGCGCCGGAGGGC
Source organism: Aegilops speltoides (assembly GCA_021437245.1). Classification (NCBI taxonomy): domain Eukaryota; kingdom Viridiplantae; phylum Streptophyta; class Magnoliopsida; order Poales; family Poaceae; genus Aegilops; species Aegilops speltoides. The sequence goes on from CM038144.1 coordinate 416,093,674, forward strand.
GAGGCGGCCAGCCTCAACGATCGCGCCTCCAAAGAACGAGCCTCGGAAGGACAAAGCGATCGCTGGAGGCGACCAAGCCGAGGCCGCCCAGCCGACTGCCCCAACCTCCGACACCGCCGTCACCTCCGACCCTCCGGCTCCGGAGGCTGCCCCCTAGAATGCTTCGGTTTTACCTGTCTCTTTTGTTCTTTAAAAAACTTGTCAGTTTCGAACAATTCCACCCGCGGGGTGTATTCGGCCAAGGGCCTTATGTAAATATTTATCTAATTTCCGCCTTTCCTTGCTTTTGTTCCTTAGACTTTTTCCTTTGCCGCCTTCCTTCAGTTGCCGCCTTGCCGACTGGGCAGCCGCTCTGCGGACTGCCGCCGGGTCAAGTGCTTAGCTACTTTAGGGAGGCAAGTACTTAGTCGTTTAGAATATCTAAGCAAGTTGGCTAGAAACCGACAGGCCGACTATCGAGAGTCGGCTATCCTTGATGAAAATTGAGACTGCGAGCCGACTTCTCGCGAGTCGGCTCGGTAAGGGGAGGCTGGCAGCCGGCTTGGGCTATGCGTAGCTCTTAAGTCCTTAGCCGTTTTTCATGTGTGCTCTCGTTCTTTCCCGTCCCCTGCTTACCGACAGTCGCTCTGCGAGCTGCGGCTTTCGGCAGGAGGCGGCTTTGAGCGCGGCACATTACGTGTCTGAGAGCATTTCATAGCGCAAGACGGCGAGTCCCCGGGCCGACTAGTCGGACCCGGTGCCAGATAGTGTGATAAAAGGGAAAAACACATTCGGAAGCGCAATCCATATCATACAGATAACCAAAAAAGGCAGTCCCCGAGCTCGTCCCGGTGGGCCTAAGGTCTTAGTACTTTAACACAAAAGAGGGTAGCGTGATACATACTGCATCAACTGTAAAATCTTCGCAGAAGATTTGCGTTCCACGGGCGCTTTGTTTCTTTGCCGAGGTCGTCCCTCTTGCGTGCTCGAGGCTTCTGAGCGTCGATCAGATAATAGGCATCGTTCCCTAGCACCTTGCTGATGATGAAGGGACCTTCCCAAGGCGCCGACAACTTGTGCTGGCCGGCTGTTCTCTGAATTAGTCGGAGCACAAGGTCGCCCTCTTGGAACGATCTTGGCTTGACCTTGTGATTGTAGTATCGGCGCAGACTCTGCTGGTAGATGCCGGACTGACTGAGTGCCAACAGTCGGCCCTCTTCCAGCAGATCGACACCGTCTTGGCGTGCTTCTTCGGCCTCCTCTTCGGTGTACATGGAGACTCGCGGAGAGTCGAACTGTATATCCGTCGGGATGACGGCTTCGGCACCGTAGACGAGGAAGAACGGCATGAAGCCGGTTGACTTGTTTGGGGTTGTGCGCAGACTCCAGAGGACGGCAGGCAGTTCTTTGACCCAACAGCCGGCCGGGCGCTCGAGTGGTTCGACCAATCGAGGCTTGATGCCGGACAGATGAGGCCGTTGGTTCGTTCCACTGGCGTTTGATGCGGATGGGCAATGGGCGCTAAGTCGGTCGGATGCCTGCGTCGCGAAGCGAGCCAAAGCGCCCTTGGCGAAGTTGGTGCCGTTATGCGTGATGATCTGTGCGGTATGCCATACCGTACTGTGATGTCGGCAATGAAGGTCACTGCTGTAGGCCCGTTTAATTTCTTGATAGGCTTTGCTTCCACCCAGTTGGTGAACTTGTCCACCGCGACAAGCAAGTGAGTTAGGCCGCCTCGGGCCGTCTTGAAAGGTCCCACCATGTCCAAGCCCCAAACTGCGAAGGGCCAGGCAATGGGGATGGTCTTCAGCGCGGAAGCCGGCTGAAGGGGCTTGGAGCGGAACACCTGGCACCCCTTGCATTTCTTGACTAGTTCTTTAGCTTCTTCCAAGGCGGTCGGCCAAAAGAAACCGTGCCGAAAGGCTTTGGCCACGAGCGCCCTCGAAGCCGCATGGTGGCCGCATTCGCCCTGATGGATGTCTCTGAGGATCGCTTGGCCTTGCTCTAACTCTACGCAGCGCTGGTGGACACCAGTGACGCTGCGCCTGACTAGCTCTCTGTTGACTATGGTGTAGGCTGCTGCTCGGCGTTGCACTTGCCGAGCCAGGGTCTCGTCTGCTGGTAACTCCTTATTTACTAGGAACTTGAGGATGGGCTGCGCCCATGAAGGTGCTGCCATCTCTTCAACCGCTACCACAATGACTTGGACAAGGGTGGTTGGGCTGGGAGGCGGGTTGGAGTCTGCCGCCGCTTCTTTGGGTGGGGAATCTCTGGGCAGATGAGGCGGCTCTCGGGCCGATGGCGCAGCCCCGGGCGGGCTTGAAGTCCGGCCGACCGCAGCGCGATCCCGGGCTGAGCTCTGAAGTCCCGGGCCGTGGCGCGATCCCCGGCCGGTATGGCTTTCTTGAGGTCGCTTCTTTGGGGCCTTGGACTCGGATCCGACTATTTACGGCGGGCCGCACGAAGATGAGTCGGATTTGGTGAAGGCTTGATAGGCGGCGAGGAGGCGCCAAGGGCGATGGAAGGTATTACTGGCGAGTGGAGCCGACTCATGCCAAGGCGTCTGCTTGATCGTTGTCGTTTCTTGGCACGTGAAGGAATTCGCACCCCTCAAAATACCCGCTGAGTTGCCGCACCAGGAAGCGGTAGCTCGCCATGTTTGCGTCTTTGGCGTCCCAGTCGCCGGATGATTGCTGAACCACCAAGTCGGAGTCACCATAGCACAGGATCCGGTGAATGCCGAGCTCTTTGGCAAGCCGGAGCCCGTGGATGAGCGCTTCATATTCGGCGACGTTGTTGGAGGCGGCGAAGTGGATTTGCAGCACGTACTTGAGCTTATCGCCCTTTGGGGAGGTGAGGACGCGCCGCTCGAGGCGTCGCGCATCTTGGAGCCGTCGAAGTCGCGATCGCCAATGAGTAGAGTCGGGCGCTGGTGGCGGTCTTGAGTCTCGGCCCGGTCGGCGAGGAAGTCGGCGGCGCCTGCGACTTGATGGTGGTGCGAGGTTGGTAGTAGATGGTGTAAGGGGCGGATCGATAGCCCACTTGGCCACTCGGCGAGGCGTCTCGGCTTCAATGATCTCGGCGAGGGGGCGGTGCAAACCACCGTGATTGGATGCTCTTGAAAGTAGGGCTTGACTTCTTGGCGGCAAAATGCGCCGTAACACATCTTCGATAGTGAGGGTAGTTACGCTTGGAGGTCGGCGATTACCTCGCTCGAATACACCGGTCTCGGACGAAGCGCCTTGCCTTCCTCCTTGCGCTCGACTACAATAAGCTGTCTTGACTACCCGGTGGTGGCGGCGATGTACAAACATGGGCTCCTTGGGAGTCGGAGCCGCCAACACAGAAGTCGCCGACATCTTCTTTAGTTGGAGAAATGCCTCATCGCCTTGTGGTTCCACCGAAAAGAGGTGGTCTTCTTCATCGAGTTGATACAAAGCGAGCTTTTCGCTTGACCGGTGATGAATCGGCTGATTGATGCCAGCAGCGGTGAACCGCACATCCAACGATCGGTTGGGTACCTCCATTCTCTCAATGGCCTTGATCTTCACGGGTTGCACTCTATGCCGCGTTCGGAGACTAAAAGCCGAGGAGCTGGCGGTGGGACTCGAACACGCACTTTCGGGATTGAGCTTGATCTGGAATCGGCGCAGATTTTCAAAGGTCTCTTTGAGGTCTTCAAGAGCGCCCCACGCTTCTCCGTCTTCACCACCACATCATCTACATAAATGTGGGCGTTTACGCGAGTTGCTTGAGGAGGCACTACGCATCAACGCTGAAAGGTGGCGCCGGCATTCCTCAAGCGAACGTCATTGTCGGCAGCGAAGGCTCCAAATGGCGTGATGAATGCGGTCTTGATCTGTCTGCTGGATTCACTTGATCCGGTGATATCCCGAGTATCGTCTAGGAAACTCAACAGCTCGCATCTGGTGTGGAGTCTATCACTGATCAATCCTTGGCGAGCGAGCGGGTCCTTCGGGCAGGCTTTATTGAGGCTGGTGTAGTCGATGCACATCCGCCATTGCTTGTTTTCTTCAATACCGATCTTGGGTTTGCTAACCACTCCGGAAAAACACTTCCATGATGAATCCGGCTGCCGGGGCGGGCTATCTCTTCTCCCACAACTCTTCTCTTCACTTCGACGGTAGGGCAAAGGGCTGCTGACGGGCTTCACATCCGGCTGACGTGTAGCTTGTGCTCGGCGAATTCCGTCGGCACACGGCATGTCCTTGGGGACCATGCGAAGATGTCGATTCTCACGAAGGAAATCGACGAGCTCGCCTTCCTATTTGCTGTCAAGACACATGCCTATGACAGCGTACTTCTCTGGGTGCTCCGGGTCCAAGGGTATCTTCTTGGTTTCTTTAGCCGGCTTGAATGATCCTTCTGCTTCCGACTCCCTGGGGTCGGGCGACATCTCCGGCTGCTTCCCAGCCATCGCCACGACACGGTCGAGGAGCCGCTTCTCGGCTGCGATCACCAAAGATTTGGCCAGCCAACTGCTTTCGGCAAGCATAGCGACGACTTCGATAATCGCCGCAATAGTCGAAATCCTTGGAACTTGGCATCTTCATCTTGAGGTAGGCGTAGTGGGGAACCGCCATGAACTTGGCCAAAGCTGGCGGCCTAGCAAAGACGTGGTGCGGGCTCTCCAAGTCCACCACCTCAAACTAGGCGGCTCTCGCGGAAGTGATCTTTGTCTCCAAGAGGGCGTCTATCGAGAATCTTGCCGATCGGTGAGCAGGAGAGGCGGAGTGCGATTCCATGTAACTGCAGTGCGGCTGCTCTGCGGCTGCCTCCGCTGATTCGAGCTTCTCCATGGTATCCTTATACAGGATGTTTATGTTGCTGCCTCCGTCTATCAAGACCCGTGAGAAACGGGCGGCCCGCCTATCAGTGGCCAAGGTCGCACCTAGAACCAAGGCGTAGGAGCCCGGACTCGGCATCACCTCTGGGTGATCTGCCCGACTCCAGCTGATAGGCTTCTCGGACCAATGCATGAACTCAGGAGCCTATGTTGCCACTGCGTTGACTTCTTGCTGTTGTTGGCGCCTGCTGCACCGATCATCTGCCAGACTGGTGAACACTATGTATGCTCCGTGCTCTTCCGGAAACTCGTCTTGGACTCGCGCCATTGTCCGAGCCGCCCGACTCTTTGGGCGGCGGCGGGCGGCAACCTTTGAGCGGCGGAGGGCAAGGCCGTCTCCTTGGCGATCTGGCGAGCGCTGGCACTTCTGGTGGTATGGTTCGACGGCACCGCGCGTTGTGGAACTTGCAAGGACCATCGAGTCTACTCATAGGAGAAAGCCGGCAACCAGTTGGACTTGCCGCCTTTCTGCCGCTTGGCCGGAGGCTGCCCTTCCGGTTGCTGATCTTCCACTGCTGCGACCTGCCGACTGCTGGAAGTCGGCTGCGGGGCTTTACGCTTGTTGTCATTCTGCTGCTGTCGCTGGCTGGCGTCTCCAGCCGGGGTCCTGGGAGCCTAGGGAGTCACTTTGCCAGCCGCGTTGACTTGGATCTCCGTCTTCATAGAGGAGTCGGCCGTGGCGTACTTGTCTGCTATGACTAGCAGTTCGTCGAGGGTTTCGGGCTCATCCCAGAGGAGCTTGTGCTTGAGGAGGGTGCCCTCCCGGCACCCGGCCGTGAAGTACTCGATGGCCTGCACCTCGTGCACACCCTCGAAGGAGTTTCGAAGTTCGCCCCATCACGTGAGGTAGTCACGTGTTGATTTTTCAGGGCCTTGCACGCACAGGGAGAGCTGGCGCGGCTTGGGAGGTCGCTTGCACGTGCTGGTGAAGTTGCGAATGAAGGCCTCGGTGAAGTCGACCCAGCTATTGATGCTGCGGGGCTTCAGGCTGTTCAGCCATGTCCGGGCCGTGCCCTGGAGCATGAGAGGAACATACTTCACGGTGACTCGCTTGTTGCCGTTGGCGATGTTGACGGCTGTGGAGTAGTCTATCAGCCAATCCTCCGGCTTCACGGAGCCGGTGTACTTGGGCGTATCTCGGGGGAGCGTGCAAGAAAGATCAATCTAGTAGGCCAAACCAAACTGATAATTCGAAGAGACTTGCAAAGATAACTCAATCATACATAAAAGAATTCAGAGGAGATTCAAATATTTCTCATAGATAAACTTGATCATAAACCCAAATTCATCGGATCTCGACAAACACACCGCAAAAAGAGTTACATCAAATAGATCTCCACAAGAGAGGGGGAGAACATTGTATTGAGATCCAAAAAGAGAGAAGAAGCCATCTAGCTAATAACTATGGACCCGTAGGTCTGTGGTAAACTACTCACAACTCATTGGAGGGGCTATGGTGTTGATGTAGAAGCCCTCCATGGTCGATTCCCCCTCCGGCAGAGTGCCGACGAAGGCTCCAAGAAGAGATCTCGCAGATACAGAAGGTTACGGCGGTGGAAATTGTGTTTCGTTGGCTCCCTGGATGTTTTCGGGGTACGTAGGCTTATATAGGAGGAAGAAGTACGTCGGTGGATGCCCGAGGGGCCCATGAGACAGGGGGCGCGCCCTATAGGGGGGGTGCCCTCCTATCTCATGGAGTCCTCGGGTGCTTCTTGACTTGCACTCCAAGTCCTCTGGATCACGTTCGTTCCAAAAATCACGCTCCCGAAGGTTTCATTCCGTTTGGACTCCGTTTGATATTCCTTTTCTTCGAAATACTGAAATAGGCAAAAAAACAGCAATACGGGCGGTGCCCCGGTTAGTAGGTTAGTCCCAAGAATGATATAAATGTGTAAAATAAAGCCCATAAACATCCAAAAGGGGTAATATAATAGCATGGAACAATCAAAAATTATAGATACGTTGGAGACGTATCATGGATTTAGCATGATTATTGTTACTGCTAGAAGAAGAATCTTTCTTGTTCTTGTTGCTAGATTTAACTTGTGGCATGTATGTAGACAATAGTAAATGCTTGGCAATGTAAGAAGAACTTTTCTTGCGAAGATCATCATTGATTGCTCTTAAGAACTCATGCTCTTGCTCAAGGTTGAGCTTTTCAAAGCGTAGCTTCTCATGAGTCTTTAAAAGTTCTCGATGATCTTCCAAGGTAGTTTAATGAGCTAACTTAAGAGTGTTTAGTTCTTTAGTTAGACGCTCAATCTCCTTCTTATCATTGTCATTCGTTTTATCTTGATTATCATGATTAATAGCAAGTTCATCATAGTTCTCATAACTAGAGTTGTCAACAAGTAAATCATCATCTCCTAGCAAATGATCTTCATCACCATTGAAATCAACATACTCGGGGTGTGATATCTTTGGACCTTTGGCCATGAAGCATCTTCCAATTCCTTCATTTGGTGAGTCAAATATGTTGTAGGAGTTGGTTGACACAAGTGCTAGACCGGCAACACCTTCATCTTGAGTACATTCGGAGTCGGAGTGATAACTTCTTTCGGAGTGATGGTCGGAGTCGGAGCCGGATACCCATTCACCAACATGAGCTTGATGTCTTCTCTTTGTGTAGATCCTAGATGACTTGTCCTTCCTCTCTGAATCCTTGCTTCTCCGAGAGGGTCTTCATTCATATCGATCATCTCTACTCCTTCTCTCTCTTGCTGGTGATTCTTCTCTTCTACTTTTTCTCTTGGGAGAATCTTCTCTTCTTTTGTAGGGAGTCGTACACTCATTGGAGTAGTGTCCGGGTCTTCCACAATTATAGCAATTCCGTTCACGACTTGAAGATCTTTTGTCATTGTAGGACCTTGACTTGGAACTTCTTTCCTTGCTTCTACTCTTGTAGAATTTGCTGAAGTTCTTCACCATTAGACTCAACTCTTCATTGAATGTTTGCTTCTCACTTGATGATGTGGGGGCTTCACATGAGGCTTTGTAAGCACCACTTGACTTGTTGTGGAGCACTTCCTTATCCTTGAGTGACATCTCATGAGCAACAATTCTTCCAATGACTTTCGTTGGCTTGAGATCTTTGTAGTTGGGCATCATTTCGATCAATGTGCACATGGTATCATATTTTCCATCCAAGGCTCTTAGGATCTTCTTGATGATGAATCTATCGGTCATCTCTTCACTTCCTAAGCCGACAATCTCATTTGTGATGAGAGCAAGCCTAGAGTACATTTCAGCGACACCTTCGCCATCCTTCATTTTGAACTTGTCAAGTTGACTTTGAAGCACATCCAATTTGGATTCCTTGACGGAGTCGGTACCTTCGTGCATATCAATCAAAGTATCCCAAATTTCCTTTGCATTCTCAAAACGGCTGATTTTGTTGAATTCTTCGGGCACAATCCGTTGAAGAGAATATCACAAGCTTGAGCATTGTATTGCAGCATCTTCAACTCTTCCGCGGTAGCTTCACGGTTCGGTTCTCTCCCATCAAAGAATTCACCTTGCAAGCCAATATACACAATAGCCCAAACGGCGGGGTTATGTCCAAGAATATGCATTTTCATCTTATGCTTCCAACTAGCAAAATTAGTACCATCAAAGTAATGACCTCTACAGCGGTAATTTTCCTCGCTAGACGCCATACTCTCCTAGGCTGTGAAACCAAGGCTATGATCACCAAAAGCTATGGAAATCAAAGCAAATGGAGACCAAAGCTCTAATACCACTTGTAGGATCGGAAGTATGTCTAAAGGGGGGGGTGATTAGACTACTTGACCAAATAAAAATCTAGCCTTTTCCCAATTTTAAGTTTGGCAAATTTTAGCAACTTAGCACAACTCAAGTAATCAACCTACACATGCAATTTTAAGAGTATAGCAGCGGAATGTAAAACAATTGCATATGAAGGTAAAGGAAGGAGTTTGAGGGAGCAAATGCAATGTAGACACGAAGCTTTTTTATCCGTGGTTCCGATAGGTGGTGCTATCATACATCCACATTGATGGAGACTTCAACCCACGAAGGGTAACGGTTGCGCGAGTCCACGGAGGGCTCCACCCACGAAGGGTCCATGAAGAAGCAACCTTGTCTATCCCACCATGGCCATCGCCCACGAAGGACTTGCCTCACTCGGGTAGATCTTCACGAAGTAGGCGATCTCCTTGCCCTTACAAACTCCTTGGTTCAACTCCACAATCTTGACGGAGGCTCCCAAGTGACACCTAGCCAATCTAGGAGACACCACTCTCCAAGAGGTAATAGATGGTGTGTTGATGATGAACTCCTTGCTCTTGTGCTTCAAATGATAGTCTCCCCAACACTCAACTCTCTTTCATAGGATTGGATTTGGTGGAAAGATGATTTGAGTGGAAAGCAACTTGGTGAAGACTAGAGATCAAGATTTATGTGGTTGGAATCGAATATCTTGACCTCAACACAAGTGTAGGTGGTTCTCTCTCAGAAAATGTATGTTGGAAGTGTAGGCATGTGCTACGTCTTGAGCTTGCGTTGGTTTTCCTTGAAGAGGAAAGGGTGATGCAGCAATAGTAGCATAAGTATTTCCCTCAATTTTGGAGAACCAAGGTATCAATCCAGTAGGAGGCTCCTCAGAAGTCCCACGCACCTACACAAACAAACAAGAACTCGCAACCAACGCAATAACGGGGTTGTCAATCCCTTCACGACCACTTGCGAAAGTGAGATCTGATAGAGATAATAAATATATTTTTGGTATTTTATGATATAGATTGGAAAAGTAAAGATGCAAATAAAAGTAGATTGAAAGCTTATATGATAAAAGATAGACCCTGGGGCCATACGTTTCACTAGTGGCTTCTTTCAAGATAGTATAAGTATTACGGTGGGTGAACAAATTACTATCGAGCAATTGATAGAAAAGCGAATAACTATGAGATTATCTAGGCATGATCATGTATATAGGCATCACGTCCGTGACAAGTAGACCGACTCCTGCCTGCATCTATTACTATTACTCCACACATCGACCGCTATCCAGCATGCATCTAGAGTATTAAGTTCATAAAGAACAGAGTAACGCATTAAGAAAGATGACATGACGTAGAGGGATAAACTCATGCAATATGATATAAACCCCATCTTTTTATCCTTGATGGCAACAATACAATACGTGCCTTTTTGCCCTGCTGTCACTGGGAAAGGACACCGGAAGACTGAACCCAAAGCTAAGCACTTATCCCATTGCAAGAAAGATCAATCTAGGGCCAAACCAAACTGATAATTCAAAGAGACTTGCAAAGATAACTTAATCACACATAAAATAATTCAGAGGAGATTCAAATATTTCTCATAGATAAACTTGATCATAAACCCACAATTCATCGGATCTCGATAAACACACCGCAAATAGAGTTACATCGAATAGATCTCCAAGAAGATCGAGGAGAACTTTGTATTGAGATTCAAAGAGAGAGAAGAAGCCATCTAGCTAATAACTATGGACCTGAAGGTCTGTGGTAAACTACTCACAACTCATCGGAGAGGCCTTGGAGATGATGTATAGTCCCTCCATGGTCGATTCCCCCTTTGGTGGAGCGCCGAAGAAGGCTCCAAGATGGGATCTCGCGGATACAGAAGGTTATGGTGGTGGAAATAGTTTTTCGTGGTCTCTTCTGATGTTTTCGGGGTACATGGGTGTATGTAGGAGGAAGAAGTAGGTCAATGGATGCTCGAGGGACCCACGAGGGGGCACGCCGGGCACCCTCGTGGCCGCCTTGCTTGTTTCTTGACTTCCACTCCAAGTCCTCTGGATCATGTTTGTTCCAAAAAGATCGCTCCCGAAGGTTTCATTCCGTTTGGACTCCGTTTGATATTCCTTTTCTTTGAAACACTGAAATAGGCAAAAAAACAGCAATTCGGGCTGGGCCTCTGGTTAGTAAATTAGTCCCCAAAATGATATAAAAGTGTAAAGTAAAGCCCATAAACATCCAAAACGGGTAATATAATAGCATGGAACAATCAAAAATTATAGATACGTTGGAGACGTATCAAGCATCCCCAAGCTTAATTCCTGCTCGTTCTTGAGTAGGTAAATGATAAAAACAGAATTTTTTATGTGGAATGCTACCTAGCATAATTCTCAATGTAATTTTCTTTATTGTGGCATCAATGTTCAGATCCAAATGATTCAAAATAAAATTTCATATTGACATAAGAAATAGTAATGCTTCAAGCATACTAACTAAGCAATCATGTCTTCTCAAAATTGCATGGCTAAAGAAAGTTATCCCTACAAAATCATATAGTCTGGTTGTTGCTCTATCTTCATCACACAAAGTATTTAATCATGCACAACCCCGATGACAAGCCAAGCAATTGTTTCATACTTTAGTAATCTCAAACTTTTTCAACTTTCACGCAATACATGAGCGTGAGCCATGGACATAGCACTATATGTGGAATAGAATGGTGGTTGTGGAGAAGGCAAAAAAGGAGAAGATAGTCTCAAATCAACTAGGCGTATCAACGGGCTATGGAGATGCCCATTAATAGATATCAATGTGAGTGAGTAGGGATTGCCATGCAACGGATGCACTAGAGCTATAAATGTATGAAAGCTCAACAAAATAAACTAAGTGGGTGTGCATCCAACTTGCTTGCTCATGAATACCTAGGGCATTTTGAGGAAGCCCATCATTGGAATATACAAGCCAAGTTCTATAATGAAAATTCCCACTAGTATATGAAAGTGACAACATAGGAGATTCTCTATCATGAAGATCATGGTGCTACTTTGAAGCACAAGTGGGGTAAAAAGGATAGTAACATTGCCCCTTCTCTCTTTTTCTTTCTTTTCATTTTTTCTCTTTTCTTTTTTTTCTTTTTTTTTCTTTTTGGGCCTTTCATTTTTTTTCTTTTGGCATTTCCTTTTTTTCTTTGGTGGGCTCTTTGGCCTCTTTTTGTTTGTAAAGTTCGAAGTCTCATCCCGACTTATGGGGGAATCATAGTCTCCATCATCCTTTCCTCACTGGGACAATGCTCTAATAATGAAGATCATCACACTTTTATTTACTTACAACTCAAGATTACAACTCAATACTTAGAACAAGATATGACTCTATATGAATGCCTCCGTGATGTAGGGATATGCAATGAATCAAGAGTGACATGTATGAAAATTATGAAGGTGGCCTTGCCACAAATACGATGTCAACTACATGATCATGCAAAGAGCAATATGACAATGATGATGCGTGTCATATAAATGGAACGGTGGAAAGTTGCATGGCAATATATCTCGGAATGGCTATGGAATTGCCATAATAGGTAGGTATGTTGGCTATTTTGAGGAAGGTATATGGTGGGTGTATGGTACCGGCGAAAGTTGCGCGGCACAAGAGAGGATAGCAATGGTGGAACGTGAGAGTGCGTATAATCCATGGACTCAACATTAGTCATAAAGAACTCATATACTTATTGCAAAAATCTACAAGCCATTGAAAACAAAGTACTACGCGCATGCTCCTAGGGGGATAGATTGGTAGGAAAAGACCATCGCTTGTCTTTGACCGCCACTCATAAGGAAGACAATCAATAAATAAAATTGTGCTCCAACTTCATCACAAAGCGGTTCACCATACGTGCATGCTACGGGAATCACAAACTTCAACACAAGTATTCTTTAAATTCACAATTACCCAACTAGCATGACTCTAATATTACCACCTTTATATCTCAAAACAATTATCAAGTATCAAATTGATCATAGCATCCAATTCACTTCCTATGATAGTTTTTATTATACCCAACTTGGATGCCCATCATTCTAGGACCAATTTTATAACCATAGAAAATACCATGCTGTTCTAAGAGTCTCTCAAAATAATATAAGTGAAGCATGAGAGGTCAATAATTTCTCCAAAATTAAGCCACCGTCGTACTCTAAAAAGATACAAGTGAAGCACTAGAGCAAAAACTATCTAGCTCAAAAGATATACGTGATGCACATAGAGTATTCTAATAAATTCTAATCAAGTGGGCTTCTTCCAAAAGGTGTGTAAAACAAGGATGATTGTGGTAAACTAAAAAGAAAAGACTAATATCATACAAGACGCTCCAAGCAAAACACATATCATGTGGCGAATAAAAATATAGCTCCAAGTAAAGTTACCGATAGATGAAGACGATAGAGGGGATGCCTTCCGGGGCATCCCCAAGCTTAGGCTTTTGGTTATCCTTGAATATCTTGGGGTTCCATGGGCATCCCCAAGCTTAGGCTCTTGCCACTCCTTATTTCATAGTCCATCAAATCTTTACCCAAAACTTGAAAACTTCACAACACAAAACTCAACAGGAAATCTCATAAGCTCCGATAGTGCAAGAAAGAAAACCACCAAATAAGTTACTGTAATGAACTCATTCTTTATTTATATTGGTCTTAAACCTACTGTATTCTAACTTCTCTATGGTTCATACCACTTAATACTAGCCATAGATGCATCAAAATAAGCAAACAACACACGAAAAATAGAATCTGTCAAAAACAGAACAGTCTGTAGCAATGTGTAACTCTCGAATACTTATGGAACTCTAAAAATCCTACCAAAATAGGAAGTCCTGGTAAGTTTATCTATTGATCTAGATCAAAAAGAATCAATGCAAAATCACGTTACTGTGAATTACTAAAATTATTTCCGTGCATGCAAAGTTTCTGTTTTTCAGCAGAATCAAATTAACTATTACCATAGGTTATCCTATAGGTTCTACTTGGCACAAACACTAATTAAAACATAAAAACACATCTAAACAGAAGGTAGATGAAAAATTTATTACTAAACAGAAGCAAAAACAAAAAACAAAAAATAAAATTGGGTTGCCTCCCAACTAGCTCTATCGTTTAACGCCCCTAGCTAGGCATAAAAGCGAGGATAGATCTAAGTAGTGCCATCTTTGACACTCAATTCCTCAATAGAGCGCTTATAATTTTTAGGGTTTTCTCCCTTTTTAGCAATGATTAGGCCCCTAGGCAAGAATTCAAGAAATTCATTTTGTAGCAAAAGGTTCCTTAATGATAGAGAGACAATTGGGGTGAACACTTATTGATTTGAGATCCACATTTCCCTTATTAGAAGATTCACCCTTATTTTTAGGAACATAAATAAATTTGGCGACTTTGGTATGAGGATTTGGAGTGTTTTTCATGGAATAAAAGGCCAACCCTAAGTTGGTAATAATATCCTCAAGTTTACCAATTCTCGTAGAATCTAGATCTATTCTTTAATTAACTATAGGTTCTTTCTCTTTAAAAAATTTCAAGGTAACTCCAACCCTAGATCCATATTGGGTAATTTGGTTATGAATCTTTTTATCCAAATTTTCAATCAACTCAACAGTGGCAACTTTATTTTTAATAATTTCAAGCCTTTGCATAACAAGTTCCAAAGTTAAAACAGTTCCATTAACCAAAAGAGGTGGTGGGCCAAACAAATCTAACATAGCATTATAAGCATCAAAAGTATGGCTACTCAAGAAATCCCCTCCGGTAATGGTATCAAGAATGCATCTATTCCAACGAGTAATGCCTACATAAAAATTCCAAATAAGAACGGAAGTAGAGAGCTTCCTAGTAGATCTATTTTGAGCATTGCAAATTCTATGCCAAGCATCCTTTAGATTTTCTCCCTCCTTTGCTAAAAATTAAGAATTTCATGTTCGGGGGTAATAACGAGGATAGCAGGACTAGCCATGACAATGAGCAAACAAAAAGACAAGCGAAAAAGAGAGGAGATTGGGAAAGAGAGGGCGAATAAAACGGCAAGGGTGAAGTGGGGGAAGGAAAACGAGAGGCAAATGGCAAATAATGTAAGTGCGAGGGAGATGAGTTTGTGATGGGTACTTGGTATGTCTTGACTTGAGCGAAGACCTCCCGACAGCGGCGTAAAAATCCTTCTTGCTACATCTTGAGCTTGCATTGGTTTTCCTTGAAGAGGAAAGGGTGATGTAGCAATAGTAGCGTAAGTATTTCCCTCAGTTTTTGAGAACCAAGGTATCAATCTAGTAGGAGGCTCCTCAGAAGTCCCACGCACCTACACAAACAAACAAGAACTCGCAATCAACACAATAAAGGGGTTGTCAATCCCTTCACGACCACTTGCGAAAGTGAGATCTGATGGAGATAATAAATATATTTTTGGTATTTTATGATATAGATTGGAAAAGTAAAGATGCAAGTAAAAGTGATTGAAAGCTTATATGATAAAAGATAGACCCGGGGGCCATAGGTTTCACTAGTGGCTTCTCTCAAGATAGCATAAGTATTACGGTGGGTGAACAAATTGCTGTCGAGCAATTGATAGAAAAGAGAATAATTATGAGATTATCTAGGCATGATCATGTATATAGGCATCACGTTCGTGACAAGTAGACCGACTCTTGCCTGCATCTACTACTATTACTCCACACATCAACCTCTATCCAGCATGCATCTAGAGTATTAAGTTCATAAAGAACAGAGTAACGCATTAAGAAAGATGGCATGATGTAGAGGGATAAACTCATGCAATATGGTATAAACCCCATCTTTTTATCCTCGATGGCAACAATACAATACGTGCCTTTTGCCCGCCTTGCGGCACTAGGAAAGGACACCGCAAGATTGACCCAAAGCTAAGCACTTCTCCCATTGCAAGAAAGATCAATCTAGTAGGCCAAACCAAACTGATAATTCGAAGAGACTTGCAAAGATAACTTAATCACACATAAAAGAATTCAGAGGAGATTCAAATATTTCTCATAGATAAACTTGATCATAAACCCACAATTCATCGGATCTCGACAAACACACAGCAAAAAGAGTTACATCGAATAGATCTCCTAGAAGATCGAGGAGAACTTTGTATTGAGATTCAAAGAGAGAGAAGAAGCCATCTAGCTAATAACTATGGACCCGAAGGTCTGTGGTAAACCACTCACAACTCATCGGAGAGGCCTTGGAGATGATGTAGAGGCCCTCCATGGTCGATTCCCCCTCCGGCGGAGTGCCGGCGAAGGCTCCAAGATGGGATCTCGCGGATACAGAATGTTTCGACGGTGGAAATAGTTTTCCATGGTCTCTTCTGATGTTTTCGGGGTACATGGGTATGTGTAGGAGGAAGAAGTAGGTCGGTGGACGCTCGAGGGCCCCACGAGGGTGGGGGACGCGCCCACCTGTAGGGGGCGCACCGGGCACCCTCGTGGCCGCCTCGCTTGTTTCTTGACTTCCACTCCAAGTCCTCTGGATCATGTTTGTTCCAAAAAGATCGCTCCCGAAAGTTTCATTTCGTTTGGACTCCGTTTGATATTCCTTTTCTTAGAAACACTGAAATAGGCAAAAAAACAGCAATTCGGGTTGGGCCTCCGGTTAGTAGGTTAGTCCCAAAATGATATAAAAGTGTAAAGTAAAGCCCATAAACATCCAAAACGGGTAATATAATAGCATGGAACAATCAAAAATTATAGATACGTTGGAGACGTATCAGCATGTTCTGATGGCTCTCTCCATGAATGAAGAGTGGGTGGAGGGGTATATATAGCCTCCACACAAAATCTAACCGTTACACACAATTTACCAAACTTGGTGGGACCGATTCATAAAACTCGGTCAGACCGATTTGTTTCAAAATGTGAACGTTAGGATTTTCGGTGGGACCGACATGTCAACTCGGTGGGACCGATGTCATTAGGGTTAGGGCATAACGTAATCTCGGTTTGACCGATTACACAAAGTTGGTTGGACCAATTTTGGTAATAAGCTAACCAGAGAGTTGGTCAGGCAAACTCGGTGGGACCGATTCGCTCATCTCGGTTAGACCGAAACGTTACGAAGGGGAAACAGAGAGAATCTCAGTGGGACCGATCGCTCATCTCGGTTTGACCGAAACGTTACAAAGGGAAACACAGAGATTACAATCCCATCTCGGTGAGACCGAGATCCCTATCGGTGAAACCGAAAAGACTAGGGTTTGTGGCAGTGGTTATGTCAAGTGAACTCGGTGGTGCCGGATAGATCAAATTGATGGGGCCGAGTTTGACTTTTGGTTTGGAACATAAGTGGATATGAGAAAGTAGTTGAGGGTTTTTGGAGCATATCACTAAGCATTTTGAGCAAGAAACTCGTTAAGCAACACCTCACCCCCTCTTAATAGTATTGGCTTTTCCTATGGACTCAATGTGATTTTGGATCACTAAAAATAAAATGTAGAGTCTTGTGCTTTCAGCTTGAGCCAATCCTTTTGTCCTTAGCATTTTGAGGGGTCCAATTTCTTAACCCATGCCATGCCAATCATTGAGCTTTCCTGAAATATTTATCTTGAAGTAGCATTAGCTCAATGAGCTATATGTTGTTAGGAATTACCAAAACCACCCAGGGATAGTTGCACTTTCAGGTTGTTGCTAACTTGGCCTGACCCATATCTCGTGTGTTGCCGCTTCCGATACCATTTAGAGAGACATCAAAGTAAACAAGAACTACTATTTACCGCCTACAAGCGACAAATAGTGGAGGCGACGCACAGAGCGCGAGCACAATGGGCCGGTCCAGTAGCATCTACTGTAGCGAACGCATTCACTGTAGCAGTCGATTCACTCTAGTGAACCCGTTTTTGTTGTTTTTTCGCATTTTATTTATTTTTATAGTTTTTGGTACTATAATATGTTCATAATATAGAGTGAGCATTTTCCAAAGTACACATGAAACATATTTTAATATAACATCATTTGTTTCATACATAGAACTTTTTTTAATATAAATTGAACATTTTCAAAATACATATTGAACTTTTTGTAAATTATGCGGAACAAAATTTTAATATATGCTGAATATTTCCAAAATAAACATTAAAATTTTGTAAACTATGTTGAACAATTTCATAGTATACGCTATTTTCTTAAATACAAATTCAACATTTTTGTAAAAAAGTTGAGTAATTTCTTAGTATATGCTGAACATTTTTATAATGCACGGTGAACTTTTTTAGTAGCGGTGAACATTTCTTCATATACGACGTACATATTTGTAATACATGGTGAATTTTTTTATAATATTTTTTCGAAAAGGGGCTCCCCGGCCTTTGCATCAGAATGATGCATACGGCCAACTTTATAAAATAGCAAATAGGTTCAACAAAGGTCTTAGAGTCTCAATGAAAGTAAAGAAAAGCTCACAGAGAGCCAATAAAAAAGTAACCATAAAGCCACAACCGGCTGGCATAAGAAAGATAGGGAAATTAATTGTCTATCCTATTATATGACCGCCATCCAAACCGATTGAAAATATCCCGTGCTACCATCTTCCACCGGATAGATCCAGTAACCAAACGCTCTCTGACCTCCGTCGGAGTGAGTAGCGACCACATACGGATCAATGCAGTGGCTCGAAAGATAACCTGCAAAAAATGAATATTTGTTGTTCTGCTAAAAATCAAATCATTTCTGCAGTTCCGGACTGCCCACAATAAAGCACATACTGCTACGCGAATGTGTCTCGCTGTTTCGGCCTCTATCCCGTTAAGCCACGTTCCAAATAACGTGTTGATAGAATTCGGAGGAGTAATATTAAAGGCTATGTGCACCGTCCGCCATAGCACTTTTGCCAACGGGCAGTCAAGAAAAAGGTGTTTGATAGTTTCATCTCGATCACAAAAACTACATCTAGTAGGTCATGTCTAGTTATGCTTGGCCAGATTGTCTTGGTTAGGATGACTTGTTTATGTACAAGCCACATAAACACTTTAATTTTCATAATATGAAAAAGGAAAAAAAGAAAGAAAATCAAAAGGAAATAGATAAGAGAAGAAAAAGGAAAAAGAGAAAAAGAGAAACAAAAAAAATGCAGACAACCCGACGTAGGCCAGCCCAACTGAGGCATCGGGAGGGACACTCTCTCAGCCAACCCGAATTTTTTCCTGGTTCGTTGGAAATTTTTCGGGATGGTTTCTGAATTACCTTTTCTTTTTCTTGTTTGTTTTCTATTTTTTTTCTTTTTTCTAAAATGCTCCAATGTGTTACAAATTCTGATTTTATAAAATCAATGAAAATATTCACGAACTTTTTCTTCAAAATCGATGAATTTTTTTATAGAATCCATGAAGTTTTTCTCATTTTAGTATTTCTTTTTGAAATAGAGGATTTTTCCCAAATTCATGAACTTTCTTCAAATTTGACGAAACTTTC
The DNA here is from genome assembly GCA_021437245.1 of Aegilops speltoides. Taxonomy (NCBI): domain Eukaryota; kingdom Viridiplantae; phylum Streptophyta; class Magnoliopsida; order Poales; family Poaceae; genus Aegilops; species Aegilops speltoides. Next base: position 416,112,719 of record CM038144.1, read on the forward strand.
CCAAAAATCCTGAACATTTTTCGAATTTATGAACTTTTTACAAAATTGATCAACTTTTTTGGATTTGTGATTTTTTTTCATAATTGATTAACTTGTTTTTCAAATTCGTGAACTTCTTGAAGTTTGAGATATCTTTAAAAAATCCATGAACATTTTTTAATTCACATTTCTTTCAAATTTTTGTGAAAATATTTAAGATTATTTTATTTGTTTCTAAAGTCACAGGTTGATCGGTCAACCGCGACTAGTAAGGTGCGAACCCAGAGCCCAGTCAACAGCGAACGAGCGAAGGAAGCGGCCAGCATAAGTGACCTGCTGAGTGAGCGAGCTTGCGTTGGGTGGGCCCAAGTGTGTGGGCGCGTGAGTGCCTGTTCTGTGAACGGGCGCCTGAAGCGCCGTATAGGTGACCCCAGTATTTGCCGCCTACGAGCGGCAAATAGGATTGGCCTAGTTTGGTTTGGAGGAGCAATGACATCGAGATCACTAATTAAGGAGTACACTTTGCAAAGATCACTGCCACCTCTTCAGGTTGCAAAAAGTGGCGTACTGCAAGCGCGGCGCTTGTTGCAATCTGTGAATTTTCCCTTTTAAAAGAGATTTGTTTATTAAAAACATTTTATCTACTAAACCATGCGCCCAAATCTCGAATCATTTTCATTGTTGGATTCCTCGCGGTGAGATTTTCAAAAATAGATCATATGTCGATAGGTTTCGATGAACTTTTTTTATATGAGCAGTTTTTCTTTTCTTTTCGAAGAGGCCAAATTATGCATCTTGCGAAAGCAAATCTGTGCATCCACAAGAAGTAAATATGTGCCTCCCGCGGAAGTAAAAAAACATGGTTTTTGTTTCCTTTTCCGAAGAGGCACAACTGTGCCTCTCGCGGAAGAAAATCCATGCCTCCACGAGAAGTATATCCGTGCCTCTCAAGGAAGAAGAAAAAATGCATTTTTTTCTTTCCCGAGAGACACAATTGTGCCTCTCGCGGAAGGGAAAAAAGGAAAAAAATATTTTTTTTTTGTTTTTCGAGAGACACGACTGTGCCTCTCACGAAAGCAAATCCATGCCTCTCGCGGATAGAAAAAAATATGTTTTTTTCTTTTCCAAGAAGCACGACCGTGCCTCTCGCGGAAGGAAAAAACAAGAAAACATGTTTTTCATGTGATTTTTTTATCCAAAACATACGAAAATATTGAGGGAAAACAAAAAAACAAAAAAACCCAAAAAATCATCTAAAAGCCGAAAGCGCGTACAGAAAAAAAAAACCGGAGGGAGAACCCAGAACGTGACACGTGGCGGCGGCTGAGAGCGCGCCAAGTGACGCCCTCCCAACAGACCCAAAGTGACCCTTGTGGAGGTGCCGAAGGAGTACTTGCTAATTAGTTGTTCTCTCATGGCCCGTGCCATCCTCTTGTACTGGGCTTTATTTGTTAAATTTATTTACCAGCTCGCTTATATTGTTGTTAACTCTAAAAAGACTTATATTATTGTTAATCGCATTTCAACTAGATTTATGCGAGATTGTTGTAGAAAAACTAGATTTATGTGATGCTATATAAAGTAGATTTAAGTTTCACTGAAAAGAAAAGGAAGATTTATGTTTGACTCAAAAGAAAAACTAGATTTACGTTGCAACTTTCTCATCTTTTTGGGGCCAACGTAGACTGTTTTATTTGAAATCTGCGACAATCCAAGTTGTGTACTTTGAAGTCCACTTTCGTTCAAAAAGTCCCAATTTTTCTTTGTAACCAGAAAAGGGAACAAAAAATTAAGGTCTCAATTCTGTTTTGTGGCAGGTAGGGATGCAGGTTCAGAAGACTGCTTCACATATCACTGGTCAAGTCTCCTGGCGTCGTTCGGAATTTGCATTGCATTTGTGATCCGTCCAGACCAGGGAAGTCGTGATTTCGATCCCGAACTGTCTCTGCATATGGTAGGCTTTGTTGATTCGCCCACTTATCGGAGCTGTGGCGACTGCAGCACTACTGCACTGGAGCTGAGGAGACTGCTGCACTCGATTGCGTCTCTTTCGTGCGCCTCTGGAGGAAAAACAAAAAAACTCCTGAACAGATAAACGGGTGGACGTACACCGTGGAACTTGCACTCTTCGTGCGACCTGCTTGCACCGTGTCATCCACATTGAAAGATTTGATTCGGTTCACGTCAACAATCAAACTCTGAATCGATCCTGGCCTTTCAGTCCACACGATGACTAGCTCTTCAACCGCTCCAGCTTTTGCCGTTGGAAACCACACGCAAACCCGTTTCTGTACGCTCTTTTTGAACCGAAAACAAGTCATCAAAAGCAGGCTTGGCTGTGGTTCCGTGAGCGCCTGAGGCGAGTCTGTTTGGGTTGGATCGGGCGAGACTGAGCTTCCTTTTGTGCCCGGGAAGTAACATAACAGAAGAACGTGGAGTGCCCGTCTGCCTTCACATCACGCCGGCCCGTCCTCTCCTCATGGTCGGTCGAACGTGGCCGGCGATGTCACTCGCTCAGAGACATGCATATGCATGGGCTCAATCCATCGCGTGAAGCGGTTATTTCCTGGACGCGACGGCAGCGTGTTCTGTTGCTGCAACGAACTGGTGATCGCATGACACCTGGAAAGCGCCGAGGGCGGTTGCATGGTCGGTCGGCTCGTTCGGTTCGGTTCGCTCCATGCTGACATGCCGAGCGCCGCGCAGTAAATGGGAAATGCCATGACCAACTGCAGACCAATCCCTATCCGAAGATGAGGCTACAGTACAGTCCGACACGTCATCGATCTATCCAGAAAGAACCGTCAAGTGTGAGGAAGCAAGGCATGCAGCGGCAGCTCACGAGGGAGGTCGGTTTGGATCCATGCCCGTACCGGTGTCGCGGTTCATGCATGGGACACGGAACAGACTGGACAAACAGACCCTCGAATTATTACTGCCGTGCATGCTTGGGTCGGCACGTAGCAGCTTGACACTTCTGCAAACCCTTGGATATTTTACCACGCAGGTCCCAGGCAAAGCTTAGCTAGGGACATCACACCTGGGCTGGCCGGTGGCACGTACGGCCGCGCAGGTGTCCCGTGCACCGGGGCCGGCGCGAGACCGTGCATGCATGCATGCATGAATCAATGCCGTACGTACGTGGCGGCATGGCGAATTGAAGTGGATGCACGAGGAGCTGTGCTCGATCGGGACCATGCAGCTAGAGCTAGAGCGGCGCATGCATGCATGCACGCGTGTGATGTTCTGCTTTGCAGCGGCGCATGGTCGATCGGCCTGGTCCATTTTATCTTCAGTTCCGTCACTGTGCGCGCGTCAGTGCACTGTTTCTCTTCTGGCTTGGCGGCGGCGGCGCCTCTGGATGGACGCACGCATTTGCCGCTCCAAGGCCCATGCAGCTGCATACCTCCCGGTCTCAAGCTAGCTCGTATCGTACGTATACTAGCTTGGACATGAATCATGCATGCATTTATGGTTTTATGTCAAAAGAGTTTCATAGGATGGCTCTGTTTATAGTGAGGTCCACTAGCTAGTGATCACGTGAAAAATCGTAAGTTGGTTAAATTAGCTAGAGCTCGCACGAAAAAGGCAAGTAGAGCTAGCTAGGAATTAACTGAAACAGACTCTGTAAACACCGGGTTAAAATGTTCCGGCCGGCCGGTGACGTATGCATGCAGACATTGTAGCACACGCAAGGCCGGCCGGCGATGTTTATCCCGGCGAGCAAGCGGACACGGCGACGTGTGCAGATACGCGGATCGAGCGGCGGTGATGTGTCGACCCGAGGCGCGCCCCGTCGAGGTCAGCAAATAATGGTTAGTTTCACGCGAGAACAAGGACGCGTATCGGCACATATGGCCCATGACACACGTCCACAGTCCGCTGCGGCCGTGGCGTCTCATCTGGCCGCGTGAGCCGTCCTTGTCCTTGTCGCGGACGGCGACCCGGGTAGCTCTGGTCGATCGCCCGGTCCCGGCCGCCGTTGTTTTCAGCGCGCCACCGCCGGTCGGCGTCCTTCTCTCGATCCACTCTCCCTGTCCCAGTCGGAATGTACAACACGTAAAGCGGCCTTCCCCGGCCCCCAGGGCAAGCATAAATTCTCCAGTCCATATGTATGGATCCGCTCTCTTCTCTCCTGATTCCTTGGCTGGCTCCTTTCGCTGTTCTCCACAGGAAAGTGAAGGAGCTGACAAGCGCTCATCTTCATGTGAACTCAACATTTTTCGCAGCTAAACTCGTATTCGTATGACGTGAACTCGACCAAAGAAAACACTCCTGGACTTGTGAAAATCAATCAAAGGTTAAGTGTGTCCGTGCGTCTAATCGAGTTTGGTTGTTGTTCAGGGTGGTGCGTGTGATCGAGCTAGTATGTCTGCCGTATAGTAGGTCAAAAATGCAAATAGAGCTGTCCACAACAGTTTGGGGGCCCACCTACGGCGGCAAACCGGCGGGTAGCTCGCTCTACCTCTATCTAGCCAGGGGAGGGGCCTACGGCGCCGCCCGTGCCCATACTGTGCACTGCTAGAGCTAGACGATCCTTGTTGAAGACTGGCTGCGGTCCAGAGCCCACGACGGCACGTCTCGGTGTCTGTCGTCCTGTCCTCGTCCACCGGCCCCCATTTGCAGCCGTCGCGCGCGCCGCCAGTTACCCGAAACGGCGGCTGCAGCGCGACAGAGGTGGCGCCGCCGCTGCATAGCTTACACTTACGGGCACACTACCTCTTTTGATGCATATTATTTTTTCGCTTTTCCGTGTTTCTTCGCTTTTGCTATGTGGTTCCGCACGTTACATGTTCCTATGCCGTCTTTATGTCGACATTGGCCCGTGTATTTACTACTGGGTCGTTCAGTGGAACACGGGCGAGGAAACTGCAACCTTTTTTTTTAAAAAAAAACACGGAATGGTCGGCATTTTTCCGCCCGCAGGGCAAGCAGAAAAGACCCATACAGAAGACTATGAGGCTGGTGCTCTCACTCACTCGTCTTGACGTCTCACTCTGGCGTGAAGTGAAAGGGTCCACTGGACAGGCCGCGAAACTGAATCTCGCCACAGGACTAAACCGTCCCGCGCTATCGGACACCGCTCGCCTTTCCACTTGTAAACCGCCTTCGTTTCCTACGGCGGGAGGAGAACGAGGCCGCGCGTTATCTCCACGCGCCGGATGAGTACCGCCACTGGCGAGGTGGATTTTCCTCGTGAAAGGACGGATCATCACAGCGGCCCGGCGCTAGATTCCAACGAGAGCCGCCACAGCACGTCGACGCCGCCATTGGCGCTGCTCGGCGCGCGCGCTGGGGGCGACGGCACGCGACTCCCGCGGACACGCGCCGCGACCGAGAGCCACCGCAAGCACCAGAAACGAAACCAAAGTACCCAACGGTGGCAAGGATACGTCGTTTTCCGATGGATGGAGTGGGATCGGCATCCTGTACTGTATCGGATGGATGTTCCGGCCGGCCCGGCCCTCCTTCCCTAGATGCCGCTGGTCTGGTCGCGCGCGCGCGCACAGGCAGCCGATTCCGTAGCGGCAAAATGGACAAGTTTGACCTCAATAGCAAAAGTATTTCACAAACTAAACTGTTTTTAAAATATTTTACACCGCAGACTCTTTTGTGCAACGCCCAACAGCAAGACGTTGCACTCTACTGTGCAACTCGTTACAGAAGAAATATAGAAGGAGATTACTGCCCTGATTGTATTACTCACAGAATGGTTACATATATACAGGAAAGGTCACCACCGATCCCTACATGCAAGGATATGGGAGAGGTGGTGCCGCATACTTAGCTAGCTATCCATGGGACTAGGTCATGCGGTTAAGTACCGTTACAGCCATGAGTAAACGTGTAGTACAACAAGTACATATACAAGTGAACGTGACAACTCAACACCTCCCGCAGTCCGAATGTCGTTGGGAAGGACGTTTAGACTGGCTCGAAAGTCACAAAACACCGACGAAGGCAGCCCTTTGGTGAAGATATCCGCGAACTGCGACGTAGTCGGAACGTGCAAGACCTTGGCTTCACCAAGGGCAACGCGGTCGCGGACGAAGTGAAGATCAATCTCGACGTGCTTCGTCCGCTGGTGCTGCACCGGGTTGGATGAGAGATACACGGCACTGACATTGTCACACGAGACCCTGATGGCTCGGCGTGGGGCAACGGCTTCGGTGAGAAGTGCCGGAGCAGCAGGACTTCAGCAACGCTTGATTGGCCACTGACGATACTCTGCCTCTGCCTTTGGAGCGAAACCGTCTGCTGGCGTTTGGATGACCAGGAGATGAGGTTGGTGCCAACGAAGACAAAGAACCCGGAGGTGGACTTGCGAGTGTCGGGACACCCGGCCCAATCTGCATCGCTATAGGACATGAGCTCATGTGGTGAAGACCGAAAAAGCTGCAGGCCATAATGAGTAGTGCCACGGAGATAGGCCTTTGCAAGACGGTGTAGTGCAGCGCAAGCCGTCGGCCAATTGCAGATAAAGTGTGCAGCGCTGAGTGTTAAGCGCTACTGCGATGAAGTCTGACACTTTCTTTGTCGGCGCTGCATATTAGGGTCAGTTGGGTGAAATATTTTAAAAAACAATTTAGTTTGTGAAATAGTTTTGATCTAAGGTTAAATTTGTGCTTTTTGCCTTCCGTAGCTAGCCTCTGCCCTAGCGTAGCGTAGCGCGCATCGGATACGGCTGGCTGGTTCCGGTGCAGTGCAGTGCGCACGCTGCTCTGCTCGCCGTCCTCACATGTCCTTTCACCAACAGCATCAAATAATGAGGCCGCGACAAGCCATCGATCCCGCCCGGGGTCTGTCTGTTTCGACACGAGAGCCAGGCGTCTCCTTGTCAACCACTGGACGATGCATTTCTGGTGGTCTAGGTCCATCCACTTCCAGACACGACCGGCACTTCTTTTTTTCTCGGGACCTCGACCAGGATCGTTGCGGTTGTTTTCGCCGTAGAAAAACGACCCCCTTTGTCCCTTTGCTTCTATCCGGAATGTGCACCCCGAATCCATGCCTCCTTTACAAGGACGGAGAATAAACGTGCCACGTGCTGCTCAGGTGGAATCGGAGCAATTTGTCGCAGCAATCTCTAGTGCAGATTTCGGGCCCGTTTGGTTTGCGGACTAAAGTCACACCTAAGCTTAGGCGTGCCACAATATCTTAGGCATGTGTTTGGTTTATTACAAGTTGCCACACTTTTCTTGCTACATGGTCCACATGTCATAGACTCAACTTCTTGTCAAATGTTGCCACATTTGTGGTGGCCATTTTGTTAGTCACATTTTTTGTGACAGCCATACTTTGCCTAAGCTTAATTGTGGCAAAGTTAGTCATTTCTATTGCCTCATCATTTGCCATCGGGGAACATATAGTACTACCTCCGTCCGGTGTGTAGGGGATGCATGTAGCTTTACGTCAATAATTTTGCTAGCTAAATAATATGTATTATATGTGATGAAAACCATATTTTACAAACTACATCTACATATAAATCCAATAATATGCTTTTCATACATATAACATGTATTTAATTACTCAAATCGATTACCTAGAACTACAAGCACGCCCTGTACACTCGGGTGAAGGAAGTACTTTCTGTCCTCGGGAGTCTTCATAAATTTAATTCAACACCAGGACAACTTTGATATATATTTGGTCTTTGGATGTTTCACACACATGGCTGACCAGTTGGCACAAAAAGAAAATTGAAAACAATAAAAAAGGACAAGGGAAAGTAATGGTTATTTTGGTAAATTTACTTGTTCTTGGAATGTTAAAACTGCATACCGATAAAGAAATGTATTCCATAGAACCATGGAATTCTATAAAAAAACAAAATGATGTTTTATTATTTTGAATTCTTTTATTTAAATTTCGCATGTTTTCCTTTATTGCTATAGAATACGCGCGGGGGGGGGGGGGGTGGTGTTGTGTGAAATAGCTGATGTCTTTTACAATCATTGGTTTTGTTGATTACTATTATGGATCTTCATTTTGTAATACCAGGTTTCTGGTAATAACGATAAATAACCATCTTTACTTTCTTATTAAATATCTGAGTTTCGTTTCTTGCCTCAATCTTGATTAATTGGTTCAGCAGTCATATTACTCCCTTTTCCTGATTTTTATCAATGTTTCTGTGTTGGCCGAGTAGCCATATGTGCATATATACGAGTGCCTGCGTCCGTAATATGTTAAAAAAAACATTTTCAAAGACACAAAAGGATCAAATTGAGATGCTTTTGACACTTTGAGGGACCAAGCATTGATGGTACCGTCTTCTTCCCGTGTTTAAAGTCACAAAAGATCTTCCATGCAAATCACAACTACAAGTGTGATTTTCCTCCATCCATCCAAAAGCAACCACCATTAATTACACCCCGTGACGCCTCATCCGTTACTCTTTGAACAAATGACGTAACGTGAAGATGGTGAGTGGGGGGTTTTGACCTACCAGTCAAAAAGAAACGTGAAGATGGTCAACGTGCTCTCATGGCCACCCAAACTATTTGGAGAAATAAAAAGGAGCAACTAAGAGTAACATTGAAAATCAGCAAACAAAAAAAAGACCACCCAAAGAAGAAATATGAGTGAATGCACCGCTAGTCCACGAACTCAAACTGATTGCACACTTTTGGCCATCAACTCAGAAAGTGATCAGATTTAGTCCACAAACTCGTCTATTTGATCAAACAAGGCCAAAACCGATTAGAGAGGAGAAAAAACCGGCCGCATGGCTGCCATGTCAGCGACTCTTAGACCATTGGACTAACTATTCTTTATAGGGACCTTTTTGCAAACTTGTCAGTTTTTCTAGCCATGTGGTCGGTTTTTCCCCTGTCTAATCGGTTGCGCACATCGGTTTTTCTAATGCAACCATACGTTCATCTTGGAACGAATCCTGCGGTTGCGCACATTGGACTGGAAGGCGGCTATCACAACTGCCGGACGAATGTTCGGGATATTCGTGTGGACTTTGCTAAATCTCTGCAAATACTTTCGGAGAGTTTCTCCTTCTTTCTGCTGGAGAAGCTGCAAATCACTGGGCCGGCCTGGTTCTTGATGGCTGCCAGTGAAGGCACCAATGAACTCATGGCACAGGTCAGCCCATGACGAAATGGAGTTCTCCGGCACGTGCATCAGCCAGGACCTCACATTGGACTTGAGAGCCAAAGGGAAGTAGTTGGCGAATACCTTCTCATCTCTTCCCCCGGCAGCTTGAACAGCGATGGTGTAGATGCTTAGAAACTATGCTGGATTAAGCCTCCCATCATACTTCTCGGGTATCTCTGGCTTGAACGTGCGGACAGACGGCCAACGGACTTGCCGCAGCTCACGAGTAAAGGCAGGGCACCCAACCTCGAAAGGTAGGCACCCGCCAATATCGAGCGGAGGCTCGTCGATGTCAGGACCATTGCACCCATTGGTCCGGCGGAGGTCGTCGGGGCGTCGCTCAACGACAACGCACGCGTCTCCCCATCGCCTGTCCTCTGGGGCTCGCCACCAGTCTGGACGCGCTCGAGGGTCAGAAGAGGCCATCGAGACGTCGTTAGGTTCTTGATTCTACTACGCTCGCACTGGCTGCCATGGCGGGGACTGTACCGTGGGGGTGCCCCTTCCGTGTGACCAGCAACAAGAGCTGTCATCATCGCTTGGGGAGGCTGTGGCGGGCCAGCTCGCTACGAGCCCCCAGCCTCAGTGAAACCGAGTAGACTCTGGATGGTGGCACGTCATTCATCCATCTGCTCGGCAGCTGGCGGGAACCTCAGCAGCAGCTGGGCCCGCGCCATGGCCTCCATAACCGTACTCGGCATGGGTGATGACGATGCAGACCGCACCGTTGCTCGGCTCCTGACGATGCCAGCAGCGACAGTACCACGTCCCCGCTGCGGGGCGGCCACCTGGATGGCATGGTGACGTGGCGAAGGCGCTTGGGGGCCAGCGGCTCCATCGAACCTGGCGGCTTGGTCGGCTTCGCCAGGGGAAGCGCCGCAGCGGTCGCTCCGTGATAGAAGCGGCCGGGGCGGCGGTCGCCGGACCGAAGCGCTTATCGCTGCGGCTGTGCCCATCGGCGAGAGGAAGGAGTGTGGACAGAGTAATCCCTTCACCCGTACCTTGTGGAGCATGGCCATCGGGGTGTTGCTGATGTTGCTCTCCTCCGGTGTCTCCTACTCCTACTTCGGGCGCAGGGGAATTGGTAACGGTGCCACCTGCTCCGACCACACCCCCAGCAGCGTCCACATCCTCACGCGCTTCCGCATATCCCGTAGCATTGGTGGCTGCGGGCGGTGGAGCCTTTGAGGTGGACGGGTGAACCGAAGCACCGAATTTTTTCTTGGGCGCCATGGTTGATGGCGCCGTCAAAGACGAAGATGGCGATAAAGATGACGCGCTGATCACGCTTTCAGGTTTGCGCAAGTGACCCCCCTACCTAGCACGCCAGAGATGTCGCGGGAAATCACGATCACCTACGGGACCAAGGGTTCCTTGCTGGTTCGGCACGGGGGGACATCACGTTGCACAAAGAGAAGAGGAACGTGGGGCAGCACAACAGAAAGCACACGAGCAATTTTACCCAGGTTCGGGCCGCCGTGTGGCGTAAAACCCTACTCCTACTTTGGTGGATTGATGGTTGGAGAATGAAGGTGGGGCGCAGTACACTTGCCCGGCAGTGGCTTCGCACGTATGAGTGTGTGGGTGTTCAACTTTCTAACCCTTTCTACGGATGCCAAGGGCCTCGTTTTATAGATCAAGGGGTCACAATAATGGCAAATCAGTCATTATGCACTGATAAGATAGCAAACAGTGCTATCATACCTAACTTTGCAGGCTGATAGAACGCATTAAATGTGCCGCTGAACGTCACATCATCGCTCGCGCGGCAAGCCTTGTCGGGCTAATTTGCCAGCTTCACGCCTGCTTGTTTGACACGTAGCAGGACAGGTGTTGTCTGTATGTATTCCTGTAGAAAGAGGCTGCCATGTGGCAATGGCTGCCACTTAATCACTTTGCGGCTTGACACCGCATTGATTGACGACGTGGGTCGTGGCGGAGTGGTTGGTGAGGTGGTTCTTGCCTCAGGGAGTCCCGGCAGGCCCTGCCGGGACGTCTTGGGTCTTCTCTTCCGGGGGCGACCTCGCCCTCGCCGAGCTCGTCTGCCCGGCAAGGGAGGTTGTTATCCTAGTGCTATCTTGCTTCTCTGGCTTGATCTTGGTCCTCTTGTTCTGCACGCTGGTCCTTCGAAAACCTTGATCTCTTGTACTCTAGCATGGTCTGGTGCCATAATCTTGTTCCCGTGCCTGTGCAGAGACTGGGCAACATACCCAGGGTCTGTTGCACCGACACCAGATAATAGACCAAACTGGATTATTACTTGATGGGCCAACGTTGTTTTCCGTACGAGCTCCAAACTGATGCACCCACTCGATATAATAAGAGAGCGGACAGAAAAAATATGATCCCCCTCCCTCCGTAACGCCACGAGCGAGAGATAAATGTCAGGATTGACACAAAAGTTAATGAGTATTATGATCCCGCAAGGGACAATGTCGTCTAAGTTCTTTGATGTGTGGGTCACTGGTAATAAATGGTTATACACAAAGAGGCAATATCAGTGGGAGTCACAGAACTTGCGCTCGATGTTCAGTTTGATACTAAAACTTGCAAACTACGGAATTGTGGTCATATAACTTGTCTCCGTGTTCAAATGCGGTGCTTCCTCTCGTATCCGGGAGTACGGCCTGCACACGTGGCGTGGCCCACCTGTCAGTGGCTGGAAGCGTTCTATATTGCGGACAACTCCCTTGCATTTTATTTATTCACTTACAAAACCGGTCAACGGGGAAACTCCCATGCATTTTATTTATTCACTTAGAAAATCGGTCAACTAAAATGGGGAAAAAGATGCTAGTACTAGTGTGGATCTAGCACACGATGGGCTGCCACACGCCTAGCATGGACAACCACCAGAATAGTGATGGTTCACGTCAAACGTTCACAGCTCTAGTTCATATGTCATTTGAAGACCATACAAATTAAAATCTAAATCTAAACGAAAACCCGGGAGCCCCGCTGTTCGAACATTTGTGATGTTGGTCGCTCGCCGCATGTGCATGGGCTAACCACCTGTCGGAGTAATGGGCCATGCGTAGGCTCACCCGTGTCCCAAGATTTATCAAGACTTTGGGCCAGCTCCGCCTAGCTGGGCCCCAAGCCCAAACCCCACCCTCTAGGGCCGGCTGGCTCAGCGGCCGGCTGTCAGAGGGCGGGTGACCCAAGACTACGGCGCTCCGGGTGGCCGGCTCCTAGCGGCTGCCTTCCAGGGAGAGCGGCAACAGGCAGGCGGCCACCTCACAACTTCTGACATGGCGAGCCCCCTTCGAGAGTA